>CM077097.1:119199652-119294030 GCA_039513925.1 Platanthera zijinensis
AATCATGCGACCCCCGAGCAACACGGGCACTAACACCACCGCAATTAGGTTACTCCTCTACTACCCCGAACTCTCCACGCTTCCCCCTCCCCCACGCGCTTCGAACTGCTTCCCGCGCATTTCTGCTAAGGGGCCCTCCGGCGCCAAATTCTACAAAGGCGCCCGAAGCTCTCTCAACCTCGCGAGTTCTGACTTTATTCAAAATTCTGAAATTTTTTTTTTTTTGGTTTATTATTAAATCTATATATACGGTTCTTTCCCCTGTTTCTTGCGAAAACCCTAGCCGTCTCCTCCCCTACAACCCCCTTTCTCCTTGACCCCTCTCTCTCTCTCTCGTTACCTCTCGCTGAAGGAGGACCGCCGCCGCCGTCGCTGCTTTGAACCGCCGCCGCCGTCGCTGCTTTGGATAGCCGCCGCCGCTGGTTTGGAGAGCCGCCGCCGCTGTTTTGGGAGAGAGCGCCACCGCTGTGCCGGGTTTTGAAAGGGGTTGCTGCTTGCTGCAGTTTTTGAGGAAGACGCCGTCGTCGTAGAGACGCCGTCGGAGTTTGGGTTGCCGCCGTGCTTGACCGTGAGGAACTTCCTCTTTCTTCGGCCGTTTTGCCGCAAGGTATTCGGGAGTCACTTTTTATCTCATTTTGGATAGGGGTAATTTATCCCCATTTGTAACACTGTGTATTTTGTGTTGAATGAGATTGTGACTGCCATTTCCGCCCGTGGACGTACCCATTCAGCGGGAACCACGTTATTCTGGTATTCTTCTTGTGCTTTTGTGTTTTCTATTATTATTACTTGTGACAGCATCAGGTATTCTGCACTACAGCACCGCTTCGAATCCCAACAAGTGGTATCAGAGCGAGGTTGCGGGCTGACACTTTTGTTTAAAGGACGAGTTGTTTCCGATCTCGAGTGTACACTTGGGTGCGGTAGTTTACGACCGTTGGTCCGCTGGCTATCCCCTTAGTTGTGCATTGCTGAGGTCGCCAACTCAAGTTTTGTGTTCCGTGTAGTTTCTGCGTTCCGTTCTCGATGGCTTCGTCTATTCCTGGTGCTGTGGCCAAGTTTGATGGAAAACAAAACTTTGGTCTTTGGCAGGTCAAAGTTCGTGCACTTCTTATAAAAGAAGGTTTACACCGTGCCCTACTGGGCAAGACCAGTAAGGATGTTGAGGTTTCTAATCGTATGTGGGAGGACATGGATCTCAAAGCGTTGTCCACCATACAACTTTGCTTACATGATGACGTGCTATATGGAGTTCTTTCAGAGACGACTGCCTCTAGCATTTGGGCAAAGTTGGAGAGTACCTATATGACAAAGTCTCTCTCCAACCGGATCTACCTCAAGCAGCAGTTGTACAAGTTTAGCATGAAGGAGGGATCCTCTATTCATGACCACCTGAACAGTTTCAACAAACTGTTATCTGAGTGTCTCAGCATGGATATTTAGGTGGATGAAGAGGACAAAGCAGTGATCCTTTTGAACTCTCTTCCAAAGCTCTATGAGAGCATTGTTACTACCCTTACCTACAGTAAGGACGTCTTGGACTTGGAAGAGGTGACTGCGTCCCTACTCTCAGAGGACATCCGGAAGCGGTCTTCAGGTTCTCATGTTACTGAAGACTCCGTTCTATACTCTCGGGGTCATTCTGGTTCTGATAGAGGGGGCAAGTCTAAGTCAAAGGGCATCTTAGATTTATACTGCAAATACTGCAAGAAGAAGGGTCATGTGATCAAGGACTGCTGGAAGCTTCAGAACAAAGAAAAAGAGAAGAGCACTGGTGATGAAAAGGGGAAGTCTGACATATCCCTGTGCTTTGAGGATGTGGGGGACAACCTCATCTAGGTCATCCTTCTCTCTGCTCTTCTACTTTCCGCTTATTTGTTCGTGCTTCCTGTTCCATTTGTTTCCTATGTTGCTTGCTTTCCTTTCCCTCGTTATGTTCATGTTATTCCTGTTATCTTTCTTATAACCTGTCTTTGGGTTATTTAATCCGTCATTACTCCGTTGTATGAATGCTTTTGTTTCACCCTAGTACCTAAGCTCTTTCATTGTTACTCCTTCGTCACATGAGCTTAGTGTGTGTGTCTAATCAACATTTCCTGATTAGCTCGTATAGGGGTTCTCTTTATCCATGTTGAGATCAGTTTTGCCTGCATTCAATTGTTGATGTGTTTGTATTATCCTTTTTCTCCCCGCGCACATCATTTCTGGAGTCTGTGATATTTCATTTGCTTTGGGAGACCACCGCTGGAGGTGGAGCAGTTAGACCTTTGCTTTAGGTGGAGTATTTCTGGAGTAGTCACGTCAGTCCAGTTTGTGTACTGCTCAGATTGAAGGAGTTCACTTTATCTGCCCTTGGCGGGAGCAGATTCAGTTGATGCGATTTGCATCGTTCTTGGTGACAACTTAGTTGGTTGGAGTTATCTCGGCAGGTGGAGTTTGTTAGGTTTTTGCCTCCATTAACTCCCCAACATCGTACCAAACCTCCGGGCACGCAAGAAAATTTTAAGGGGCGAATTTCTGCAATTTTCAAATTCTGGCAGAAAAGTTGCAACCTCGAAAAAGCAGGTTGCAACCTCGCGAGTTCTGACTTTTATTCAGAATTCTGAACCGAATTTTTTATTTTGTTTAATTATTAAATCTATATATATACGGTTCTTTCCCCTGTTTCTTGCGCTGAAACCCTAGCCGTCTCCTCCCCTACAACCCCCTTTCTCCTTGGCCCCTCTCTCTCTCGTTACCTCTCGCTGAAGGAGGACCGCCGCCGCCGCCGCTGCTTTGAACCGCCGCCGCCGTCGCTACTTTGGATAGCCGCCGCCGCTGGTTTGGAGAGCCGTTGTCGCTGTTTTGGGAGAGAGCACCACCGCTGTGCCGGGTTTTGAAAGGGGTTGCTGCTTGCTGCAGTTTTTGAGGAAGACGCCGTCGTCGTAGAGACGCCGTCGGAGTTTAGGTTGCCGCCGTGCTTGGCCGTGAGGAACTTCCTCTTTCTTCGGCCGTTTTGCCGCAAGGTATTCAGGAGTCACTTTTTATCTCATTTTGGATATGGGTAATTTATCCCCATTTGTAATACTGTGTATTTTGTGTTGAATGAGATTGTGACTGCCATTTCCGCCCGTGGATGTACCCATTCAGCGGGAACCACGTTATTCTGGTGTTCTTCTTGTGCTTTTGTGTTTTCTATTATTATTACTTGTGACAGCATCAGGTATTCTGCACTACAGCACCGCTTCGAATCCCAACAAAATGAAGACCATTCCTTATTCTCTCACGTGTATTTTAAAAATAGCATTATGTCACGCGTCAAAATCACGTAAGCTCGGACCCCGACGATGATCTTCGTCCGGATCCCGAACCAAAAGAATTCGCCATTTAGAAGAGTATAGTGGTTATTGACAAAAAAACGGGGCAGTCCGACGCACAAAGCATCCACACACAGAAAGGGTTCGGGGATGGGTCCCAACCAAGAGAGTGAAATACTGAAATGTAGGCAACTTTACCTTGCATTTTTGCAAGAATCTGTATATAGGACTCAGGCTCTGTTTGGCGCGGCGTTTTGACAGCAGTGGACCGCGAATTTTTCAAACGCCGTGCCAAACATAATTTAAGGGTACCACGGTGGCATCAGCCACCGTGGTTTTTAGCGGGGGGCCGCTGTTTTTGAGTCGCGGAAATTTTCCGCGACTCAAAAACAGCAGCAGCGCTGCAGGCCTGTAGCCTTGGCTGCAGCGCTGCTGCCCCCCTTCTTTTTTATATTATTTTTATAATATATTTTATATTATAATTTATATTATAATTTTATTTAATATATATTATAGTTTATATTATAATATATATTATAATTTATATTATAATTATAAACATTATAATAATGTGATTATATGTTTGATTGATTTTTAGAAAGTTTTGGTTTCATGTGAATGTGTCTTACATGTTTGAAAAGCACTGCAAACGCTGTTCTTCTAAACAGATTCACAGATTCTGCCACCACTCTGCAAAAAAGCTGATTATTCCACCACTGCTTCCCACCACTGCTTCTCCAGTCGCTGCAGCCGCGCCGAACAGAGCCTCAAACCCGTGATCACAATGGTGACACTTTTACCGATACGCCAATTACGGCTCCCCCCTTCCAGTGGCGGAACTAAGATTTTAATTTGACCCGGGCACCATATAAATAATATTAATTTATGAGAACTTTTTATTGAAAAATCAAATAAAATATTGCAACAGAAAGTAAGAAAAATGAAAATCAGAACATTATACGAAAGGGAAACTTGAAACTGACCAAAATAGATATTATAGTAGAGCTAAATATTACATAATGAAATTTTTTAATGGTAAAATGCTCCAAAAAAACTTACAAATCAAAAAACCACTTTTCTCGGGCACATATTCTGAAAACGCTGAATAATTTCTTCATTGTTAATGTTGGCTGCTATATCATTCTCAATATATGCTATCAGACAATCATTCATCCAATCATCATCCATTCTATTCCTTAGACGACTCTTTATAATCTTCATAGCCGAGAACATCATTTCTGCAGTAGCAGTTGCCACCGATAGAAGACAAGCCAATTTCAAAAGGCGATACACCAACTGGTAATGATCATGTTTTTTGAGCTCCACTAATTTTGCAGTAAGTCCACTTATGTTATTAAGTTGTGAGAATTTCTCATTAGAGCGAACATCAAAAATATATATATCAAGCTGGTCATCTAGTATCTGCAAGTCTAATTGAGTAAAATCACATGAATAATATTCTGCAAGGCGAATCAACTTATTTTTATCAAAAGAAATGAAATTGTCGCTTGGATCAAGACTTGAAACACAGAGAAGTAATTCGGTATTTACTTTATTAAATCGATCATTTAACTCGTTTAACATCCAATCAATCACGGTATTGAAGATCTCAATCCGGAAATGATGATAATTTGTAATATCTCTTGCATTACGTCTTGATCTTCCTGCTTGAATAAATTTTTCCCCCATGTCTGGAACATCGATGTCATGTTTACCACAAAAGCTTGAAACTTCCTTTATGAAAGATTCCCACTGTAGATCGACACTTCTCATGTTAAATAATAACTGTTTGGACAACTTTACGAAGTTCATTGCATTGATGATGTCTTGGTCCTTTTTTTGTAGCGCCTGTGATAACTCATGTGTTCTCGACAAAATATTTTTCATCAAATGAAGGAGAAGATGAAATCAAAAGTTATTATACTTTTTAAAAGACTAATTGCAGTTCCTCATTGATTTACATCCATTCCATCAACTTTAATAATCTCAAGAACATTAACTATAGATGAGAACATACGAATGAAATTCAAAATAGTACCGTAATGTGAACTCCATCGTGTTTCTCCTGCTTTCTTAATTTCAAGTGGTTGATTTAACCCTCGACCACTCTCCAATTCTCCGCAACCAATTTCTTGCGCTACTCTTTCGACTTCTAGCGCTCTAAGACAGTCACGTCATTTGCATGATCCCCCAACAACATTCAATTCCATGTTAACATGGAAAGCTCGGCAATTTTATAATGACCTTCTGCAACGGCTACTAATATAAGCTGTAGTTGATGAGTAAAACAATGAATGTAAAATGCAGAAGTATTTTCCTTCGATATCAATGTTTTCAAACCCTTTAATTCACCTTTCATGTTACTGGCTCCATCATAACTCTGTCCCCGTAATTTTGAAATACTTAGATTGTATTTCGCAAATAGTGTATTAATAAGAATCTTCAGAGATAAAGCAGTGTTGTCGGATACGTGAACAAAAGCAAGTAGTCTTTCAACAATTAAGCCTTTTTTTATCAACATACCGCAAAATAATAGTCATCTGCTCTTTCGTTGCTATATCACGAGCTTCATCCACTAAAATAGAGAAAAAGTCATCCCCAATATTCCTAAGGATTGTGTCTGTTATTGCACTTGTTATTGCAGAAACAATTTCTTTTTGTATTTTCGGTAAGGTTAGTTGATAATTAAGTGGGGCACTTTTCAGAACCACGACTTTAATGTCACTATTATTTGATGCAAGAAAATCAAGTAATTCAAGAAAATTTTCTTTGTTGATTGACTCATTAGACTCATCATGACCACGAAAAGCCAGCCCTTGTCGTAACAGAAATCGGACACAATCAATAGATGCGCTTAAACGAGCTCGATATTCTATAATTTGACATTCTTCTTGTCTTGCAAACGCAATCTGTATACTTTGTTTCTGATTCATTAAAGCTTCACACATTCTCTTAGCAATACAATGTGGAGTTGTGTGATTCCCTACGTATTTTTTGAGTATAATCTTATCTTTTCAATACCGAAATCCACGACTAACAAAAGTTGGATCACACCCTCTTTGAGGGAAGACATAACAATAAAGATAAAAGGCTGCATCTTTTTTGATGCTGTATTCTAGCCAATCTTTAAAATTGTTAAACCAATTTTTGTTGAAGCGACGTGCTTTTTTCCAATCTCAGTTTGAGGAAAACACTCTAAAAAGGTTGACAAGGTCTTTTCTGTAGATAATATCTTCTTATAGAATCATGAAGATTAACATCGAATGATTATATAGGCTGGCTCAAATCCGGATCTGAAGGTAAATCCTCAATATTAAACTCAACTCGAAGTCTCTTACTATCTGTAGCTTTTGACACATGTGCGCTTACTTTTGAAAAAAATTTATCCTAAAAATGAAATAATTTAATTTTATAAATTAAGAGAAGTAACAATCATAAATAAGCAAAAAATATTTCTTCTAAAAATGAGAGATAAATATCAATAAATAAGAAAAATACATGACAACATTCATTACCATATTGAATTATTGATTATTGTAGTTGTTTGAGATTTGTGAAATCCCTTCCTTACTTATCAATTTCTAGACATACGTAGCACTTTAATAAATAAATAGAACTTCAAGCATGTTACCTCACATATCAAAATAACAACAATAACATATCAACATAACAGGAAAAATTCCACAATTTCACAATTTCACAGACATGTTACCTCAAGAAAACAGCAAGGTCAATTTGTGTTGCAATTTGTGTTCACCAATCAAGGGTGTTGCTCTGCAATCTGTGTTCAACAAACAAGAGTGGTGCTCTACAATTTATGTTCAGCAATCAGCAAAGCAAGGTCGGTTAAAGAAGAAGAAGAGGCATTTATGTTCAGCAATCGCAAGCAAGGTCAGTTAAGTTAAAGTGTTTTATTTTCTTTTACGCAAGTCAAAACAATGACATTTCCATGAAGAAACAAATAACACACCAAACCAACAATTTCTAGAGAAAGATGACATTTGGAACCAAGTAATTTTATCCTAAATATATTTATTGTGTGTGGCAAAGATGGTTTTGATGCAAGCATAAAGACAACGGTATAACATTTTAAGTCTAGAAGTCTAGTTTGCAAAGCAGCAAGACATTCTACATCTAGTTATGAAAATCAATCCATAAGGACTATCATCGTGATCTGCAGAAAAAAAAACAAGCTCACAGGATTTTTGGGCATTGCAATCCAAATTATCTATAAGAAAGGCCCAAATATCTATTGGATGAAGCTATCTATGTTCAACAGGATTTTTGGTCATTGTAATCCAAATTATTTATATTCAGTTAGATTCCTGATAATTCCGAAGGTGTAATCAAAATCAAATAATACAGAGCTGCACTAGGCAGTATGAAATTTTTAAGAGATCGACGAATCAATATTGGCGGATGCAGCGAATCAGTTGCGCCGTTGCTGGATGCGCAGAATTGCAGAAGCGGGAGCTAGGGCACGGCGACACAGCGACGGGCTAGGCCGCTAGGGCACGGGCACCCGGGATGCGCAGCAGCGGGAGCTCCCGAACGGAGACGGGCTAGGGCACAGCGGCACGGGCACACGGGAATCAGCGGGGCAGAAATGAGAGCTTGTTCTCCCCCCGAAGAAAATGGCGTAAAATCACACCCAGGCACGTGCCCGGGTGTGTCCGAACCTAGGTCCGCCCCTGCCCCCTTCAATGATGGTTATTGACAATGGTGAAAGAATGCGCTAAACGGAGCTTAAATCATGACCATACATTCATTTGAAAAGGGTAGGTTAAGTTTCAGTACCTTTTTACGATAGTTTTGTTGAGGTATATTGATATAAATATAACAAGTCTTAACGGATTTGGTTTTGATCCGTTAGACATTCATTAACCCGTCGTCGGGAATTTAGAGTTACGTCTATAATTGTAACAATTTCTGATACGCGAGCTAACGAGATCTCAGGAACACTCAACCACAAACGAAGCCAAGTAAAAGACAACAGCAACAGTAGTACAATGTATTTGGGGAATACAAAAAATACAACAAGCTAGAAGTTAACCGCGCGAACTGATTCCAGTAACCGCACAAACCGCCTACTCACCAGCTGAGTTCGCCGAGACCACTGAAGCCGCCTAACCGCGGCTAATCACGCGAACTGCTATTATTGTAGGAACAGAACCCGCTGATTGACTGGGTGAACTGCTCCGCTTATCCGCAATTCTGAGGAAGAGACCAAGGCGCAAAGATCGCGACCTACTGCTTAACCGTTGATTGTATCTGCGAACTGTTCCACACTAACGTTCCCGCTAGTCGCCTAGACGCCTGATGTTAGCCGCACAGCCTGCATAGAACCAATTCCTTAGTCGCAGCGGTTACAAAACTGTAACCGCAAAATCAAGTGCGAGCTTGCTCTTACTGTTCACTACTAATCATGATGAGTCGAGGGGTCTTATTTATAGATGTGAAGAGGAGTGCCGTCACCACCTACACCAATAAGATAACTGCATATCAACCATGTCGGCTAACACATTGTATCCACACAGAGCGGACACCAAACCAGTTCGGCAGGTCACACCAATCAACACTGCCGGAATGACGACCACTCTGTCTAACCCCGCGGACACTGTTGCAAGTCCGCGTATCCGCAGCCCATGACTTGGACAAAATTTGTTCAACTAATACTGCCGAACAGTCCGCCCCAATGCGAACTAGGCAACTAACTGGACTCATTCTCCCCCCAGACCATGTCCATCAAACTCCGCGGTCACCAAACTTAACCGTGTCACCTGATACCAAGATCGCGTCATACTAAACAACTCAGTCCGCCACCATGCGGACTGCTCCATCAGTCAGCGCGACCTCCAGGCAACCTGTATGTACAACTGTGCTTACTCCACGATCCAACACTCAGACCGCAATCACAGATCCATGTCGGACACCGACGAGCTCCAAAGAGTCTGCAACAAACTCGTGGATAAACAAACCTATCTGTCTGGTTACATCATCAGAGTGCTTGCTGGTCCAGACCGCCAGAGAAGAACAACAGCTGAAACCGGCTGCCCGACTAGGCTATCCGCCTAGTCCACGGAGTCTCTGCAATTTGTGCTGACTCTCCAACCTGTCCGCCCGACTTCCCTCAACTTCACACTGAAACAATTTCAACATAAATACCCATGCCGAAGATAAAGTGAAGGTCGTTCCAAATTTGATGGCCACACTGAATGCTTGGAGCACTCTAACAAATTTTACTTTTGTGGAATTTTATTTAGAAGTGTTTCCAAAAATTAGGGTACGGGTAAAAACAAAAAACATGCACTCGCATTATTAATACACGACAGTTAATTAAATAATCTGGTAGGTATGTTTCAGTATTTTTTATTAGTCTAGTTTTACTGTGTGGAATTACATTTAGAAGAAAATTTAGATATATTAAAGGCAAAACATGTCCCTCGCATTAATACACGACCGTTAAATGGGCTGCCAACAATTTCATGTGAGCCCATAAAATAATATTAGTTTAGTAAACTCAATTTTAATTATATGCTCTGCCAAACGGCATGATTTTGGTCCGGGTGTAGGGGATGGGACACCTGTTAATTTGTGAAGTTTGATTGTGTATGAGAGTACTGAACACTCGCAATTTCTGTCATGAGCATTTATGTAATTTTCTCTCATTTATATGCTACGTGTATAAAAAGCTTTTTTCGGCATAGGGTTTTCTGTATGTGTGAAAAACCGAAGAGAAACGGCGGGAAAAAAGAAGCGGTGTACTGTTGATCATTCTTCATAGTGAATTTTTCTGGGCGCTGGTGGTTGTGTTTTTTTCCCGGATTTGGGATTTTTCCACGTTAAATCTGTGTTTTTTTTTGCTTGATTTCTCTGTGACTCTTGTGTGCTTCGTGGGCATCGTATTTCCTAACAACACCTGTATGCATGCATGCCACGCGGTCAATTCGAGGAACCAGTACAAATGTATTAGGGAATTGCTATGTGCACTTCACTTTTGGCTACCTGCACTTTTTTGTTAGAGGTGCCGCAACACACAAAGTACACGCAAAATTGTTAAATGCATCACATTTGTTTTTAACCATAAATCATTCACAAAATCTAACATTTCAATTTGGTGTTGCATCATTTCATCAAAAATACGAGTAATCGACAATCGAATCATGAATTGCATCAAAATATTCTAATACTAACAACAAAAATTGATTACATGATATTATCAAAATTGGAAGACCAAATAGAAAATAAATGTTCATCATTTATTGTAATATTTTTGCCCATCTTTAATGTTTTGATCTGTTATTAAAACGGTCACCGGACAAATAATTTTCAGATACTCAAAAATATTCTAACGACAAAAAAGAGCGGTTACAAAAAACGATAGGTACGAAATAATAAGAAACATCACAAACAAAGAACACAAAATAAAAGTGATTTTCCGAAACTGAGTACGTCATCCACTGCTCAGGTAAAATATATATTATTTTCTTTTCTCAAGCATACAATACGGCTAAAAGGGAGGAAAAAATAAACCGAGAGATTTATGATAATTTCGAATTCTTCAAGATTCGGCCGTACACGTTGCGACGAAAAAGAAATCCGACGGCAAGAGAAAAGCCGGCGGCCGAGAGTCGAGCACGTTGCAGCAAGAAGAAGCCCGTCGGTAAAGCTGCTGCAAGAAAGAAGCCCGACGACAAAGATGGCGGTCGCCGACCAAAGAGACACACACGCGATTGCAACGGGGAAGAACCCCCAGGTTTGGCCAAGGCCGAGACCTACTCTGCGTTCTCCTGTTAGCTGAAATCCTCACTTCTTCATGGGGGAAAACCGACCACACATTTATATGTGAGAAGAACACTAAAATCAGGTAGAGAGGTGTGGTTGATTGGATCCAATCAAGGAAGGAGAAAAAATTTCTTTCCAAAAAATCTCCTCCATCAACGAAAGAAAATATATTATGTCATCAATGCTCCTTCATAATTTCCGAAATTTGAGGAATTCCAAAAGTAGAAGTCACGAATTGAGGGATCTCCAAAAAAGGATTGAAAGGTTTCAAAAAAAACATAAAAGATACCGCCAAGAATTAGATTCAAAAAACAATGACAACATAAATTATGTAGCTTTCAAAATCAGTCCCCCTCCCTCCGTCCACATGAAAATAGGCGGCAATTACCAAAACATTGATCCTCATATTCCTACAAAAAAAAAACTACAATAACCCAATAAAAACAATGACATATTGCTCAATCAACACACTCCCATATGTACTACAGAAAGAAAAATATAAATTGCTAAAACAATGCAGCAGATATTTCTAATTTACAAGTCATAGTAGCTATTAAATATTTTTTGTTCATTAAATTCTACAAACTGTAGAGTCCATGAAGCAGAAAGCATACCTTCCATTAGGCATTTGAAGCGCTAGATCTCATTGAGACCAACATGGGTCGATGTTAACGTTCCAGAGACTGCAGCCAACTAATAATTAAAATTAGGGCAATTTACCGGGACTGTACAACCCCGTATCCAGCGAGTGGGCTAACAGGAGCCGACCCGGCCGGCCCAAACCATCCCCGAGCCCCATGCGAGTTCAGCAGGGTACGCCGAGCCCAGCATGCCGAGCCCGAGCTCGGCAATAGTCGAGCTGAGCTCGGCGATGGCCGAACGAAGCCCGGCATGCCGAGGACGAGCTCGGGTGCAGGAACAGAGCTCGACGATAGTCGAGCCAAGCTCGACGATGCCCGTGCCGAGTTCGGCTTCTGCTGGAGCTCGACGATCGTCGTGCCGAGCCCGAGCTCGGCAATGGCCAAACCGAGCTCAGCGGTAGTCGAGCACAAGTCTGCCGAGTACCTGCCCGCCTAGGCCCAAGGCGAGGCGAGTCAGGCCTCCTGCCAAGCGAGTGCCCCCTCAGGTCCAGCTCGCACCTCGGCCATGACATACCTTTACTATGTGGCCCCTTTTGGTTTGCCTGTAGTCCTCGAAAACAGTGAAGGTTGTATATTAGCAGGCCATCTTTTCCTATAAATAGGACCCAAGGGGTACCTCAGAGGGCACACTTACGAATTCTCCGGCCTATTAGCGCTTTCTGAGATACCTTAGCCCGGCATTTGGCTAAGGAGGGGAAGCGCTCTAAGATCTTCCGGGTGTGTGGTGGGACCTCCACGCCGGGCCCTTGGTCTAGTCCTTAGTTCTTCTTTCTTCTTGTCATTTTCTTGCAGGAGCGAAGTAGGTGCGCGGCCACCCCTTCCCCAAGGGTCGAACTCCAAAAGAGGCCGGTTTTCCGGTTTCAACACTTTGGTGCGGTGAGCGTGGAACGTGGTCAGCACAGAAAATCTTCCACAAGACTAATGGCAAGAGACGAGGGACAAGGTTCAGGAAGGGGGGACTCGCCACTCCCTCCCCCTCCCGCGACGGCGGGGATATCCGCGGAGCTCAGGGAGGAAGTGCTCGGGTTAGTCAGGGTCGCACTCGGCATGCGAGCCGAGAGCACGACGCCTGCGGTTTCCGTGGTCGCTGATCCAGCGTTAGGCAACGATGCGCCCCTCAGGCGCGCAGGGAAGGAGGTCGCGAGCGAGGGGGGAGCGCGAGCCGAGAGGGCGAGTCCTCTTTCCGGGCTCGGCGGGCGAGTATCTGTTCGCCGAGACGGCAGGGAGGGAGTTCCCAACTCGCCCATCTGAAGGAGGAAGTCCCTTCAGCGAGTTCGTCTCGTCAGCCCCGGTCCCGGAAGGATTCCGAGAGCCGAGATGTCCTACTACTCAGGAAAGGGAGATCCGACCCAACACATCCAGTGGTTCGAAGACGTGGTGTCAATCCGACAGATGTCGGATGGTTTCAAGTGTAGGCTCTTCGCCATCACCCTCAGGGAAAAAGCGAGGGAGTGGTGGTCGAGAGACATTCATCAGTACACTCTCCAAAAAAAAATCGTTTCTCCCCCGCCGGTTCCATCTACTGCTTCGAGGATTTGCGCAGAGGATTCATGCTGAGATTCACCACCTCGAAGAAGAGGAAGAGGGAGGTCGAGTCCCTGTTCCGTATCAAGCAGAAAGTAGGGGAGACCCTGGGAAGTTACCTGGACAGGTTCCAGGAGGAACTGTCTCAGGTACAAGAGATGCCAGGGCACACCATGATGGTGGCCTTCACCCTGGGTCTCCAGCCCGGGTTCTTCGCCATGGAGTTGAAGAGGACGCCTCCAGTGTCTTTCGAAGCACTCTTGGAGAGGGCGGCAAGGGAGGCCGACATGGAGGCGGCACATCCAGAGTTCGCTCGGAGGTTGGCCAGGTGGGCCGTGGAGGAAGAGAAGCCAAGGGGAGGTCGGGCCCAGGAGGAGAGAAGGGTCGAGCCCCGACAGAGAGAACAGCAGCCGCAGCAGCATAGGTGGGGGCGCCAGGAGCCGAACAACCGATTGGGTTGGAGGCCGGAGTGGCAGGATCAAGGGCCACGGAGGGGCTATCAGGGGGGAGACAACCGCCAAGGTGGGCGTGGCCAGTTTTACCTCCAGGGAGGGAGGCAGGGCCAGAGACCGCCTCTTCCCGACCAGGAGGAGGCCATGGCTATCGCCCTGGGAGGGCGAAGGAGAGGGCAACCGAGGAGGAGGAGGGAGGTCAGGATAGACCTGCCCTATTGCGACTACCATCAGGAAGAGGGGCACACGACGGTCACGTGTCCGGAGTTCCTCGAGGTGCGGGAGAACCGGGAGCAGCAGCGGCAGCAGCGGAATCATCAGGAGGTACGGATCGAGGAAGTCCGGCCTCAGGTGGAGGGGGATCGTTGCGAAGACCGGGCCGATGTGGGGACCCGAGGCGGGATCAGAGTGATCCATGGGGGAGTGGGAGTCGAGGCTTCCCGGAAAGCAAGCCTCCACACCATGTACCGAAGGAGCATCGGCTCCACATCTCAGACTCCACCCCCGGAAGAGAGGATCACCTTCTCAAGGGAGGATATGCCGGGTCACGATGACCCCTTCTGTGATGCGCTGGTCATCCAGACCGCCATTGAAAATTTCACAGTCTCCCGGATCCTCATTGACAATGGGAGCTCAGTCAATATCATCTTCAAGAAGCCTTTCGACGCCATGCAGGTAGAGGCCAAGAGGGTGCTGGCCTCCGATGGGCCCCTCTTCGGTTTTTCGGGGGAGAGGAAAGAAGTAGAGGGGGGAGTGGGGCTACATGTCAGCTTGGGGGGACAGTCCCGGAACTGTCGATTCGTCATAGTGGAGGCCCCCAGCAGCTACAACGCCATTTTTGGGAGACCCCTCATCAGCGCCTTCCGATGTGTCCCCTCCTCCTTCCATCAATGCCTTAAGTTTAATGTGGACGGGATCCAGGTCCGGGTTCGCGGTGACCCCAAAGCAGCTCGGGAATGCTATGTGACCGCGGTGAATTCAATTTCTTGGCAGGAGGAAGCCGAGGGGATGGGGAGAAGGATGGAGGAGATGGAAGGGCAGGAGGCCGGAGAAGAAGGTAGGGAGGAAGGAGGAATGGAAGGGGAAGCACGCGAGGGGATGCTCCCAGAAGGGTCGGTTGGGGCGATGACCCCAGGGGAAGGGGAGGTCCTTACACCACGAAGGGAGGACGCCGCAGAGTGGGAGGAGCAGTCCCGGTTGGAGGCCGCCGAGGAGGTCGTAGAGATGGAAGTCCTCACCCAGGGTGGCAGGGTGGAGAAGGTCCGCATCAGCGGAGGGCTGACCCCGGCAGATCAAGACAGGATGCTGGAGTGCATCCAAAAGAATGTGGATGTCTTCGCCTGGAGCGCAGCGGAGATGCCTGGGATCGATGCCGACGTCGTCTGCCACCGCCTCAATCTGCACCCGGAGGCTCGCCCCATCCAGCAGAAGAGGAGGTCCGTCACGGACAAACTGGCCGAGCCCATCAGGGAGGAGGTCGCCAAGCTCCTTAAGGCCGGCTTTGTTTCCGAAATTCAATACCCCGGTTGGGTCTCGAATGTTGTAATGGTGAAAAAAGGGGACGGCCGGTGGAGGATGTGTGTAGATTTTTCACTGCTTAATAAATCATGCCCTAAGGATTGTTACCCCTTGCCTAGAATCGACGCGCTGGTAGATTCAGCCGTTGGTTTTTCTGTGATGAGTTTTTTAGATGCTTTTTCAGGTTATCATCAAATCAGGATGCACCCTCCTGACATAAAAGATGTCTCGTTCATCACAGGGGATGGGTGCTACTGCTACAAGATGATGCCTTTTGGGTTAAAAAATGCAGGGGCCACCTACCAGAAGATGATGGACCGTGTATTCCAGGGACAGAAGGGAAGGAACTTGGAAGTGTACGTGGACGACCTGATGGTAAAAAGCAGAGAGGTCGATTCTCACCTCCGGGATCTGGAGGAGACCTTCGACACTTTGCGCAGATACAAGATGAGGTTGAATCCTCTAAAGTGCATCTTCGGGGCAAGCAAAGGCAAATTCTTGGGTCATCTCCTCACCCCTGCCGGGGTCGAACCCAACCCTGACAAAGTCCGGGCAATTATGGAGTTGGGGCCACCTCGGGATGCGAAGGAGGTACAACGGCTGACAGGGAAGCTGGCAGGACTAAGCAGATTCCTCTCCCGGGGCCGGGGAGAGGTGTTCCCCCTTCTTCAGGACCTTAAGGGGGGGTCGGAAGTTTGAATGGACCCCAGAATGCGAGGAGGCGTTCCAGGCCTTGAAGAAGCAGTTGACTCAGGCCCCCTTGCTCCAAGGGCCAAAGGAGGGGGAGGACTTGTTTTTGTACTTAGGGGTCGGGGCGGAGGCCGTGAGTTCTGTCTTAGTTCGGGAAGAGGGGAAAAAGCAGCTACCCATCTATTATGTGAGTAGGGTTCTGAGGAAGGCAGAACTCCGCTACCCCATCTTTGAGAAGTTGGCTTTCGCCCTCATCATCTCGGCTCGGAGACTCAGGCCCTACTTCCAGGCACACTCCATCCAGGTGGTAACTGACCATCCCCTCCGCAGCATCTTCGAGGGAGTGGAGCACTCGGGAAGACTCGCCAAGTGGTCGGTGGAGTTGAGCGAGTTTGACATCTCCTTTATCCCCCGGCTTGCAATCAAGGCACAAGCAATGACTGACTTCCTGGCTGATTATGTGGTTGAGGTAGCGGAGGACAAAATCACTCGCCCCATCCCATGGAAGGTGATGGTGGATGGGGCTTCGGGGAAACACTCCCTGGGGGTTGGGGTCGTCTTGGAGAGCCCCCAAGGGACCCGGATCGAGCAAACGGTGGTGATACATTTCTCCATAACCAACAACCAGGCCGAGTACGAGGCGGTAATTGTGGGACTACGCCTGGCCAAGGAATTGGGGGTGCACGATGTGAAGGTCCTCACTGACTCCATGGTAGTGGCCTCCCAGATCAACGGGGAGTTTGAGGCAAGGGAGCCCACCCTACAACGATATTTGGCAAAGGTTAAGGGAATCATCGGTGGGTTCCAGACCTTCTCCATTCAACATGTGCCCCAGGAGGAGAATGAACAAGTCGACCACCTCGCCAAGCGCGGCCCTCGGGTGGGGGGCACTATCACGGACCTCTTCCACCCATCCCTGGAAGAAGGGGAGTTGATGGAGATAGATCGGCGGTCCACATGGATGGACCCATTCACTACCTACCTGTCCACAGGAGAGTACCCAGAAGGGATGGATAGGAAGAAGCTCAAGTACAAGTCAGCATATTACCTTTTGCGCGACGGGCAACTTTACCGCAAGACCCTCTCAGGATTACTCGCTCGTTGCGTAGCGGAGGGGGAGGCGCCGAGGATTTTGGAAGAAGTCCACTCCGGGGAGTGCGGGAGCCATTCAGGAGGGTGGATCCTGGAGGGAAGAATCATCAGGCAGGGGTATTTCTGGCCTACCCTGAGGCACGATGCCTTAGAATTTGTCAAGAGATGCCACAAGTGCCAACTATTTGCCCCCCTCCAACTGCAACCGGCTCAGCGACTCAGGAGTATCACGGCCCCTTGGCCTTTCGCAATTTGGGGAATGGACCTGGTAGGTCCCTTCCCACAGGCAAGTGGGCAGAGGAGATTCTTGCTGGTAATGATCGACTATTTCTCCAAGTGGATGGAGGTAAAAGCTTTGGCCAAGGTAACCTCGCAGATCATTCGAAATTTTGTATGGGGGGAGATCATCTGCAGGCATGGGATGCCCCAGGCCATCGTCACCGACAACGGACCACAGTTCGCCAGCAATGAGTTCATTAAGTTCTGTGGAGAGCTCGGGATCGACCTCAGGTTCGCCTCTGTCCACCACCCTAGGAGCAACGGGCAAGTAGAAGCGGCCAACAAGATTATCGTGAACCTCCTGAAAAAGAAGGTGGAGAATTTGAAGGGTAATTGGGTGGAGCAACTCCCCTCGGTCCTCTGGGCCCTGAGGACTACCCCCAACACCGCCACCGGGGAGACGCCCTTTAAACTATCTCACGGAAGCGAGGCGGTGCTCCCCATTGAACTCGAGATCCGTACTCCCAGGGTTGCCGAGGCAGAAGCTGGAAGGGAGGAGTGGAGAGTCGAGAATGAGGAAGAACAACGACTCTCTTTGGACTTGATAGAGGAAGTACGCGACCTCTCCGCAGTCCGGCAGGAGGAAGTCAAGCGGAGGATGGCTAAGTACTTCGACAAGCATGTCCGGGTCAAGCAGTTCGCGGAAGGCAACCTGGTTCTAAAGAAGGTAGATGCGGCGGGAAGATCGGCGGCTGTGGGCAAGCTCCATCCAAATTGGGAGGGGCCCTACATCGTGAAGGAGGCATTAAAGTCGGGAGGATACCACCTCCAGAATGTGGAAGGCGAGACTTTGAACCACACCTGGAGCGGCGACGACCTGAAACGCTTTTATCCTTGAAAACTTGTACATGCCTCAGCTTTTTCCAAATGCAATATATTTGACTCTTTCACCACAATAACCGTAACGATGACATGCAGTGTGACGGAACTTCCATTAAAGGGCAACGCTAAACACTCAGAAAAAGTTTCTAAGTCTTCTCGCTCTGGGGTTAGGTCTCGATTCTCCCGCTGTCAGGCTCCCTTCAAGCTGGCAGGGCCGGGGTCTCGATGGACGTCGTTATGACCCTGGAGCTGAGCCCGGAGGATGTTCAACACCCGCCCTCAGGCTCCCATCTAGCTGACTGGCCTGGTGGTAGCACCCGGGAGAGGCAAATGTTCTAAGTCTTCTCGCTCTGGGGTTAGGTCTCGATTCTCCCGCTGTCAGGCTCCCTTCAAGCTGGCAGGGCCGGGGTCTCGATGGACGTCGTTATGACCCTGGAGCTGAGCCCGGAGGATGTTCAACACCTGCCCTCAGGCTCCCATCTAGCTGACTGGCCTGGTGGTAGCACCCGGGAGAGGCAAATGTTCTAAGTCTTCTCGCTCTGGGGTTAGGTCTCGATTCTCCCGCTGTCAGGCTCCCTTCAAGCTGGCAGGGCCGGGGTCTCGATGGACGTCGTTATGACCCTGGAGCTGAGCCCGGAGGATGTTCAACACCCGCCCTCAGGCTCCCATCTAGCTGACTGGCCTGGTGGTAGCACCCGGGAGAGGCAAATGTTCTAAGTCTTCTCGCTCTGGGGTTAGGTCTCAATTCTCCCGCTGTCAGGCTCCCTTCAAGCTAGCAGGGCCGGGGTCTCGATGGACGTCGTTATGACCCTGGAGCTGAGCCCGGAGGATGTTCAACACCCGCCCTCAGGCTCCCATCTAGCTGACTGGCCTGGTGGTAGCACCCGGGAGAGGCAAATGTTCTAAGTCTTCTCGCTCTGGGGTTAGGTCTCGATTCTCCCGCTGTCAGGCTCCCTTCAAGCTGGCAGGGCCGGGGTCTCGATGGACGTCGTTATGACCCTGGAGCTGAGCCCGGAGGATGTTCAACACCCGCCCTCAGGCTCCCATCTAGCTGACTGGCCTGGTGGTAGCACCCGGGAGAGGCAAATGTTCTAAGTCTTCTCGCTCTGGGGTTAGGTCTCGATTCTCCCGCTGTCAGGCTCCCTTCAAGCTGGCAGGGCCGGGGTCTCGATGGACGTCGTTATGACCCTGGAGCTGAGCCCGGAGGATGTTCAACACCCGCCCTCAGGCTCCCATCTAGCTGACTGGCCTGGTGGTAGCACCCGGGAGAGGCAAATGTTCTAAGTCTTCTCGCTCTGGGGTTAGGTCTCGATTCTCCCGCTGTCAGGCTCCCTTCAAGCTGGCAGGGCCGGGGTCTCGATGGACGTCGTTATGACCCTGGAGCTGAGCCCGGAGGATGTTCAACACCCGCCCTCAGGCTCCCATCTAGCTGACTGGCCTGGTGGTAGCACCCGGGAGAGGCAAATGTTCTAAGTCTTCTCGCTCTGGGGTTAGGTCTCGATTCTCCCGCTGTCAGGCTCCCTTCAAGCTGGCAGGGCCGGGGTCTCGATGGACGTCGTTATGACCCTGGAGCTGAGCCCGGAGGATGTTCAACACCCGCCCTCAGGCTCCCATCTAGCTGACTGGCCTGGTGGTAGCACCCGGGAGAGGCAAATGTTCTAAGTCTTCTCGCTCTGGGGTTAGGTCTCGATTCTCCCGCTGTCAGGCTCCCTTCAAGCTGGCAGGGCCGGGGTCTCGATGGACGTCGTTATGACCCTGGAGCTGAGCCCGGAGGATGTTCAACACCCGCCCTCAGGCTCCCATCTAGCTGACTGGCCTGGTGGTAGCACCCGGGAGAGGCCATTGTTCCAAGTATTCTCGCTCTGAGGTTAGGTCCCGATTCTCCCGCTGTCAGGCTCCCTCCAAGCTGGCAGGGCCAGGGTCTCGACGGACGTCGTTACTTCCCAGGGGGTGGACCTGGGAGTTGGCACATGACAAGCGTGTCCAAGCAAATCCGCCAATTAGAAGGGCGAGCTCAAGGGGTCACGTCCCCCCAGGTTTTCTGTTAAAAAGGGATTCTTCGATCCATCTCCGGTTGGTGAAAGAACATACCCCCCCCCCCCCTGAGGGCGAGCCCGTTCTCGCGGGGTCTGCTCGGCAAAGGGCATTCATCGGTATGACAAGCGGGCGCCGGTGGCAACCGTTCTCGCGAAGATCGCCTCGCAGGTAAGCGAGGAGTTCGCGAGTCTGGTCGCCGCCAACGCCCGAGGCCTCTCGCCGAACGCGAATCCTAACTCACGTACATTCTAGCGCGGAAGATAAAAATAAGAAGAAAAAAAAAAAAGAAGTCAGGAGCAAAGTTCCTTTCATTATAATCGCAAAAGAAGGAAGGGCTCGCCTCGGCGAGATTACAGGAAAAGAGGGGGGATGATTACAAAAAGATAGAAAAAAAAAGAGAAAGGGGAAGGAGGAATTCTGTCAGCTCTCGCCCTCCTCTCCCGAATGGCGGTCCTCCTCGCCCCCAAGCGATCGTTCCTTGCCCTTCGCCCCATCAAAAAGGGAGCCGAAGCTCTCCTCCTTCTCGCTGGGCGGAGACGGCGGAAACAGACTCGGCAGAAGATCCCGGACCGCCACTTCCTCGCAGCCCTCAGCCAGAATCCCCGACCCCTTCATGGCGTTCAGCAGGCATTCGGCAGACTCGATCGAGTTGACTCGCAGCCGCTCCATAACCTCCCCCTCGCCGGCCCGATGCCGCCAGCCGCTGCGCAAAGAGTTGCCGAAGCTGCCCCAGGTTTCTGTTCGCCGCGCGCAGGTTCTCGTCGATGTCGTCGAAAAGCATGGAGGAAGATGTGGCCACGAACGCCGAGCTGATCCTCGCCTCGCCGGCAAGCTACGCGCATTCGTCCTGCAGCCTGATATTGTCTTTCTTCAGCTCCTGAAGCTCGCGCACTAGTTTCTTCAGGACCAGCTGGCTTCGCCTCGACCGTTCGGGGCTGTCCATCTCCGAGTCCAGAAAGATGTCCAAGGCACGCGGCGATGGAAGAGGCGAATAAACGGCCTGTTTGGCGGAGTTATCAGTCGCGGCTGGGTCCGGCAGGCCTGCACAGGAAGGTCGAGACAGCAGGAGGGAGTAGCGAGTGCCAGTTAGAATCAGACGCAAAAGGGGGGAGGTCAGGGGCATACCTTCAGTATTCTGGGGGAAAGCAGGAGCGGATGTACGCTCGGCGTCCACCCCAGTGACCGCAGGAGCAGGGGAAGGATGCTGAGAGTGAAGGCGGGCCGGCGATACCGACCCCCGCGAGTCTGGCCCCCCGATTTTGGTAACAAGGGGCGAGTCTCGCAGGCGCAGGTCAGGGGAGGACTCGGGCTCCTTGGCGGGTGGACTCTCGACCCTTGGTGTGGAAACCTCGCCGCCTTGATCCCGTTCGGTGGTAAGATCCACGAAATCTTTGTCATGAGGGGCCGGGGGAGAACGATTGGAAGAATCGGAGCCATGGACTAAAGTATTCTTTAGGTCGGCGAAGATGTGCTCGGCCTCGGGAGGAAAGTGCCTCGCCCTCTTGGCCGAGCCGAATTCAGCAAAGCGCCGGGCCGGGACGCTCAGATCCGTCAGGGCTGCGGCACGAAGGGCGGTCTCCTCGCGCGATTTCGCGAGCCTTTCCATGACTTCCTTCGGGAGTGGCATCTCGGCAGGACTTAAGTAAAGAGAGGGGCGGGGGTCAGTCGAGCAGGCAGGGCAAGTATATATAGCCATCGGTGGGTCCTACCAAGAGATTCCTTTCGGCTCCTGTCGCACTCGCAGGATCCTAGTGGGTTGGATGTTTCTTTCCGAGTTTGTGCCAACCTCGCAAAGAGCGGGGATTGTGTACAACCCCGTATCCAGCGAGTGGGCTAACAGGAGCCGACCCGGCCGGCCCAAACCATCCCCGAGCCCCATGCGAGTTCAGCAGGGTACGCCGAGCCCAGCATGCCGAGCCCGAGCTCGGCAATAGTCGAGCTGAGCTCGGCGATGGCCGAACGAAGCCCGGCATGCCGAGGACGAGCTCGGGTGCAGGAACAGAGCTCGACGATAGTCGAGCCAAGCTCGACGATGCCCGTGCCGAGTTCGGCTTCTGTTGGAGCTCGACGATCGTCGTGCCGAGCCCGAGCTCGGCAATGGCCAAACCGAGCTCAGCGGTAGTCGAGCACAAGTCTGCCGAGTACCTGCCCGCCTAGGCCCAAGGCGAGGCGAGTCAGGCCTCCTGCCAAGCGAGTGCCCCCTCAGGTCCAGCTCGCACCTCGGCCATGGCATACCTTTACTATGTGGCCCCTTTTGGTTTGCCTGTAGTCCTCGAAAACAGTGAAGGTTGTATATTAACAGGCCATCTTTTCCTATAAATAGGACCCAAGGGGTACCTCAGAGGGCACACTTACGAATTCTCCGGCCTATTAGCGCTTTCTGAGGTACCTTAGCCCGACATTTGGCTAAGGAGGGGAAGCGCTCTAAGATCTTCCGGGTGTGTGGTGGGACCTCCACGCCGGGCCCTTGGTCTAGTCCTTAGTTCTTCTTTCTTCTTGTCATTTTCTTGCAGGAGCGAAGTAGGTGCGCGGCCACCCCTTCCCCAAGGGTCGAACTCCACAAGAGGCCGGTTTTCCGGTTTCAACAGGGACCTCCGCTCTAACTTTACTAAATTATTGACAACACCCCTCTTATTTTCGAAATTACAAAAACTTCTCCTAAAGTTTTCATTTCATTACAAAAACCTCCCCTGAAGTTTTAATTTCATAACATCCATGCACAAAAACACCCCCCTGGGTGAACAGTGTTCAGGGGGGTATTTTTCTTCATGGATGCAATGAAATGAAAAGATCAAGGGAGGTTTTGGTAATGAAATGAAAACTTAAGGGGTGTTTTTTGTAATTTCGAAAATAAGAGGGGTGCTCTCACTAATTATGCTAGTTTACAAGGGAGGTTTGGGTAATTATTTCTTAAAATTAATATATTAATTAGTTCCCCAATGATCACCTCTATCACAACCAAATAACACGTGGTGTGAACTGGCCAAGTAACTTATTAGAACAACTAATAGTGAGCAAAAAACCTAATTTAAGGCCAACTGCTCAAACCCACTCAACTAGAGTTAGGCTGCATTTGGAGCGGCTTATCGCGGCTTATTTGCTCCGGTGAGGTTAGACAAAAACGTCATTGTCATAGAATATATGTTTGGTATGACAAATATTACTACAGTTACAAAAAAAATAGTTTGGAACATAAGATTTTGATATGACAATGACATTTCTGTCCAACCTCACCGGAGCAAATAAGCCCCAATAAGCCGCCCCAAACGCAGCCTTAGGCCCTGTTTGGGAGGACTTATTTTCACCGGTCCAGCGGTCATGACCGCATGAATCGGGACTTAAATAAATCCCGATTCATGCGATCATGACCGCTGGATCGGTGAAAATAAGTCCTCCCAAACCGAGTCTTAGTCTTATCTCAAAAACCTTATCAGTCAATCAAAATAATTACTCACTTCCACTTCGGTATCAAAATGACTACACACATAACATTGTAAAAAACACGAAGATTTTTGTGATTGCCAGGGAGGATATAGGCTCCGTTTGGGGGGACTTATTTTCACCGGTCATGACCGCATAAACCGGAACTTAATTAAGATACGGTTCATGCGGTCATGACCGCTTGACCGGTGAAAATAAGTCCCCCAAACAGAACAATAATCTACATTCACAAAAATCTGAGAGCCCTGACAGAAATAAAGAGTAAAATTAGTTTGCACTAAATCGAAGAATAATATCTGAGAACCAACTCAATGGAAGAAAAAAAATCTGAGGACAAGGAATACTGAGAACAAGGCATGAGAAAACCCGAAAAATTACTACAAAAAATTGAATCATAAAGAAAAAATGTTACATGACACATCTAAATTATAGCCGGAAAATACGAACTTGCGGCCATCCTGCGTTTTTCGACGACGGAGGTATGCTCGGCGGAAAAATCGGAATGATGCTCCATGCGGTGTCAGAAACATCCATAGAGGTGCCATAGCCTTGGTCGGGGCCGGCGGCAGCGCCTTTGTCGGGGCCGCCGGCAGCGCCTTTGTCGGGGCCGCCGGCAGCGCCTTTGTCGGGGCCGCCGGCAGTGCCGTTGTCGGGGCCGCCGGTGCCTTGGTTGCCGGCAGAATCTAGAGCGGCGGAGGAGGCAGAGGCTCAAGGCGGAGACGTCATATCGCTGCGTCGCGGAGGACAACCGGTTGCGGCTGGATTGCGCGTAAAGAATCGAGGAAGGGAAAAAAAAACCTAATTATTTTTAAGATTGCGGTGCACCTTGCACCTCGCCAAATCTAATGTGCACATAACAATTCCCCATTTAAACCCAAAATAAAGTGTTTTTGCTGTTTAGTAAGATTTTCAGAGTAGGTATAATTTTGGATATATATATTAGTTGTCTATGCTTTACCCGAAAATTTCATTAAATCTAGGTTAAATTGTAGACTTAGCATTAGAAAATATTGTCAAATCTAGGGCCAAACTATATATTTCGTCCCTTAAAAATTTTCAACAAGCTTAAGATTTCGTTTGGGAGGACTTATTTTTATCGGTCAAGGAGTTACGATCACATGAGCCGGGCCTTAATTAAGGTCGTAACCGCTTGACCGGTGAAAATAAGTCATCCCAAATGGAGCCTTAGTTTGAGTTATAAAATGGGTGCTGTTATTAGTAAATATTTTGTTGTTACTAGTAAATTATAAAACAATAGATTCAGCAAATTTTTGCATTTTTTTCTCTTCCCAAAAATTATTACTATCAAACCAATCTTGTTCCTTCCGCTTGCTTGAGATTTTTACGCAACGGCCCTTCCTCCCTTTCGTTTTCTTGTTCTGCAGTAGCAATAGGTTTGTCATCCACCCCTCAGTCCTGATGAGATCGTCGATATGGTATACACTTGAGCTAAAACATGAAAAAATAATGTGAGTTCAGTTTCTTGGAATTTTGAGCCACAAATGCTTCTCATTTGAAAAAGCGATCAACATAAAAGTTGTAGATTTCATTGAGATCTACAACTTTCATGCCAACAACTTTTTAATTTGAAACCGTTTAGGCATTCAATTTGGGCCCTGAAAAAAGTCACGCCTGAACGAGTTGCCCGTACAGATTTTCGGCATGACTTTTTTCGGGCCCAAATTGGGGGTCTAAATGGTTTCAAATCAAAAAGTGATCAACAACAAAGATGTAGATCTCGATAAGGATCGAGATCTACAACTTTGTTGTTGATCACCTTTTGAAATGAGATACATTTGGGTCTCAAAATCCCAAAATATACGATTCGCGCTATAAAAATTCATTTTGACGCGAGCTAATTTGCGTGCAAGTTGAGGCGGCAGCCGAGACTGCCCTGCCGATCTCCAACAAACAAATCGATAAGGTTGTGAAGAGAAACATGAAGGGTATAAAGAAGCCGGAGGGCAAGAGGGCCAACCAGTTGCGGAACCTCATTTTTCAGGGGTTTGTTAGTAACAACATGGTTTTCAAATAACCATTTTTGAATTATGTGGTTTGCTATTAGTAATGATTTGCTAGCATTCAAAATGGGTTTGCTAGTAACGTCACCATATAAAATCTAATACTGAATTCCTCCTCGTATCCCACTTTTAGAGAATTGTTGCTAGTCACCGGCCTTTTCTCGATCCGGAGAATCGGACCGTCTTACCTTGGAATCGAGCCGGACGCACAATTAGTTAAAGAAAACTGCATCAATGGACAAGAGACGTTTTTGACGTGAAAAATTCCGAAATAGTGAAAAACCCGTGGCTGGAACTGTGCCGAGCCAAAATCCACTTGCTCATCGGAGTGTTACAAAAATTAATTTGATCTCGAAGGGCGATAACCGCTACTCCGTTTCAAGTACAAAAAAAGAGGAAGAGCCTTGGTGAGAGCGTTCAAGCCTTAACATGGCGTCAAGCTCTCGGAGCCTTGGGGTCTGTTTGACAAACCAGCCGGACTTCATTTCAGTCAGAACGGACATGTACAGTAATTTTTTTAGTTGTTTGGTTCAGTTCGTTTTAAACCGACCGGCTGCTAAGGGTGAAATCCTCTCGTTTAGAAGCTGGAGCGCAGATGTCCAGTCGCCCCGTCCGCAACCCCCCGTTTTGCCTTTCCTCTCCTCCATCGCGGGAACCCTAGGCTTCCTCTTTCGCCCCTCTTCCTCAAGGTACGATCTACCCGCTGGTGTTCATCTCCAAGTAAGATCTACTTCTCCAGTTCAAATCTTCCGCCGGTGTTCATCTTCAGGCAGTAGCAGTGCGATCTTCCCGCCGGTGGCTTCTTGCCTCCTCCAGAGCACCAGATCCTCCCTCCGGTTGAGTTCGGGCAACCTTCCAAAGCTTGAGTTCTGATCTACTTCAGGTATATCAATTACATCTAGAGAAGATGATAGATATCCTATTAATTTTGGAGAAATACCCAACAAATCCAGAGAAATTCATGTCTCAGTTCCTTCTTCCCAACAAATTTAGAGAAATACCCAACAAATTTAGAGAAATACTCAACAATTAACATTTTCTTCCCATGTAAATTGAAATTCATGTCTCTGTTCCTTCTTCCCTCAAACACAAATAAATTTCAGAATTTATTTCCTCTCTAAAACAAATTTTTGGAAACTCAAGCTTCAGAAGTTTGATCCCTGAGTCTTGCCAGCAGTCTTTCCAGTGCTTCTCTCATCCAATCATGCTGGCACCCCTCCCTTGCTTCGGCGACGCTCACCTGGAGTTCAGAACACCAAAAACATTATTAAACTCGGTAAAAAAAGTCGTCATTGCAATAGACCGCGATTCGGGTCGACTCAAACTCACCCATCGTCTCTTCCGAACTTCCATCTCGGGCCAACAAGACAGTTCTTCGGTCACGTTCAGCGGAAACATGATGCCCTCGTAAAATATATTGTATTTGTTGCTTTTATACATCCATTTTCCCAGATTGCTCTGCAATTCAATATAGTTTTGATGATGTTTTAGTAGGCAACGCAGAGTGATTATGGTGATAGATTGAGAGAATTAGGTTGCCAACCTCAACATGTCCATGGACGCCGGCTTCCTCCGAGGCCTCCCTGGAAGCAGCTTGCTTCATAGTTTCATCCAATTCCCATCCTCCCTGAGAAGGCCAAAAAATGTTATTTTGATTCATTTTTTCATAAGGCTGTATAATCTCACAAAGTAACTGAGAGTTTTTTTTAATGTATAAATTGTAATTGGGTTGCTTCAATTTACCTTTGGAAACATCATGCCATGGCCCTTCTGAGAGCTTATGACTAGAACTTGCACCTGCTTATCTATATCATCTGTACAAGGATCCTTGAGTTAGGAGATAATACAGTCTTGTTCATTACTAATTGAAGTAAATGTTATGTTAAGATATTTATGTTCACATCTAGGAATTTTTATTAGATGATTTTTTTCAGTATTTCACATATTCTATCATGTGTATATTACCCGTGTAAGTAGATTTTAACACGATGGTTAAAACTAAAGAAGGAGGAATAGCAGCAATTTGGGAGTCCAGTGAAGTGATGTTGTTCTGTGATTTATGTATGACAGAGATTGTGCTAGGTAATAGACCAACGACCCACCTATCTAAGGAGGGTTGGAAAAATGTAACTGTTAAGTTTCAGGAACATACCAAAAAATGTATGTATGCGCACAGTTTAAAAATAAATGGGACCAATTGAAAAAAGATTGGAAATTGTGGAGAGAACTCAAGCATGAGGCAACAGGCTTAGGGTGCGATTCAACAAGGAGAACAATTGATGCATCAGACGAATGGTGGAAAGAAAGACTCGAGGTGAATATATTTTTTGTAGTTTGGTTTTTCTAGTTATAATTTGAAACTTATTTTTCATCATCTATTGTAGGTTGTTCCAGCCGCGAAGAAGTTTCGCTATGCAGGCATTCCACCTGAGTTAGAAGAAAAATTGTACATAATGTTTAATGAGGTTGTTGCTACTGGTGAGAATGCATGGGCCCCTAACTCAAGGATCGACCCATCTAGTCCTGAAAATGTAATATCTGAGCATGAGGATGATGTGGTACAAGAATTGGGAACGCCCATTAGCATGAGTGATGAGCAAAGGGATAATGAGGGGATATTTGAAAGAGGGGGATCCTCACAGGGAAGAAAAAAGAGGTTCGAAAGAGGCCGAAGGGGAATTCAGAAAAAGCATCGTGGTAGATATACCATCGAAGAGTTGGTTGAGTCGACCATTAGAGTAGGAGATAGTATATCACAACCATCCCAAAAGAGCATTCCTTCATATACTATTCACGAAGCAGTTGAAGAGTTGGAGAAACATCCAGATATTTGCAATGATCCAGCACTCTATGACTTTGCCACAATTTTTCTGCTGGACAACAAGAACAGGAAATTATTTCTCAGCTTACCTAGCTCCAAAAAAGGATGGTGGCTAAGAAATCGTCAATACACGACCATGCACTCGGGTGCTCCTTAATTTTATGTGTAATGTGCTTCTTATTTTCTAATCTGGATGTATGTTTTTGAACATGTAATTCTCTGTTTTGGTGATTTTAGTTTCTAATTATGTCCTATGTGCTGACGTTGTATTTTGAACAAGTGCGTCTAATTATGTTCTGTGTCAGCTTTTGTGTAAAAACATGTTAGTGCTTCTTATTAGCATTCTAATCTGGATGTATATTATTTATATTGATGATTTGTTAATGTTGCATTTTAATTAGCATTCTAATTATGTCCTATGTGCTGGTTTTAGTTTCTATGATATTAATGCCTCACATAATACAGTTTATTAATGCCTCATAATGGTGCTAAATTGTTATTGTTCCAGATATCTTCCGATAATGATGCTGAGCTAAGCGACGCCGTTTTGAACACTCTAAACGAAAGACGGCGGAGAACCGCTTATTATATCATGATGGTGAACACGAGTGTTTGTATGATTCTCAGTCGCAATTCTCATTATCACGGCAAAATCCCTCGCATGACGTCATCCAATACCGGAGATAAATGGGTTGGCGAACTATTGGATGGTCATCCAGTCCGATTCCACGATAATTTCAGAATGTCGAAAGAGATTTTTTTAGATTTACTTCACCAATTGGTATTATCTCATGGTCTGCAAGGGTCGCGGAGTACTACGGCAAGAGAAGTACTTGCGATCACAATAAATATTATGGCGCATAATATGACGATGAGGGACTGCAGTGAGAGTTTTCAGCATTCGACCGAAACAATTAGTCGATATTTTTCACGATGTTTGACGGCTTTAATAAAGTTATCACAGGACCTTATTGCGCCGGTTGACGGGCAATTTACAGATATTCCTGCAAAGATTTTAAACGACGATCGATACATGCCCTACTTCAAAGATTGCATTGGCGCAATCGACGGGACACATGTTGATGCCCGCATCCCAGTGGACGAACAGGTTCCCTACATTGGACGTCATGGTTATACGTCTCAAAACATTATGGCTGTGTGTGATTTCAACATGACATTTACCTTTGTCATGGCTGGTTGGGAGGGTTCAGCCCATGATAGCCGTATTTTTCATAGTGCAATTACCGATCGACGTTGGAATTTTCCTCATCCACCACCAGGTAACCTGTAAAAATTTGAATATTTATTACAACAATCATTCATTAAATTTTATTAATCCAATTTTGAACGCACAGGAAAATACTACTTGGTGGATGCTGGTTACCCATTACAATTAGGATATATTAAACCATACCCGGAAACAAGATATCACTTGCCAGACTTTTCACGCGGTCGACGTCCGATACAAGGACGAAAGGAAATTTTCAATCAGGCGCACTCGTCTTTGCGTAGTGTGATAGAACGAACTTTTGGAGTGTGGAAGAAGAAATGGCGTATTCTTCGTGATATGCCGCAGTATGGTTTCAAAAAACAACGGAATATTGTGATCTCCACAATGACACTGCATAATTTTATACGCAGACATCATTCTAATGCAGACAGTCATTTTTACCGTTGTGATAATGATGAGAACTTTGTATACCATCATGCGCGTCTGATTAGAAAAGGGGTACAAATGACACGCAGCATAAGGAGGGAGAACAATGAAATTGGTCGGGGTGGAAGGAGTGGATCAAGTCAAATGGCGACACTGCGTGACGCCATTGCCGAGCAACTCTATGGAGGCGTCGAAAATTGAGCTAAACTTGTTGCATTTTTATTTTGTTCGTCACTTTTGTAAAAATATTTTGTGACATTTTTTTTAAGTTGTGTTTATTATTAACCGCCACCGGAACGGTGTTTTCCCAAACAGAAAAATTATTATACAGTTTTGAACCTGACTGCAAACGGAGGTTACCCAAACACAAACACAGTTTTGAAAATATAGTTTTGAAAATACAGTTTAGAATCTCCCTTTTGAACTGCTCCCTTTTAAAACGGCACCGGTATCCCAAACAGACCCTTGGTGAGAATGTTCTAGTTGAAAAATCTTCTAAGTTCACAGGGCCTCAAGAGCCTGCGCTCTCGTTGATGTGGAGCCTAGATGGGAGCGCTCTCGTGGAGGCGGTTGACGTCACTTGAGGCGCGAGGAATCTGTTGCGCAAGGAGAAGAGCTGAGCGAATTCCTGTGCAAAGAATTGGCCTAAGTCCACGATCTCGCCGGAAAACCTCAGAGCTCTCTCTAGCCTTTGTAGTTGTTTGACTTTAAATGAAAGTCTGAGGGCCTATTTATAGTTTTCTGGAGCAACTCGTCAGTAATTGCACATGAGATTGATTTGTGTTGGAGAATGACGTCGCTTCGTTTTGATCACGCGGATCATCAAAATTAACTAAATGATGGAAGTACCCCCTGTTGAGGGCTCCGCTCAAAGTATTCTACGAATACACCATCAAGTTGGAATGAGTATTTATAATACTTCCAGCGTAGAGTCTAACCCTAGAACGACACGAACCCGTAACCTAGTCCGAGTCAGGCTAACACGCGTGCAGACATATAATTGAATATCTAACAATCTCCTCCTATGTCTGTCGTGTACCCAGACTTCGGATAGAGGATGGTTTGTGCAAAGTTCAACCAAACCGTGAATCATACACAACCGTGTCCTGCACCTGTTTCAAATAAGATTAGACTTGAACACAAAATTAGTATGCACGCCTAAGTAAAACGAAAACTCAGCTGTAACACAGAAATAGTCTCAGGTATAACAAGACACAGACCCTATACGCTTGGTTTCACAAATCAACAGAGAGCTATATAAAGTCCAAACAAACAGTGCAAAAGTAGAAGAGCTAAACAATGCTCTGAACAGAAGTAGCAAAAGATAAACTCATAACACTGTAAATCTCATCATCCAAAAGATCATCCTGATCAGGATTCCAGTCAACCAGTGCTCCTCCTATCCCAACAGCTCCTGCAATTTCAACAGAGAATTTTGTTTCAGAATGAATTCTTTCCTTGCAAATTTGCAAATATCTAGTTCTACAAAAAGAACTTAGTATTAATCATTTTAATTTGGCTGGGAGGACATGTTCATAGAGTATTATAGTTTTACCTCAGAACCTGATATCTGTTTCAACCGAAACAATTTCAGACTTCTGGACACCGCAGTTATATCTGTGATCCTATATGGAATGTTACGGTTACTGCCCTTCTAAAATTAATTGGAACTCATCAAGTTTAGAATGGAACCAATTTCCAGAAGAAGAGTCAAGACCAAGTCAGATTGTGTTATCAAGTTTGGAATAACACTCTCCTCCAAGGCAAAAGCCGAATCTAGGTAAAGTTGTTAGCATCAAGTTTAGAATGAAACAACTTAACAGATCCGAACTCAGCAACCAAGAGCATCAACAGAGCACAACATGCTTGCTTTGACAAAGGAAATCGTAATAATCAAAACGTTCGGACAAAGGCTGAACTAAATCGCCTGAAGCTGAACTAAGGCCGAACTAAATCGCCTTTAGTCTCATTTCCCCCATTGTTTTGATTAGTTGGTCTTTGGGCATTCCTTTCGTCAATGGATCAGCCAGGTTATCCTTTGAACACACACCAATCAAAGTGATAATTCTTTGTTCTTTCAGATAATTCAGTAAAGCATGTCTCAGTCGTACATGTCTCCTCTTAGTATTATAGAGGGCTTTCTTAACAACTTGAACTGCTGCTTGATTATCACAGTACAAGCTCAACGAGTTGACTTATAGCTTAGACAAAGGAATGTCTAGAATCAAGTTCCTGATCCAATCTGCCTCTTCACCGGCCAAGGCTAAGGTAAACAACTCAGCTTCCATAGACGACAATGCTATACAGGTCTGTTTTTTGGATTTCCAAGTTATAGCAGCTCCTCTCAAGATGAATATATATCCACTGGTGGACTTGCTGTTCCCGGCTTCTGAATACCACGAGGCATCAGAATGTCCTTCCACAGTAGGTGGGTAACCAGTGTAGCACAGAGCATGATCTTTAATACCTCTCAGGTATCTTAACAGCCTGTCTAGGGCTTCCAATGCTCTTTGCCTGGATTACTGGTAAAACGGCTCAGCATGATAACCGAAAAAGCAATGTCTGGTCTTGTACAGCTTGTGGCGTACATGAGACTACCAATTATTTTGGAATATTTAACTTGATCAATGCTGGTTTCTTCATTAGGTCTCAACTTGACATTATGATCAAACGGTGTCTCAGTCGGCCTACAGTTATCATATCCTCAGGTAGAAAGAAGTTGCTCAATATAGTGAGCCTGACTAAGAGTAACTCGACCCTTGTCAACTCCGACCTTCATACCTAACAGGGTATCTACAGGACCGAGGTCTTTCATGTCAAAAGCTTCTGCCAGAGTGGATTTAATATCCCTAACTGCAGCAAGATTAGACCCCAAAATCAACATGTCATCTACATATAAGCATATGATGACTATCTGATTCGACAATGAGCGGTGATAAAGGCATTTATCTGAGAGATTGGATTTAAATCCGAGGCTCTTTACCACCTGGTTAAACTTCATGTGTCACATCTTAGGCGCTTGTTTAAGTCCATAGATTGATTTATCCAGTTTGCACACTTTATCTTTTTGATCTTCCTGCACATAACCTTCAGGTTGTGCCATGTAGATCTCTTCATCAAACTCTCCATTTAAGAAGGCTGTCTTCACATCCATCTGATGAACTATAAAGTTCTCGATATATGCTAAGGCTAGAAGAATCCTAATAGTCGATAAGTGACACACAGGTGAATAAACATCAAAATAGTCTATTCCCCCTATTGTTTATAACCTTTAGCTACGAGACACGTTTTATACCTGGCTATAGACTCATCACTATAAAGTTTCTTCTTCAACACCCACTTGCAACCTAGGACTTTAGCGCCTTTCGACAAGTCAACTAGATGCCAATTATTGTTATGTAGCAGTGAGTCCATCTCATCATCAATAGCTTCTGCCCACATCAACGAATCTCTAGATCTCATTGTTTCCTGGTAGGAGAATGGATCATCCTCTAAGTGATAGGTGACGAAGTTCTCACCAAAGTTCTTAAGGATTCTCTCTCTTGTAGATGCTCTAAGTGGAATAGATTCCACCTCTAACAGTTGAGGAACAGTGCCAGAGGGGCCAGCTTTAGGTTCTACGATAATTCTAAAATCATATCATTAGACCTAGAAACCGACAGACCATGATCCTTGACAAATTTATCTTCAAAAAATATGGCATCTCTAGACTCTATCACGGTATCGTGGATAGGTCGAGAAATCTGTCTGCTGCACTATCTTCTGCACTGCCTAGATAGACGCACGTCGTCGTTCTAGGTCCCACCTTAGGCCTCTTAAGGTCTTGTATGCGCACATAGACAATACAACCCCAAGTCTTTAGAGTATCATATCTACAAGGATGACCGTGACATAGCTCATACGGGGTAGACGTGAGCTAAGAATGAGGCACTCTATTAAGAATGTGATTTGCAACACGAACTGCTTCTCCCCAAAAGGAATTAGGCATGCCAGCTGTTAGGAGCATAAAGTTCAACATCTCTGTTAAAGTTCTATTCTTACGCTCGTCAACACCATTCGACTGGGGTGAGTAAGGAGCTATTGTTTCCAGGATTATTACCTCAGAGGCACAGAATTCCTTGAACCCAGTAACAGTGTATTCTCCTCCTCGATCACTTCTAAATCTCTTAATTTTCAGATTTAACTGATTTTCCACACGAGACTTGAATGTCGTAAACGTCTCAAAGGCTTCATCTTTCGATTTCAACAGATATACATGACAAAATCTTGAAAAATCGTCTATGAACGTAATCAGATACTTCCTTCCCCCTCTAGTGACGTGACTACAAAAATCACAGAGGTCTGAATGTATCAACTCAAGAAGTTTCGTGCTCCTAGAAACCGATCTAAAAGGCTTTCTAGTGATTTTGGTCTGAGCACACACCTCACACTTATCAAATCGAATCGACAGATCTAAGGGGATGTTATGACTCTTAGTTAACTCTAGCATTTTCCTATAGTTTACATGTCCAAGTCTGTTGTGTAATAACTTAGGATCAATTAAGTTTGAACTAATATGGTGAATATTATCATTGTTTAAGCTAAGTCTGTACATTCCGTTGATCAGGTACGCACACCCAAAATAATGTGAATTGACCGTTAGGGTCATTCTACCGTTCTGAGTTGTGAAGGTCATCCCAGCCTTATCTAATAGACTAATGGAAATCAAGTTGGTTAAATTTGGAATTATTTTTACATTATGCAAAAAAAAATTTACCTGATGAGAGGACCAGCTCGGCTGTCCCTGCATGAGTCACCTCAGTCTCTCCTCCGTTGCAGTTCTCCACCTTCTCCTGGACCGCCTTGACCTCATCGAGTAAAGCTCTGTCATTCGTCACATGACAGGTAACACCGCTATCTAGCAATCACTCAGAAGACGAACTGCGACGACTGCTCCCGATCATACCCACAAAGGACTTCGGATTTGAGGCATATGCCAGCATGTTCGCCACGTTTTGTGGGGCATCCTCCTTTTTCTTCTTCGGAGCCTTATAATCATCCGCCCAGTGTCCCCACTTGCCGCAGTTGTGGCACTGCCCCCTCTTCTTTTTGAAAGAAGGCTTTTTAGGCGCCAACTGTGCAGAGGCTTCACCTTTGGGTGTCGGTGGTTTCTTGCGAGGTTTGCTGGGTCGAGAAACGAAGTTGACGGCCTGCGAGGGCTGACCAACTTATTTCAAGCTCTTGCCCACAATATTCTGATCCTCGATATGAATGAACCTTTTGAGTTCATCCAGTACGATCTTTTCCTTCAGCCCGTGCATTTCAGTCTTGAAGGTCAACCACTCAGGAGGTAGCTTGCTAAGAATAAGACATACAAAGAGATTATCCGAGATATCGGACTTATCGTCCGCTAGCTTGAGACGCAGACTCTCCAGTTCAATAATTTGTGAGGTGATTGACGAGTTCAAATTAAATTTTGAAGTAAAGAGTCTCTCCCCAAGGAGAGTCCTCGATAACCCCTCTTCTTTCTGAAAGTGCGCATTCAAGCGATCTCAAATCTCCTTTGCAGTCTTATGACTGTTGTAGGTCAGGGCGAGCCTAGGGTTCAGTGAATTTATGAGGTAGTCCCTGCAGAAGTCTTTGTCCTTTCTCCACTGTAACTCGTTCACGTCCTCTTCCGTAGTGGCAAAGTCACTCAAGACCGTGTAGAAAATCTCGCGTTCCTTCATACCAAGTTGGACGTGTAGCTTCCAAGAGTGGAACTCAGAGAGATCGAACGACTGAAGCTTGACGATGTCGTAGGAGGTAACCTTCGACATCTCGCTAAAGCTAGAACAGTAACAATCAGAAAGAAGTCACCTGAGTTGCGCAGAGACGAGGCGGGGCCTTCAGATCCAATCCAAGAATGTATTTTCTCCTTCTCTCCGGTTGAGCACAGTCGAGCGTGAAAAAAGAACAGAAGTTCCCGCAGCAACACTCAATAGGAGAACTTGATTTGGATTCCTATAGGTTCAAGATCCAAGAAATCGGCTAGATCTCCTCAAAGAAAACTCCACAATAAACAGTGAGATAACAAGAGAAGCATAGGCTAGATCTCCTCCACTCCAAACGACTACAGAGGAGAAGGAGAATCCTATAATGACTGTCCCGAATAGTGCTCACACAGCAGATGTAGTTTTTATTTATTTATTATCAAATACTCCACCTTCCTCCAAAACCATTCACAGAGGCACTTCCTGAAGCAAAAATCGGTAAGCGGTAGAGGTAGATCGGCACCTCCTTGCAGATCTATACACCGGCAGAGGTAGATCGGAAAAAAAATTCTCTGCGACGCAGATAATCGCGAGATCTAGAGCGGACAAGCCGCGCTGCCATCTTCCACGGTGGTTTCCCGATCTATCCTCCTTGTGATCCTTGACGGCGGCGGGAGAAACACAGGCGATGGATCTATTCTCCTTCCCGACAGCGATCTACAGAGATTGCCATGAGCGGTGCTATGCGGCGATGGATCTGGAGCGACGACAGGCGGGATTTCGCAGGAAGCTCACAGAAATGGGAAAACCAGAAACCGCCGGTGCGAACGGCGGCAAGAAGCTCGCTGATTTCGATCCGCGACCAAGAAATCGCTCCAGCGAACGAGAGCGGCAGAATCGCGCACGGCGACTGCCAGAGCGAGAAAATCGGAGAACGAAGGAAGAAAAAGATTACTTTGAGAATGTTGAGGGCTCCGCTCAAAGTATTCTACGAATACACCATCAAGTTTGGAATGAGTATTTATAGTACTTCCAGCGTAGAGTCTAACCCTAGAACGACACGAACCCGTAACCTAGTCCGAGTCAGGCTAACACGCGTGCGGACATATAATTGAATATCTAACACCCCCTTCCCCTAGTTATTATTGCAGTTGTATTATTTACATATGCATTTTTCTTGTTCAGATTTATGCGCTTGTATACTTTGTATTAAATTGGTTGTGCCTAGGTGATAGTTTTCACATTATATCCCAAGTAGTATCAGAGCAAGATTTTGTAGGGGACTGATTAGACATTCTAAGAATGATTTGATTGCGGTGAGTGACGATTAGGTTCACTCTCCATCTTTTCAAAACTGACTTTTGAATTAATCAGGTCTTTTGATCGTGTTGTAGAGCAATCATAACAGGGAAGAACGTGAATCTACATAATGTTTACTTGAAGAAGTGTGACAATGGCGAATTTGACGTATGATATGTGGTACTTTATAAGATGGTTATGATAACCGCTGATATGTTATAGAGAGGTGATTATCTATGGGAAGACAAGACATTTTAAGACTGTTTTTGTGTCAGTTAGAGGAAGCTGATGCAGAGACGTAGGAAGACGTGAAGACCCATTTCACTTCTTACCTCGCTCACTTTTTTTACCCGGCCTTATTGACGATGCTCTTGTATGAGAAGGATACAGTGGAGCTGGTGGAGGTCATGATCGCAGTGCTATCCAGACAGATGTTTGTGAGCCCTACTCCTGAGGGCGGTCACATCTTGATAGCAGCAAACAGATAAGGTGAGACAGTTGACAAGGGATTCAGTGTAGCATGATCTCGATCTGGGTCAAAGGAGGGTATGGTATTTTACCAGAGTAGATAGTGCAGTCACATATGAGGTCGAGTTCGCAGCATGCAAAAGGGTCTCGAGACCATGGTGTGAACGAGGTTACAGTAGGATCAGGGTGATGAGTTCCTCACCATCACCGAGAGTCTATGTGACTCTGACAGCTGGATGTTTGACATCATTGAGCAGATTGGCTTCATATGGCTGTAGTTGGATGGCCTGAGTCGGAGTCCTAATGGTGGAGTGAGGGCATACAATGCTCAGGAGAGTTGTGTTGTGTAGTAGTTTATACTGGCTGATGCGGGCCACAATATGGTGGTGTGCCCAAAATTTCTAAGGCCGACATTGTGATTTGTCGTGGCGGTGCAGATGATCGTTCTTCTGAGACTCAGGTTATGCGAGTTAGTTTTTACGATCAGTTTGCGACGGCGTTCACAGGTTGAGCTAGAACAGAGATGAGTCGATTGGAGCAGGTCTGCTGATGTCTCAGACTGAGGTGGTGTTGCGTGCAGAGTTCTTTGGTGCAGCTGTTATTGTATGCAGTGAGTGTTTCGTGCAGGTGATGGTTCCGGATACCGAATCAAGATGATGATTGTTGGTTTGATTCGGATCCAGTTTGATTTGGATCAAGGTTTAATTTGATTTAGTTCATTCCCTAGATATATGGGGAAATGGGTAAAATCAAAGAGAAAAATAATAATAATAATTATTTTCTTTTTTTTTAACTATGTCGTGAGCTGCCAAAAGTGTGGAAAAGGAAATGATTTGATTTTCTTATTTTTGTTTCATGTACGCATACAATTAAACCCATTCTTCTTCTTTACGTGAGAATATAAAGCCTCCTTGAAGAAGACTCGCCGGGTGTGAAACCAGACTCCTATTTCCATGAAGGGAGGAGCGGTCGCGTGAAGGTTTCTCGCCACCTCGGGATCGCGTTGAAGGAAGGTTGGTGGTTGCCGAGGGTGCGACCTCGTGCGACAACATCAGCGTTGTTGGTGCCGATTTTGCCGTTCTCGCCTTATTTCTTCCTCCCATGTGGAACCCTCGATGCATCCCCCAACTTGGGAGATGATAGTCGTCGGTCTTGAAGAAAATGGTGTTTGTCAGTCTTGGAGAAGACGATGTGGTGCGGGCGTTGCAGCGAAGACTTGCGGTGGTGCAGTAGCTTTGACAGAGTTTCTCTCCGACGGTGCTGACATGATGGCGAGGCATACATGAGTGTTGTGGCCTTGATGGTGTTTCTCTCCGGTGTGCGACTTAGTGTCGATGACGTGCGTGGGTGCAGTTGGCCTCGACGGTGCTTCTCTGATGGTGGCTGGTGGTTTGGACGTCACCCGACGACAAAGATTCCCAGGAAACCTTGCGTGTCTGTTGTGCTAGCGGATCACAGTCCAGATTATTCTCTCTCCCGCCGATTGAGCGAGTCTGACTCCTCCGCGGTGTATTCTGTAACGGACGTCGCTACATTTCATGTATTATTATTGCAGTTGTAATATTTACATATGCATTTTCTTATTTAGATTTATGCGTTTGTATATTATGTATTAATTATTTGTAGCTAGGGGATAGTTTTCGAGTTATATCTCAACACATACTAAGTCGTCACCCAGAAAGACTGACCCAATCATCACCCCCAGTGAACTGAACATCCATGCATCTGAGCAAACATGTTGTGAAGCACCAGAATCTAATTTCCAGCTATCAGAGTCACATGAACTCTCAGTTATGAGGAGAGACACATAACTATCATTTATCGTAGCTACTGTCGTCTTGCCCACACCCTATACGTCCCCAGAACTTTGTGTATGATGCGGGCAGTGTCTCCTGATATGACCACTCTGTCTGTAGTGGTAGCACGTCACTGCCTTCCTCAATGTAGATCTGGCTCATGCATTTCAAGATCCCTTCCCGAGATGCCTCCCTCGCTAATCTACTATCAACGCCTGCTAACCCCTAGAAGTGGGGTCTGAAAACATCTAGATATAATGGAAGTAACACAGATATGATCTTCTCCACATTTACTGTATCATCCTTCCCATACAATGGAGTGATCTCCATAAGCCTATACAATGTCGGGAGCGAGGTAAGGAGCAGAAAGGTCTTGTCTTCTTCCTCCACCTTCACACCAATCACATATAATTGGTTGAGAATGATAATGAATACGTTGAAGTGTTCCTTCAGGTTTCCACCCTCCTACATCTTCATGTCGTACAGTCACCACTTCAGTAACAACATCAATGTCAACGACTTGCTCATGTAGAGTCTCTCAATCTTCTCCCACAACATGACAACAGACTCTTCAATATCGAAGTTGAATATCACCTTGTCTTTGACACACATCCTAATAGCTATGTTGACGCGCTCATCCATCTTAGTCCCCTCAGAATCCTTCAACGAAGCGGGCAAAAAATCACGCTCACACAACACTTGGATCAACCCATGCTCAACCAATATATTCTTGACACGGATCTGTCATAGGAGGAAGTTCCCAATATCGTCAAATTGTTTCACAAAATACCTGGTCAACACTGTGTTCTTCGTTGTCATACCTGCCCGCAGTACCTTTAGGCAATCTAATTAATTCACAAATCAAATCTTGGAAGATAGGGAGCGGATTAATATCGCCACATACCGTTGGCCCAAACCAAAACTGAACCGTTCATTTAGTCATTGTCCGATGTTCAACCACACCACCAGCGAAGACCAACGCCATCGACGGAGAGAAAATATCATCGTGGCTAACTGCACTCACGCAAGCCTTCGACATCACGCCTCTCCACTCCAAAGAACATCCACCGCAATGTTGGCTTATGGCGGCAAGCATTTGGAAAAATAAAATTGCAAAGTCGGATTAGGATTCGGTTCGGATTCGAACCAACAAATTCAACACACTTTGGGGGTGGGGAGGCGAGTACGCGCCACTTGAGGCGTGCTTGTCTGGGAGAGGTGAGTAACCAATGATGTGGGGGTACTCGTGACTCGCACATAACCTGGGGCGCCTGCAAGCTGCCAGGGGTGAACTCGCCCGTAGTTTGCAGGTGCACTGGTCCCCCTGGCTGCACTCGACCATGATTTGCAGGTGCACCGGTCCTCCTGGCTGCACTCGGCCCTCTTCCACAATATTGTCTTCTCCTTCTAGCTGTTGGTCTGTGGAATCCGCTCCACATACAAGATTGTACATTCAGAAAATTTATTTTCACATTTTACATGATATTTTAAGAGCGATCTATAGTTTTGAACAGTAGCTAACTGCTGCCTATAATTAAACCAAGACGACACTGGCATTTCAGACCGCACATAAAATTAATGATATCTAATTACTGTCTCATATATTGTCATTTATAGTATGATAAATATATTCCATCCCGAGTAGGTAATCAAATATACAATAATAGTTCCACGTGATAACAAGTACTACAAGATTTTTTTTTCTTTTATATGATTCAAACATTTTTTTTATGCATTATTGTTGGGATAATTCCCATTTTATAAAGGTTGGGTGGGCACATAATCACACACCCATGATCTCCACCTCAAAAGAGGTGGGAGTATGGGATTGACCGCGCGCGCGATCACCACGTCCGATCTCCCGCGCACCGATCCCATTACGCATAATGGGCAAAGCGCCGCGAGCCCCACCTCGCAGGCGGCGGGAGGCCGACCTCCTCCCCGGCCGCCGGCCGCCGGCCCTCTATCGTCGCGCCGGCCACAGCCGCGGCCAAGGAAGCGGTCGCCCGGGTCCCTCGGCTGCCGGCGCGGCCAAAGGGGTCGGGCGGCCACTCGACCCGCCTCCTTCCTCGACCACCCGCACGGCCTAGGGGGCGGACGCCCGGGCCGCCCCCTCGCTCGACTGCCGGCGCGGCCAAGGGGGGAGGCCGCCCGGGCTGCCCCCTCGCTCGGCCGCTTGCGCGGCCCAGGGGGGAGGCCTCCCCATTCCTCGGCCACCCAAGAGGCCAAGGGGGGCCCTGGCCGCTGGAGCGGCCAAGGGGGCAACCCCCCCCCCCCCCTCCCTCGGCCGCCCACGCGGTCAAGGGGGTGGCCGACCCGGCCGCCCCCTCCCTCGGTCGCCGACACGCGGCCCAGCCGCTCCCCCCGGCCGCCGTCGGCGGTCCTCCCCTCGTCGATGACCTTGGCGGCGAGTTCGTCGGCTGCCCGTGGAGTCCCGCTCCCGTCATCCGATCGATGGGGGTGGTCTTTGCCGTCAGATCCACGCGTAACCCCCCACTAACCACCAGGTTAGTAGGAGAGGATTTAATTAATATTTTGTAATTTATGTAAATGGTCTCCAAATATCGAAATACACACATTTAAACTATACCAAAAATAATCATGATGGTGGGAATGGTGTGCGGATAGCCGCGTAACCACCACCCGGATCCTATAAACGAAGCCTCATGACTCCTCATTTCTTAACTTTTTCTTCTTAGTCTTCTTCTTTCTTGGGTCGAAGCTCTATCGAATTCTTCCTACGGCCGCACCCGAGCCGCACCCGAGCCACGAGCGAGTCAAGTCAAGGCCACCTGACGAAGCCAAATCTCTCAAGTCCCAAGTGGGCCCCGCAACCGCAAGTCCAGGTGCTCCGCTCCACATCCAGAATCAGCAAGCTGTTATCCAAAGACCACCAGCGCGAAACGCAATTTGTAACAACCCCCGGCGCGACGGTCTGTCGTCCGTAGAGTGTTAAGTGTTCTCTCACCCCAAAAGCTGTAACGAGAGGTGTCCTGGCACCCTCGACTTCACAAATAAGCTGTACAACCAGAGAATGGTGGACTTTGACCGGCACAAATCTAGTCACGTGGTTTTTTTCCCAGTTGAGGGGCTTTTCCACGTTAAAACTGCTTGTGTACAATCGACCTACTCTATTGACTATGTGCGCGCTCGACCGTTCCGAGAGCTAAGACATTCCAGGTTATTCTGATCCAACCGGGATGTCGAGTTAGACCGCAACAGTTTGACGCCGTTTGTGGGAAAAGAGTTCCCAACATCCTCAGAAGATTGTACCATCGGCACAACGGTACTCAAGATAGAACTTTTAACCTAACAGTTTCCAAGGAACAGGTTCAATGACGAAGAGAAGTGCCCAGATAGCTGAAGCATCCGTCCTAGGAAGGCGCACTGAGCCAGCCCACACACATTTACTTGTAGGTGTTCCCGTCAAAGTAGAAACAATTCTCTCCCTAGTAACAACATTGGAGGGATGGGTTCGACAGATGGAGGAGAACCAAACTGAGATGCTAGCTCTCCTCAGGAATATGGGAGCGCCTCCGTCTCAGTTGCCTACACCGGCCAATCCCCCGCCTCCACTAAGCCATGGCCTACCAAGAGAAGCTCTGCGAAGAGAAGCGTTAGAAGAATTCTCCAATGCCGCTCGTTCCACTCACCTAATCCTCAGAGCAGTTGGGGTCGGTCGTCGTGACCAAATCCTCGAAGAAGAACCTCGCTTACCGCCGCGCAAAAGATTCACTCAGGAAGAGATACAAAAGGTGATCGTCGAGGAATGCAAACAGGTTAGTCGACGAGATATTCACCCATGTCGACCACTTCACCAAGGCTCCCCACTTGCATCCCCGGTTTTGGCTCATCCAATCCCACATGGCTTTAAACTACTGAATATCAAAACCTTTGCAGGACAGACAACCCATTAGAACATGTCAACCACTTTACTATGATTATGGGGATCTATATTGCGCCTAACCAGCTACTCTGCCAAGTCTTCCCATCCACTCTTAAAGGCTAAGCTCGAACCTGGTTTCACTCTCTGAGGGAGGGAACTATTACAAACTTTACATAACTAGCAAGGTAATTCACTGATCAGTTTATTGTAAATCAAAGAATTGTGTGTGACCCCTCACATTTGTCTGGGATTCGCCAAAATGAAGAGGAATCCTTGAAGGACTTTTTTCTCCGATTGACTACAGAAGCCCTCCAGATCCAGGGAGACGACCCTGAGCTCTTGACGGGCGTATTTCTAGGAGGACTTCGCCCCAACGGCTTCTATTCAGCTCTTATGAGGGAAACCGTACCCAATTATCCAGATCTTGTTCATCGGGTCGAGGCCCAGATAACAGTCGACGAAGCCATCGAAGCGCATCATCGGTAATTTGAGGGCAAATATAAAAGGAAGACAGGACAGGAGCAAGCCCCCGTAATGCAAGAAGAGCAACGCCAGAATGACCGCTGGAGTGATAACCGTCAATGGAATCTGCCAAGTAATGGGTGTCAGGGTCCGCTTCAAGAATACACTCCACTAAACACAACCTGCACCAACGTGATGTATGCAATACTTGATAATCCAGCATTACAACGACCAAGAAGAAATCCCCCAAACCCCAGATCCGAGCAGAAAAAACACTCTGAGTTTCACCGCACAACCGGTCACACTACTAAGGAGTGTTCCGGGCTGAAAAATGAAATCGAGCGTCTTGTCCGCCAAGGGCTCCTAGGAAGATTTCTGCATGGAATAGCACAAGGCAAACCCGCACAACTCCAAGAAAGAAACTAGCTGAACGCACTATAGGGGGCTCCGGGCGCCAGACAAATGGTAGGCAACATCGAAACCATCGTCGGGCACCCACTCCTCTCAACCCAGATATTTTCAGTAGGAACTGTAGATGAAACCCGCAATAATCCGGAACTCGATCTAGATTCCACTATCTCCTTCGGAGAAGTGGTCCTCCAAGGGGTGCAAATTCCTCATCAAGATTCGCTTGTCATTAGCGCAAGGATAGAAGATCCCTGTTTCAACGTTAAAAAAATTCTAATAGATAATGAGAGCTCAATTGATGTTCTGTTTTTGTCCACTCTCCGCAGCATGAAACTTACTCTACAGCATATCAGTCCCGCTACAGGGCCCGTATATGGTTTTGGAAACCACTCGGTTTCTGTTCAGGGAACAATCATCGTACCAGTAACATTGGGGGAATTCCCGAGATAGGTTTCTCAAAATATCCAGTCTGTCGTCATCGACTCAAGTTCACCCTACAACGCCGTCTTAGGAAGACCGGTCAAGTCAATCTTTGGAGCAATCCAGTCAATTCCTCACATATCCATGAAATTCCCGACCCCAGGAGGAATATGGGTCATTCGTGGTAATCAAGAAGCAGCCTATACTTGCTATCTAAAGCATGCTCAACCCGAAGCAACAGTCGCATTCGAAGTCGGAGACATCATCCTGCGCAACAAAGCCGCCATACAACCTGAAAACTCTCTGTAAAAGAAGACTGCCCCACACCGTCCGAGAGCAAGACTTTATTTTTGTCCTTTTATTTTCTTAAACTCTGAGTGACGTAAAAGTTACGAACCATGACTCGCGTAGACTATCTTTGACTTAATTATACAGCATTATGTTTCTCTTTGGGACTTCTTCGTTCAGGCGAGGTCACTCCCCAGATTGAATACTTACATTCTTCGGTGAGCCATTTTCGACCAGGATCAGACACTTCCAGGTTGGATCTTTACATTCTCTGGAAGCCGCTTCTTCGGCCAGGCTAGGCCACTCCCCGGATTGAATACTTACATTCTCCGGTGAGCCATTTCCGACCAGACTCGGACACTTCCAGGTTGAATCTTTACATTCTCTGGAAGCCACTTCTTCTGTCAGGATAGATCGTGCAACCAGATTGAATACTTACATTCTCCGACAGTTGGATTGAATACTCACATTCTCCTATGATACTGCAAGACAACGTCATGCCATCGCCAGTGCCTGCCCCCCTTGCGATCGCTCCTCCGGATTGAATCCTTACAATCTCAGACAAACAGCTCATTGCCAGGCTAGGTCATGCAACTGGATTGAATGCTTACATTCTCTGACAGTTTGATTGAATACTCACATTATCCTCTAATACTGCAAGCCAACGTCCTGTCGTCGCTAGGGTCTGCCCCCTCGCGATCGCACCTCTGGATTGAATACTTACATTTTCCGGCAATCGGCTCATTGTCAGGCTAGGTCACGCAACCGGATTGAATACTTACATTCTCTAACAGTTGGATTGAATACTCACATTCTCCTCTATTACTGCAAGCCAATGCCCTGCTATCGCCAAGGCTTGCCCCCTCGCGATCGCGTTGCCAGATTGAATACTTACATTTTCCAACACCTGAATTGAATATTCACATTCTCCAGCAATACTCTCTTGGCCAGGAGCTTGCATTCCACCAGCTACCACAAGTCAAACAACGCTCAGGCAAAAAGAAAAAAAAGAGCACAATCATCACAGTAACATGCAAGTATATGCGCAAACGCACTAATCAAGAACCGTCAAATAATAAAGACGACATACAACACACCAGAATAGAAAAGCAAAAGAAGCAAACACACTAATAACAAGGAGATATCGACACTACATATCAGTCACGCCAACATCAGAACTCTCGTCGCCAGAGTTATCATCAAAGATAAGGCCGGATACATCACATCCAAAACTCCTGCCAACAAGACGAAAAGCCTTCGAGAATCCACACCTAAGGGCCAGCTCTCAAACATCTTCTACCTGAGGCTCCACTTCCTTGCTCCAGATCTCATTACAAACTTCCTCTCTAATCAAGCAACGATCCCGCATATAATCCAGAGACTCCATGTACTCTGCAAGACCAGCAACCTTCAACTATGATACACGGATATCAGAAGATAACACCTCCACTTGGGCTTTCATTGCACAAATCTCCATCTCCAAACGAGAAGTCTCCTCTTGAGAGCGCTTCAGCATCCGTGTAGTCCTTTCCACTAGATATTTCTCCACCACTAAAGATGCTCGAGTCTCCTCCAAGTCCGCCTTCAGCTCGGATCCAATCTGGCAAAATCGAGAAACATCCCAATCATGATCATCCTTCAGAGCGACAAGAGAACTCATCGTAGCTCGAAACTTCTCCTGGAGGGCCAAATACCAGTCCTTCAAGCTCACGTAATGATCATTACAAGTGACGACAATTTGAACCTGAGCCTCAATCTACAAAAGAAAGGACAGAGAGAAGTCAGCACCAAACAACAATAAAGAAAATCCAAGAATAATCAAGCTCGCTTACCACTTCATTCATCACTTTCAAAGAAGAAGATAGCCTTGGAGCCGCCACCTCCACAGGAAAAGACTGGGGGGGGGGGTAGATAATCCAAACACATGTACCTCGGGAGGAGAACCGCCACAACCACCAGAATGAGAGTCATCACCCAGAGAAGACGAGCAAGGCGCCACGCTACGGCTACCCTGAGAAACTCCAGTGGCCTTCCATTTCCGATTGCAAATCAAAGACGTCTCAGCGGTCGGCCTAGAGTCTGAAAAAATGTCACACCGCAACAAGCGATTCTCTTCCACAAACGAAGAAATATTGAACAGTCGGTTCGCCAATTCATGAGGCTCTGAAAATCCAAGCACTGGAAAAAACTCTTTTTCTTTCCCCTTTTGACGACGACAACGATCAGACAGTGCATTCCACAGCACCGGCAAGCCCCAAAAGTTTCTGACATAACCAAACAAAGTATTTTTGTGACGATGGTCCGTCCGAATCTCAAAATCAAACCAGTTCTTGTTACTATGAATCTCCACACGCTCACCACCATCAGAACGAACATCGCACCAATCCCCGAAGCAGTCCAAAAAAAGTTCCTGACATATCGCCCCTTGGCCGTCCAAAATAAATATTACAGTGTCTATTTTAAGGTTGATATCCAGTTAATAAGTTCGATCAATTTTGGCTTGGTTCGAAATTGAACTTTTCGACTTGAAATATAAATTGATTTCGGGTTGAGTCGGCTTGACTCAAAATGACTTGATTCTGAGTCGACTCGAAATCGAATCGAGTCGGCTCGAAATTGAGCAGTTTTTCTCTTTATTCTTAGTTGGCTGAAGATTAAATTAGACAACATATAAATTTAGCAAATGAAATACTTAAAATTTTCATTCTTTTTATTTAGCTTTAAATTTTATTGTTTTAAATTTTTAAATAAAATATATTAATAAATACAAAATATTTTTAATTAATTCGAGTTGATTCGAATCATATTTCAAGTGATTCACAAAAATAACTCGAAATCAACTTGAAATAAGATTCGAGTCAAATTGAATCGATTCAAATTGAGTCGAATCGATTTTAACCGATTACGACTCGGTTCAATATTTGAACTACTTTTGATTTTTGTATATTATGCTTAACATTTGTTTTTTATAAATGTTTTTGTGACTCACTATTTTTAAAGTTAAATGAATATTGAATTTTGATATATTAGAGACATGATCCGAAATTCAATGCACCCCTATGACCTTGCGCTGTAGTACCCAGCTCGTTGCGGCAGGATTTGCCAGCCCGCAACACAAAAAAGATATATATTTGTGTGTGTATGTGTTGCATGTCTTTTTATACATTAAAATATATATAGTTATATTTAAATAAAATGTAGTTTGTAGTATAAACAAGACATCACGGGTGGTGGAATGGATTGACGTCTCACTTACAATCAGGCCATTGGCGGTTAAAGTGACAGTGCATGGAGGGATCTCGTGCCCTGCACGATAGTACATGTGCTGCAGCGGAGGGCTTCGCCCCCGACGATTCTCATTTTTTTTTATTATGTGTTTTTAATTCGGTAAACATTTTAATTATTATATAAGTGTTTATAAAAAAAATATTAATATTTTTTTAATAGAAAATTTAAAAAAATCGAAAATATAAATGAATTTAGAAACCCACATGTTGACGGGAGAAAGAGAGAATTGGAGGAGAGAAACGTGGCCCCAGGCCCTCCACATGCTGATGGTTAGGAACGAGAGAGCAGTGTATGCTTATTATAGTCTCTCACATTGGAGCAATATTTAAGTCAGGACTTATGACGATGATCATGGTCCTCCACCAATGAGGAGCTTGCAATGGAGGTGGGGCCCACGCACTTGTGACTTGTGTCATACACTTTTGCGCGAGACCCATGCAGTTTCTAGCTCCTCATTGTTGTCCTGACCTTTCTTTAGGTTAGGAGTCCTGACCTAAAAATTAATCCTCACATAGTCACATTGATAGTTTAAATAGATGATTGGGGTTTAAATACTATCCTTAGACAATTTCAACTAAAATTAAAAGTTATACCTCTTAAGATGTAATATTTCTTGATATTTAAGATGAAATAATTTCACTTCGAGGGGTGTTTATGAAATTTTTTACACAGTTGGAGGGTTAAAATGATAAGTTCATTGTAGGATAAGTGACTTCGTAAATTTAGGCGATTGTTAACCGTACCTCTTATATGGCTATCCGCACCCCATTTTTCTCACGCACATTATTAGGGAATATTTTTGGGTGCGTCAAAAAAACATCGGGGTACGGCAAAAAAAACGGGGTGCGGTTATATTTTTGGGTTGCGGTTAACACTGGAGTGTGAATAGCCAAAACCGGATTGTGGTTAACAATCGCCTAAATTTATAGGTTTAGGACACTATACTCCTAGCTATAGGTTTAAGAGCCCTGTGAAAATCTAGAAGGACAGTCTTGATCGATTGGAAGATCGAACGCATGAGATGTTTTGATTTAACCAGATCAGCGGCCTGATATTGTAGGATGGTTTTTAAAAGCATTGTTTTTAAAATCCATTCATATTTCTTTAAAGGTAGTAGAGATATATAAATATATATAGGGGTCATGCGCGACAGTACCCGGCCGGCGACGGCGGGCATTGCCCGCCCCCGACGGATCGCTGCGGGCTACGCTTGCTTTTTTTACACATTTGGAGGATTAAAATGGTAAGTTCATTGTAGGATAAGTGACTTAGTAAATTTATAGGTTTAGGACACTCTACTCCTATAGGTTTAAGAGCCCTGTGAAAATCTAGAAGGACAGTCTTGATCGATTGGAAGATCGAACGCTTGAGATGTTTTGATCTAATCAGATCAGCGACCTGAAATTGTTGGATGGTTTTTAAAAGCATTGCCTTTAAAATCCATTCATATTTTTTTAAAGGTACTAGATATATATATGGGTTATGCGCGATAGTACCAGGCCGGCGACGGCGGGCTTTGCCCGCCCCCAATGGATCGCTGCGGGCTGCGCTTGCATCATGATGGGTTGCGCCCGCATCAAAACGGGCTAAGCTCGGAGTACATATATATATATATATATATGAGTACTCAAAATGACCGTAAAAATATACATAAATATTAAAATTTTTATTTTGTAAAACAATATGCGTTTTGAGTTTTGACGTAAAAATATTAATTTTAACTTTAATAAAATTGATTGATTTAATGTCATCTTCTCAAAAATATCATTGATATGTCTAATGACAATCTTTCTTGAATATACAACTGACATGTCTAATGACAACCTATCATAAAATCTACCATAGTAGATGTAGGAGCTCTACTAAAAAAACTTTTTGAATTTAAATGGATTTTCATTGTTAAATTTAATTTTTTTAATAATGTAATTACTTGAATGGACATTTTTGAAATAAATTATAACATATAACAAGTAATTAAAATAAAAAAATTAGGGCATAATTGTCATTTTTGAATGTTTCACCAAAAATACATTTTCCCTTATAATAGTGAAACACACACACACAGATATATATGAGTTTGGAATATATAAGCTCAAGCTTTTTTAAGCCTAAAAAAATTTGAGTTGGTTCTCTCATGATACATGTCGGAATTAGACAAATAATATATGCATTTTATATCCGAGAACGAGATCTACAACTTTCATGTTGAACATTTTTCCAAAATTTGCACGGTTTAGCCGGAATCTGTCCCGAAAAATTGTTGGCTCGAATTTTGAAATTTATTTTTTATTATATTCATTTCGAGCCAGCAACTTTCAGGCAAGATTCCGACCAAACCGTGCAAATTTTGAAAGAATGTTCAACATGAAAGTTGTAGATCTCGTTCTTGGCTATAAAATGCATATATTATTTGTGTAATTCCGACATGTATTATGGGAGAACCAACTCATACTTTTTTAACCTTAAAAAAATTTGAGATTATAAATGCTATTCTCTCTCTCTCTATATATAAAGGTGACTTGTAAAATGCACAACAATTGTATTTATTCGCATACAAAAAACTGCTATTAAGTTTTCCGTGCACCCCGTCCCACATCATTTAAGTGATAGGCACGCGATTCGGCTCCTACGGCCAACCGTCACAACATCTCAACTGCAATGGTGCACCGGAGCTCTTCGTGCCTTCCACGATATTATCTCGGCCACGACATTGCCCCGGAGTGATGATCCTCCCGCCGCTCACAAGTCTCTTAGTGTTTTACTCCGCTTATCACTCATTTTTACCGTGTTCATTGGTGGCTTGCAAGTGAAGGGGAGAACAAGGTGCCTGAATTGTTTATATAAAAACAAATTGAAAAATAAAATAAAAAATACATATATTTTAAAATTTGAAATTTTTTAAATGAAGTGAGGGCAAAGGCGCAAAGCTGAGAAGTGTTTTGCCCCCAGTTTTTTTTAATATACTATACATTAGCCAGCTAGCAAGACTGAGCAGGGATGCACTGGCAGTCAGTCTCGCAACCGCCCGCCTTCAGCAAATATAAATAAGCAGCGACCCTCGCTTCAAATCTCCACAGCCACCACAACAGCAACCACAACAGCCACCAGCACCACAATCACTTCTTCGTCGTTTTCATTTGATTTTTCAAAGACCAGCCGGCCGGCGGCAATGGGAGCGGCGAACGGCGAGGGAGAAAGGGAGGCGCTCAAGTCCTTGGTTTTCAAGGAATCGGCGGCCCTGGATTCGCTCAAGATCGGCGGTTACAACTTCAACGACGGGCTCGACCTCGCCGGACTCCTCAAGTCCATGGTCTCCACCGGCTTTCAGGCCACCAACCTCGGCGAAGCCATGGATGTCGTCAACCAAATGGTATATATATTCTTACATATTTTTATTAATACGTGCGCACATGTTGATTTTTGGATTAGACTTTACCCTGGAAATATAATAATCCTATTCCAAATTAATTTAATAGGAGCATGTGAACTATCTTGAGCGGCGTAGCTAACCCAACATATATATGAAGATGCATGCAGGCATTATGAGCATGCATGCATTATAAATGATGATTATTTATATGATTAATTTTATAAATCAAGTTTAATTAATTTAATTATGGTTGTAGATAAACTGGACGCTGGCGCATGAGGAGGTGGAGGAAGGCAGCGGCGAGGAAGAGAGAAAGCAGCAGGCTTTTAGGGAGTCGGTGAAGTGCAAGATATTTCTGGGCTTCACATCCAATCTCATATCCTCTGGGATCAGGGAGACTATCAAGTTCTTGGTGGAACATCACATGGTAATTTATTATCGTATTTTTTTGTTATTTATTTACTAATTTTTAAATAAAAATATACTAAAGTCAAGGGCTGTGTTTGGAAAATCCATTTCACGGACAGGATGATCTGCTTTTTCTATTCTTTTATATTTTTTTTATTCAAAAAAATCTTGTTCGCTAGATATTTTCTGGACTTTTCCATTAAATATTAAATGGATCCCCTCCATTTCATTAGAAATGGAGAGGATCCCGATCTGTTTGGGAAGTGTGCGGGAGGGGAGCCTAGTGATAGGAACGCCGCAACAAGGAAAAGGATGTAAAAGTGCACTTTTGCAGTTTACTCCGTAAAGTAAAGTGTATTGATCCGACAGTATGCGTGAATCAGTGCGCAAATTTTAAAGTGCACATATCTCAAAATGCATTGCACTGATCCAAGTGGATCGTCTAGGATCAGTGCACATTACAGTGAAGTGAAAAAGTGCACTTTACCGCCCCTTTTCCACACCGGGAAGGCCGACTAAAGGGGGGTGATCAGGATGCTCGATCTCCATTTCGCATGAAAAGAATAATATCCATTTTATGGTGGGGATCATTTCAACTACATCCAAGGGATGATATTAAATGAGCTATTGAAGAGCTCTTTTCACTCTAAAGTACAAACTGACCTAAATAAATTAAAAAAATTCTTCCCCTCTCTTGTGCCTTCACCCTAGTCCAGGATCCTCTCCATTTCTGATGATTCATAAATGGAGGGGATCCATTTCACGGACAAGATCATCTGTCTTTTGATCTGACGGATTCTGCTTTTCCCATCATTTATATTTTTTTATTCAAAAAATCTCTATCCACTAAATTTTTTCTGGATTAGTCTTCCACTAAAAATGAAATGAAGAGGATCCGGATCCCCCCAAACCTTCCTTGACGATTTGAACCGGAAATAGACTAGGATAAGTTGGTCAAGTGAAAACGAGGTTTATAATAACTCATTTAATACCATCCGTTAAATGTAGCTAAAATGAACCCCACTATGAAATAATATCCCCAAACAGAGCCCTTGTAGGGACGGTGTTCTGGTGGCATTGCTTCCATTCTTTCAAAATCGGCTTCCCATTATATTCATATATGTATAATTTTTGGCCGCATAATAATTTATTTTCTCTCTTATTTTATATTTATTTATTTCATTTTAAATCGCATAAAAACAATTAATTAAAGACATGCGTACGCGTTCTATTACACTTTTTCGGAAAATTGGATGATTTTTTAACAATAAAAATAAATTAAAACTACACTTTTTCCAGGGGAAAAAGTACTAACATGAAAGCTGCCCGTGTTTATCGGTACTTTTGCCCAACAGTTATGGCCAAGTTTATGAATGCCGTCACCGAGCCAAACAAAAGCCTAAATTCCAAAAAAACTTGGTGTCAATCTATTAAGTGAAAAATTGAGCTCTTCCAAAAAATGGAATTTTGCGACGGCACCGAACACACTGTCCACGGTGCGTTTCATATCTTCAAGAAAAAAAGACGTTTGTGGCGACCACGAACAACATAATGCCGAATGCAAGCATCAAACTTGATGCTCGAAAGAACCGAATGAGCTCTCGTCGCGGCTCGTTGAAGTTAAAGAACCGCAGAATTTCACTCCCCTGCAAAACAAACACACCAGCAAGTCCTTGCTGCTCGAACCCATCAGATCATCCTGCATTAAATCTAGACCCTAAAATAGTGGTGAAATGGAGAGAATCTTGATTTCAAAAAAAAAACGCTTTGAACATAAAATGAAAGAAATTTCTTCGGTAAGGTCGAGGGTTTATGGGCGATGGTTCATAACCATATGTTTATGAGCGAAGTATATTTATATATAGGGTTATTTACCCGGACCTGCCCTATTACATTTATTCTATTCAATGTTTACATTTCATAACATTCATACATAAAAAAAGACTTTCTCTGAAAATTTACTCCAACGAAATACTTTTGTGTATGAATGTTAGGAAGTGTAAACATTAAAAAGGAGGTTTTTGTAATTTCAAAAGTTAGAGAGGTGCAAGCTGTAAATATGAAAATTTCAAGGGAGGTCCGGGTAAATAACCCTTTATATATAATAGTGATTCTAAACTTATAGTAACAGCTAGCTGTCTTTCACCTACTCTCCTGCAACAATGACCGATTGAATAATAGTTAACTCCTATTTAATTATTATTAATTGGCAGCGTGCTGCTTGCCTTCTAATTTATTATATTATTAGTTCATTACAGTTTAGAAGAAAAATATTTTAATAATAATGGATTTACTCGCATTTTTTAATAGAATCTCTCAAAATATTATTAGAAATATTTGAACTAGCATATGCTTAGAATTTCCTTCTATTGCAATCTAATTAATAAAAATATTGTTTCTATATAATATTGAGGCTAAAATCTGTGAATATTGTGACGAACTCAGAAATTTTTATCTGTGTGAGCGAAGTACAAATTTATTTCAAAAAATAAATTAAAAAATGTATACCTAAAAACATATATAACAATTAACTAATCTAATGAAAAATTTATACAACAACATAACAACAATTTATTTGTAAATAAAATTTAAACAACAGTGTAAGAAAAATACTTATTTATAGCATAATAGCAAAATGAAGTACAATAAAATTAGTTGTCCATTGGATTTGAACTCATGACCACAATCTCCATCAACTAAGCTAAGAAACTATGTTATTTTTCAATATGTTTTATTATTCAGTAACTTATCTCTCATGATAAATAACATGACCTCTATTATTGAAAATATTTTGTTAGAATTTAGTGTGGGTGACCGTCCGCACTAGCTTCTATGGCTCTATGTGAGTCCGCCCCTTTGTGTATATACAATGAAGATACAAATTGTCTTAGAGATATATATATTTTAAGTAATTAAATGTGTACAGTCCATGCATACCCATGATTCTTCGGTTGTCCTATTGCTGAACTACTTAGTGTAAATCAAATGAGAAATAAAATAGTATTAAAAAAAATACAAATTTTAAGTAGTTAATTTGTGCTGAAATAAAATAATTTACTTTTACATGATACGAGAGATACATGAATAAACATATAGCATGTACATATATAGATATACATATATTTTTTTGAAACCAAATTATAATTTCAGGTGGATGTGCTGGTGACGACAGCGGGCGGCATCGAGGAGGATCTTATAAAATGCATGGCTCCGACATTTAAAGGGGATTTTTCGCTCGCCGGAACATTCCTGCGATCCAAGGGATGGAATAGGATTGGAAACTTGTTGGTGCCCAATGAAAATTACTGCAAATTTGGGGATTGGATCATGCCTGTTCTTGACCAGATGCTCATTGAGCAAACCACTGAGGTCAGCTCACTTCAATTCTTGGAATTCAGCTAGCCAAGCCCGACCGAAACTGATTCGGTTGACGTGAATTCTAACTAGATTTTATCATAAATCTTTGGTGACATGTTGGCTTGTAGAAAGCTCATTGGACCCCTTCAAAGGTGATTGCTTGCTTGGGGAAGGAGATAAACAACGAAAGCTCGTATTTGTATTGGGCGTGGAAGGTAAATAGAAACGCAATTCTTCAAATGAGATGTCATCGCAAGCGTCTTTATTGCAATTGATAATACATGATGAATAAATGACAACATTTGATCAAATATGATGAATGAATTGAATGCCATTTTTATCATGTTACGTTAATTAATCACCATGAATTTAAGATTCAAGGTCTTGGTTTGCTAATTGATGTTGTATTGTTGGCATTAAGCCCCCAAAAAGTTGTTTGAATTCGCTTTTTCGTTAATACGACCACCTCTTTAAGTTTGCTAAATTAGATGTTACACCCCCTCATATTTTTTGAAATTACAAAAAATAGATATGTATGTTTACATTTCGTAACATCAATACACAAAAAGACCCCTGGATATTTACTCCAATGATACTTTTGTGCATGGATGTTATGAAATGTAAACACAAAGTGGAGGTTTTTATAATTTCGAAAATCAGAGGGGCGCAAGCTGTAATTACACAAACGTCGAGGCGAAGTCTTCGTGTGAAATATAAACTTACACAAAAGTTTTTGTAATTTTAAAAACAAGAAGGGTGCAACTAATAATTATGCAAACTTGAAGGGAAAATTATGAATACATATATATTATTATTATTATTTTCTTAAGCCTTTAACTCATGATAATAGCGCCCGCTAAATTTCTGAAATGATCCATATTCATAAGGATGATTAAATTTTACAATAGCCGTCTACCTAACACAACTCTCATCATTTTTTATCTGGACTAAGAACCCACAACTTTAAATATAAAATTTCATAGGGTAATAATTAATCATTCAATGTACAAATTTTTTCTTCAGAATGGCATACCAGTCTTCTGCCCTGCTTTAACTGATGGCTCCATTGGGGACATGCTCTACCTCCATTCACTGCGCAATCCTGGGCTCATTATTGATATTGTTCAAGGTGATACTTTCCTGTGTACTATACATCTCCTTTAACTCTCATTTATGACCAATCTTCAAAAAAATGTTTGAAAATGAGAAGCTAGAATTTATGATTTTTTTCTCTCTTCAAAAAACTCAAAATATTACATTTGAATCCACAATTCGATTATCCCTGGCCCTCAAAAGTGCTTCAGTTTACATGTCCTAATTTTTTCTTTATTAGCTTTGTAAATATAAGCATCAAATTTCATGTGCGCAAGCAGATGTTAGAGCAATGGATGAGGAGGCTGTGAATGCAAGCCCAAGAAAGACCGGCGTTATAATCCTGGGAGGCGGAGTCCCGAAGCACCACATCTGCAACGCGAACATGCTCCGCAACGGCGCAGATTACGCCGTCTTCATCAACACGGCGCAGGAATTTGACGGCAGCGATTCGGGAGCCCGGCCTGACGAGGCTGTCTCATGGGGGAAGATCAAAGGCTCTGCTAAGACCGCCAAGGTATGCTTCGCTTGAGTTTGCTCATTTTGAGTTGCTGCAGGACATGCCTTTTTTTTTCTTAAAATCATTTCATGCATGGAATTGATGTGAAGTGATCGGAGCATTAAATTGAAGTTTTTTTGCTTTGTCATAAATCTGAACATTTTGCCTGAAATGAAGCAGGTCCACTGTGATGCTACTATTGCCTTTCCACTGCTGGTGGCCGGCACATTTGCAAGGAAAGGTAGCAAAACAACTCTGCCCAATCGGAATAATAATGCATAAAGAGAAGCTCAATCTCCATGGTATTTTTTTTGTTTTGTTTTCTATCTCTTTCTCTACATACATAAACTAGCCCCTTAACAATTTATTCTGTCTTGCGCAAAAAAGAGGAACATGACCGGTTTCTCGGACGAGCGTAAGGCGCGTGTACGTGGGCATGCACAATTCTCCTATATGCATAAGTACTTAGGAGCATTTACGGGGACCTCCCCTATAAATATGAAAATTTACAGATCGCACCCCCTCTTATTATTGAAATTACAAAAACCTCCTTTGAATGTTACAAAACATAACATTTATGTTTTTTAAAAGTTCACATTTCATAACATCCATGCATAAAAAGAGTGGTGCGATGTTATGAAATGTGAACTTCAGTGGAGGTAAACGTTATGTTTTGTAACATTCAGAAGAGGTTTTTGTCATTTCAATAAAAAGAGTGGTGCGATCTGTAATTTTACTAACTTTCCGTAGATGTTTTAGTCATTATTCCTATTTATTTATTTTTGAATAATTTGTAGGTTTGAAGGTTGTGGGCCTTAAGGCATTGAAGGGAAGTCTATGGGAAGTTTAGGGACCATCTGCTGCTGCTGCTGCTGCCAATAAGTACACCACTGTATGTCTGTATCCGCATACAGCAAATGAGTTGGGTCATGAAGATTTTAATGCACGGAATAATGCCAAACTATAAGAAACATCCCAAAAACTAAATTAATTTGTGTTGCTTATTATGCTACTATCTTCCATTTAAGTAATAATGAGTTAATTTCTGAAGGATTAATGTTACATATGGCTTCACTTTATTAGGATGACTATCATATTGACAATTAGTACTCCTTTTTATTTCTCTTGCCTCATTAAAGGCCATGTTGTTGTGTCTAAGCCGCGTTATCCCTCTAGCAAAATTTCTGGGTCTGAGCCAAAGACACAGATCCGTGTCTGGAGCTCACGAGATGCTGACACGTGGATAGTTATTCAGATTTGTGCGAAATTGTGTGAACAAGTTAAAAATCTCGCATACAATTAGATTATCTCATAGACATGTTCGTAATTTTAGAGACAATTGTTTTGTCTAAGATACAACTCGATTATCTCGAAGACGACAAGCTCATTATCTCAGAGACAACTCGATTTATTGGAAATCAATGTATTATGTTAGATACAACTCAATTATCTTAGGGCAAATGAGTTGTCTCAGTGAGATAATCCCTCTTTATTTCATCTTCTTCATAGAGCCCATCTCAACTATTTCCACCTTTCTTCTAAATTCAAAACTTTGCATTCAGGTCACGAGCCCTGGAGATCCACATCAACAGCTCTGCTCTTCTTTATCAATTATATTTACTTCTAATTAGCGAAAGGGTTCTACTCTTGTCATTAATTTCTTAACCTAATGAAATTTCAATAGAATTACGTCAAGTAGCATGAGTATAATATGTTGGAATTTTATTTTATTAATATTTTTATGTCTGCAGACGTACACCCCAACTCTTCTCAATTTTATTCATGGCGGGTTGTTGAGGTCGGGCCTCTATCCCTTGACCTCCTTTATGAGGGATTTTTATTCATCTCCTCAGTCCCAACTACACTGCAAAGTTGGGTATGAGGAGATGAATAAAAATCCCTCATAAAGGAGGTCAAGGGATAGAGGCCCGACCTCAACAACCCGCCATGAATAAAATGGAGAAGGGTTGGGGTGTACGTCTGCAGACATAAAAATATTAATAAAATAAAATTCCAACATAAAGTGCACTTTATGTTAAAAATATTAGTAAAATAAAATTCCAACATAAAGTGCACTTTATGTTGAAATTTATTTTATTAATTTTTTTATGTCTGCAGTACACCCACGTGCACAAACCCAACCGCCGGTCGGTCCTCGGTCCGGCTCCCCTGGCCCTGGTCCTTTGAGCTGCCTGCCGGTCCCGTCCCACGCCTCCTGCGGGCCGGCCGGTCCCGACCGTGCATCCCTCTAAAACCGGACCCAACCGAGACGTTAAAAAAAAAAGTACCAATTCTTTTTGTTTAATTATTTTTTGTATGTCAGTAAACCTTGTAACATAAAAAATACAAATGGTCCGGGACCGGTCCTGGGCAGGACCGGTCTTTTGGGGCACGGTCCTGGACCGGTCCTGCCCAAACCGGTCCCGGTCCGGGACCGGTTTTCCCTCTGAAAACCGGGACCGGCTGGGACCGGAAAAACCGGTCCTAACCGGTCCTAACGGTCCCAGACCGGGACCGGTTTTTAAATAAAAATTATTTTTAAAAATAAAATTTAATTTTATTTTTAAGTTTTAATATTAATTAAAAAAAACTAAAAAACTTGTACATGTACACAAAATGTCAAAATCACAAATACAAAATTTTAAAATTGCAATTTGCAAAATAAATACAAATTTTTATTAAATATGGAATAAAATTACAAAATTAAAATATAATTACAAATGAAATACAAAATACAATTTATAATTAAAAATCCAAATACAAACATTTGCAATTTAAATTTGAAATCAAAAAACTAAATACAATTTGAAATCATTCTGCGACGCTCCCCAGATTTAAGTTAGTAAGCTCGTCTTCAACTTCAGACTCGCTATCTTCAATTGACGAGACGTGTTGTCTCCTCCTCAAAGCGTCCAAATGATCCTTGTAGCAAATGCCATATATTTAAAATCATACTAAAAATTTATTTTTTAAAATATCTTTTGTTTGCGGGGCGGCGGATTTCTCGCGAGGTCGCAATCCATATATTTGATCGTAATAATTGTATAGATTAGTAAAATCGGAATTAAATTTTGTTACACTAACGTTGTGGTAATCATTAAAAGATTCGTTTAAATCTAAATTATTATTAATTTCTTCTATAAAATTTTTCACGCCGTCTACACCCATTAAAGGTTTAACGCCGCCGCATAAGAAAACATAGGTGGCATATGCGTATAATATTTTAAAAATTTTGCCTCCATTAAAAAAATTAACGGACGCCACATTGGGTTAATTTTGTAAGTTTTAAATGTTTCTGTAATTAATAAAAAATTTTCAATGACGAGCGAGCTTGTAGGATAGTAAACTCCTGATAAAACAGTTGTCGCCCTATAAAAACTCTCTAATAAATTAACGTAATCTTCGATTACAGCCCAATCTGACGCATTTAAATCGTGTGCTTCTTCTACGCTATTATAAAATTCGGTTAATAGTGATTTTTGTGACAAAGCCCGTTTTAACATTTTGTACGTGGAATTCCATCGTACGGGCATATCATAAGATGGACCCAAAAATTTTTTACCTTGTGCAATAACAAATTTTTTGAAATCTTGTTTTCTTCGTTTTGAACTATAAATAACACGTAACATAGTACGTATTTTAATAACGTAATCGTTCATAAAATTTAAACTATCTTGCACAATTAAATTCAACACGTGACAAACGCAACGTGTATGAAAAAAATATCATCTTACATAGGTTCTAGATCATTAATTAAATATTTAATAGCCATATTATTATTAGAGGCGTTATCAAATGAAATACTTAAAATTTTATCTTTTATTTTGAAATCTCGAATACACTTAATAATCACCTGTTAAATTGCTTTACCGGTGTGCGGATATTCAAAACCTTCAAAACAAATAATACGTTTATTTAATTCCCAACTATCGGGATCGACCCAATGACAAGTTATGCAAATATAAGAAAGCCCGTCTACTAAACCGCTAGTCCAAACATCGCTCGTTAAACTAACTCGTCCCTCGAATGTTTCAAAATAATTTTGTAAAAAAATTTTGGATTGCATGTATGCGTGTAAAGCATCACGCCGAGTTGTAGTACGACTTACCTGTTGATATTTTGGTTGGAGTGCTTCGTGTATGTACGACGTCATTTCGTCGTTGTCGTAGTGGTTGAACGAGAGACCGCTTTTGATGACATTCTCCATTTGTCGCTCCCGTTGCCGAGCTTGGTCATACGTCCAAATTTTCCCGGTCGTTGAAATCTGAGCTTGGTTGGTCTCCGACGGAGCTTGTTTGGATAGACACGATTTGTTGTGTCGGGCGAGAGTTGTGTTGCTGCTGTTAGCCGCCATAAGCTTGCCGCAAAGTTTGCACTTCGCCTTAATTTCGCCGCCGATCCGCACCTTCTCGAAGTTATCCCATACCGCCGCCGCTTTATGTCGGTGCTCGACAATCTCATGTCCGACGGACGCTGAGGAGGACGCCGGCATGGAGGAGGAGGAAGCCATTTGAATGAGTGAGAGAGGTGAGAAAGAGAGTAAGAGAGAGTGAGAGAGAGTGAAAGAGAGTGAAAGAGAGAGGGGGGGGGGGGGGGTTTATAGATTTTTTAAAAAAAATCAAAAAATTTAAAAATATAAATATATATTATTAAATATTATTTTATAATATTATTAATAATATATATTAATATATTATATAATATTAATATATATTATTAATAATATATTTTAAAAAAAAAAAGAGCCAAACGGCTCTTTAGAAAGAGCCGTTTGGCTCTTGTTATGAGAGCCGTTAGGCTCTCATAAGGCTGTCCTGGGCGACCGGTCCCGGAACCGGTCCCGGACCGGGACCGGTAAAAGACCGGTCTTAGACCGGTCTTTTACCGGTCCCGGTCCGGGACCGGTTTGGTCCCTAAAACAGAAACCGTCCGGGACCTGTGGACCGGTCCGGGACCAGACCGGTCCTATCCGGGACCGGTCTCTGACCGGTCCCGACCGGTCCGGTCCCGACCGGTCCGGTCCCGACCGGTCTTTTTGTGCATGCCTACGTACACCCCAACCCTTCTCCATTTTATTCATGGCGGGTTGTTGAGGTCGGACCTCTATCCCTTGACCTCTTTTATGAGGGATTTTATTCATCTCCTCATACCCAACTACACTGCACTTTATGTTGAAATTTATTTTATTTAATTTTTTTATGTCTGCAGATGTACACCCCAACCCTTCTCCATTTTATTCATGGCGGGTTGTTGAGGTCGGGCCTCTATCCCTTGACCTCCTTTATGAGGGATTTTATTCATCTCCTCATACCCAACTACACTGCATGAATAAAATGGAGAAGGGTTGAGGTGTACGTCTGCAGACATAAAAAAATTAAATAAAATAAATTTCAACATAATATGGGGGATTATCTGTAAATTAGGGATTCAATAGAATCAATTTATCTCATACGCACCTGAATAGTTTAATTGGAAGAGTACATGATTTATTTTATGTGATGGAGTCGGAAGGAATGAAATTTCCATTTTATGTTAATAAGCTTTATGATAGAAAATAGTTGGAAAACATTTTGTAAAGGCCTATTTAGAGGCCCATTATAGGTCTTTTTCTTTCTCATGTAATAGTCCCACATCTTGTATAAGAGATTTCTCTCTCTCTCCTCTCCCTAGCTATATTTTTGTACTCATACTTGTAATTTGGTTTTCAAGAAGTACATACAAGATTTACACCACTCTTCTACACTTTACAAGGAATTGCTTGACTCACACAACAAAGACAATGTTGCAAATTAGCGAGTTTAAAAAAATAGTATCCATTGTTCTATGACAAAGTGAGAGCATTGGTGATTATGGCCCGCCCTACAATAATTAGTCGTGAGCAAAAGGCCCGAGAGGCCTGGACCAGACCCATGCCTGTCGGGCCCTCGCTTTATTGTGGCCAGGTTCAATTCATGCCTCGGCATGGCCTTTGCTAGACCCAGGCTCGGCATAGGCCCCTCTTGAAACGAGTGCATGCTTGGATCTATTTATTGGGCCAGATCTGGGTTTGACCAGCCAGGCCACTGAGCATGGCACAGTTGGGCATTGCTCAACTGTAAAGCAATGGATCTAAGTTCAAGTTCATAAGGAGAGATATTTAGATTCGTGTGCACACATATTTATGTGCGCAGCGCACGCGCACGGTCTGATCCATGATCCGAAGGTTGGGAAAAAAGAGCTTTAAAAAAGTAATATACAAAATTAGAAGATGAACGGCCCGAATTACTCCCTGCGCACACAGCTCTTGTGCGTCCGATGCACGAAAAATGAGTCGCCTTGTTAAGTAACATGCTAGGCCTGGTGCATGCCCATAAAAGGCACCAGGATGGAAAAGTGAGGAGAACATAATACCATGAATCGATGGATCGAGATCAAATAAAACTTACCTTGTAAGGCTGGTAAAATGAAGCACCAACATTTTGGCACAGCGAGGAGAACAGAGCCTTCAAGAGATTAGAAGATGGACGACATAATTCTTTATTACTTTCATGAATCTACATTGAAAGGCTAACAAAAGCTCTAAATTACCGGAAGAGACATAATATTTTTCATATACAAATGTCATGTAAAATATCAACAACCATGACTTAAAACCCTACAAAAAGTGAAATGGAGTACTTAATTAATACTCAAGGGGTACCATACAATATCTCTCACAAAGTCTCATCTTCTTTATAGTGTCATGAATCTTCATAATATAAAAGTAAATACATTTTCTAGCATTGTTGCCCAATAAAAAGTGAAATAAATTAAACATAGATAAATGGAAGGCTAAACAAATAAAAACCAATATCTTGACGATCAAATGAATAAAATGATGGCGGCAATAACAAGAAGATGATCAAACCCGAAACTTCCAGCCCTAAAAAATACACAAACATTGCCATCGAGGGATAGTGTAAGTTGGCCTCAACGAAACATACCAGGAAAAAAAATTATACGACCGACGTGGCGACGCACAATGCTTGGGTGCGTAAATATATAGATTTTTTTGCCGTCGGGCCCACTTCATTTCGAAATTTTCAATCTCCTGCCTTATTTTAGTGCCCTAGCGACTCTCCGCTTCTCCGCCAACCTCGTCGGCTAACCGTCAAAAACATGAGCCGCCCTGAAGTTCATCCGCGTTATCTTTTGAAAGGTCGGTAGCTTTACACTTATTTTTAGCTGCATCCATGTTTTCCCCATCTACCTTATTCCTCTTAATATCCATTTTTACTAGCTTCTCGACTGGAGTAACCGAAGGAGACAAAGTCTGGAAATTTTTTTCCTTTCTCGGAAAAACCGAAGAATACCTTGACCTCATCGGGAAATCAAAAGATACTTTCTTCGTCAAAGGTCTTATGCGCTCATTGCTGAAGGTAATCTTCTTTTTCCTTGTGCGAGTTACTTCTACATTTTTTGGGGACAAAGTTTTTAGAGTACGGGTTTAGGCATGTTGTGTGAAGCCCATCCGGATGTGTAAGTCAGATTGGTGATGTTCTGGGGTTCCCGGAGAAAACTCCGAGGAAGTTGTGTATTATTTGTTTACAGGAAATAAGCACCATAACCCCGAATAAGGGGTGGGGGCTATATGATCGGTTCGCTTTTAGTCGACCAATGTTTGGCTTGTTTCCGCTCGTCGGGACGTTGGCGTACAGGTGTTGCAGTACCAAACGGGGAGTAGCGGGCTTAAGCCTCAGTTTGTGCCTGCCCTCGAAGGCCTATTTTTGCTTATGTTGCCGGCCTACGTGCCGAAGTATGAAATTTACATTTCTGTAATTTTAAATGCATGTGATGCCCTGTGCCGGCCCTAGAAGGCCTATGTTACGTTGTTGGTGGCCCAATTGGGGGCTACGTAAAGTAGAACTGTTCGGCGAGATTGCGCCATTGGTAGGGCGGATGTGGAACATTTTAAATTTTTCCCGATGCGACACCTCTAGTTAAAAGGGAGTGGATCTTGAGATCCTCCTTAGGTGTTCTGGTCGGCCAAGAGAGTCTTCCAAAGGTGCCTAATTAGCTCAGTCTTTGGCTTGGGAGGGGAAGAGTTTGTTAGTCTTCTGGGTATATGGCGGGACCTCCGCGCTGAGATCTTGGGTCTGTCCATTGTGTTCCTAGTCTTGAGCCTAGATCGTTTACTTGAGTGTAGTAATTGCGCAGTCACCCCTCTTTTGCGGATCGAACTCCACAGAGACCGAATTTCGGTTTCAACATCAATGTCTTTACAGATGTCAATTGATAGTTCTCTATGTTTAAGTATTTTGTAGTTGCACTGTTGTTCAAAAGTTTGCAGTTGATTTTTTTCTTCTATATAAATATATGTTTGCAGTTTCATTGTTTTTAAGTACCTGCAATTGTTTTTTGGTTTATAGAGTTTCATTGCAGTTGCATTAAGGAGTTGCAGTTGACCTTCGTTTATTAGGATTTTCAGTGCAGTTACTTGAGTTACTCATTGTAACAATTTTGATATCAGATGCACTTGTGTAAATAGCTTAGTTGTAGATGTGCACCAACAACATTCACAACAAATGTTGGACCTCTTTTGAATACCTTGTCTGAAGAATCGAAGGCAATCCTAAGGGATGCTCGAGTCATCTCATTGTTTCGAATGCCAAGCATCCCTCAGAACATACTCATGTTGTATGTTCTTTTGAGATTGTATAATTGGGATAAAGAAAGTTTTTTTGCTAGGGAATTGATGTAGAACGAAAACAAATAGGTTTCAAATCTCGTAGAAAACCTTTGACCATGAAGGAAATTACAACCAAAAGCCTTTTTTTTTAATGTCTAAATGAATGGACTGCATTTGGAAACATTATGACAGAATTTCTATCCAATTCAAGATAATTTAAGTGCACAATAACAACAGAAGTTAAAAAGGAAACATGAAAAGCTGATTCAAGCAAACTGGTTGTACTAAATCACAACAGGAACCACAGAAATGATTTCAGGGAGCTGCGGGCGGCTGCTGTAGCTGGAGGAGGCTGCGGGAGCAGGGAGGGGCCGGTGGCTGAACCTGCTGCAGGAGGGGCGGCTGCTGCGGCTGGAGAAGGGAGCGGCGGTGGCTGCGGGACGCAGGGAGGAGCCCGTGGCTGCGGGAGGCAGAGGAGGGAGCTGCTGCGGGTGGCTGGAGGGGCGTCGGTGGCTGCGGGATGCAGGGAGGAGCCCGACGGCGGGGCTGTTGCGGGCTGGAGGCGTTGCAGCAGCAGGGACAGCCGGCGGCAGTCGGGCTCAGCCAGGAGAGGCGGCGTCGGGCTGGCTGGAGGCAACTGCGGGCTGGTCGGCCTGCTGTAGCTGCCGGAGGCGGAGGAGAAGGAGGCGGGCTGGCTGGAGGAGGGTGGAGGAGATACAAGGCTCCTTGGCGTCGCACCAAGGAGGAGCCACCGGCGTCGCACCGGGGCGTGACCGACGGATCGGGAGAAGAGAGCCGGCGGCTTCGTTTTCTCCCAAAATGATCGATCCCTCAATAGCTGGCCAAGGCTTCTATTTATAATAAGCCTCAATTAGGGCAGCAAAATCAAGGGCCCAGATTCGCCCGGATGGAGGCGTCTTTAAAACTTGAAATTGAACTCAAAATATATAAATAAATATATCGATTCGACTCCCGCCGACGTTCCGGACGCAATCGCGGAGTCCGATCGGCCATACGATCAACGGGCGGGGCCCGTTCCCCATCATTCTCCCCATGTTGGAGAAGATTTGCCCTCAAATCTTTAGGGCTTCCAAGGAGGCTTCGCGGGTGGCCTGCACTGTGTCCCACTGTCACTAATCATCGGTCTAGCTGTACCGGCCTCAGACGCCGGTCTCACTGAGCTGCAAACAATATCAACACTGCCTTTGGGAGGCTTGGGCAGCGGCCTCGATCTCAGGATCGGATAGAAAACTGGGTCCCCATCGATCTGATCAAACTGCAACAAGTAGTCATCACCATGCCCTGTCCAATCTGGTCTCATATCCAAACCAACAGATTTGCCCTCAAGGGCATGATCGAACATCAGAAAAGGGTCTCTAGCTGAACTGAGAAGGAGGGTATGGCCAAACCTCGACACCAAGTCAAGAGGTGACAATGCTCGTCGTGACGGCTCACAAAACGAAACGTCCACCAACAAGCTAGATGTCCTCCTGCGAAGAAACCACTGTCGAATGTGCCTCTGAATGGTAAAAGTAGCTCTTCGCATCCTCAGATAAAACTGCATCTGCCAAAATCTCCTCATATGTGACTGAATGATGATGGTAGATGTGGTCATCCTCTGAAGAGATCGGCGTTGTAGAAATCCCCGGATGTGAGACTGAATCCAAATAACTGCGCTTCTCCTTTGTTGTTCTAATCTCACCCTTGCATCATTCTCATACCAACTCTTCACAGAATCTGCCCAGATGGCATAATCCTTTTCTGCTTTTTCCTTCCTCTCTTCCTCCATAGCTTGCCTCTTTAGTTTTTGCTCAATGATATGACTATCTCTTGGGGTAAGATGATCATAGTAAGTGTCATGATGGAAATGAGAGCGGTGGTTGGAATGACGGGATGAAGGATATTTAGTGGATGACGGAGAATATGTATCGTAGGCGTGGGAGGGGACTCGCCTCGATTCACGGGAATAAGTGATGGAAGAAGGAGAATATGAATCGTAGGCTGGACGAGAGACTCGCCTCGATTCATGAGAGTAGTGGGTGGTGGGAGAGACATATGAGGGCCTATGCAAATAATCAAGCTCACGTGAGGAATGAACATTGGAATAGCGGGGAGGTGGGGAAACATAAGATTCAAAATCGTCCGAATCGTCGGAATCGTAATAGCAAGCAAGCGGCATGGGTGTATGCAAACGATTTTCGAGAAAAGGAGGAGGATTGAAAAGTTTGAGAAAACTTTTCGGGTTCCTCTGATACCAATTTGATGTAGGGGTAGGCTAGTGGTGCTCGGAAACTAGGACTCTACGTGCACGTGTGAGGGGATATGCGAATGCGATGCCACATGCAATGAAATAGTCGGATAGCATCGACAATTAATTTCAGCAATGCGAATTAACAACACCACGCAGTTAATGGAAATAAAGAAGCAATTAGATAATTTTGGCGATTCGGCAACGGCTTCCTCCGCACGGAGGGCCTCAGAGTCCTTGCCAGAGGGGTTTGCCATTTGGCTGATAGTAGAGGTGGATGGATTACCTAGATACGAAAATGGCCACAATTGTGGGGTATTCATGTTGAAGTTCATGGAGGAAATCGTATTCATTATGGCCACTTCTTAGGGAGATAACAAAAACTGTCAGGAAGACATTCCCCGATTTCGGGCTGAAATTGTAGCTGATTTATTCAAAAAAAATTCAAGCATTATTTCTACGAAAAATTTAGGATTGGATAGCTGAAACTATTTAATGTAATACTAGTTTAAACTTATTTAGTTGAACACGTTTAGAGCTGTCATTTCAAAGCGAAAATCGCAAACCGAACCGGAACCGCAAAGAACCAGACCGAACCGTTCGCAAATTATTCAGGTTCCGATTTGAATTTTGGAACCGTGAACAACATTGGTCTGGGTGTGGTTCTTACATTTTATTATCCGGACCGGAACCGTAACATACAAGCCTCAAGCGGTTTCAAAATTTTTAGACCCGATTTGAATCGGATCGAAATAAAACCCAACCGTAACCCATTTATTAGTATTTTTAATATTATTATTATTATGTTGTTGTTGTTACTATTTTATAATTTATCTAGAATATTTATACTTACTATCGCGAGTGAAACTGGTGCAGTTTGAACCCAAACCGCAATCGCACTAAAGTTGGTCGATTTTAGACCGAACAAAACTTCATTGCATAAAAACCGTGTGATATGGTTTGACATTGGTGCAGTTTGGAGCCAATTTTTGCAGTGCAATTTTAATTTTTATACAGTTATATAATATATTTTCAATTTTACTTACATATTTATTTAAAATATTTTATTTAAAAAATATAGAAGATATACAACAACTATTTATTAGTAATCATGAAAGACAACTAATTGTAGCCGGTTGTTACGGTTGAGCATGCCAACGAGACGTGCGCAAGCCAACTAGAAGTCGTGGCATGTCTACACGCGTAGGAAGATGATTGATACTATCCCGCCGATCGTGAAAAAGACCGTCGAGAAGTGCGCAACATAATTATATTTATTTTGATACTGTTTTGAGTTTTACTATTTACAACCCGCTTTTATTTCATTCCGTCAAGTTTGATTTTGGTTTTAGTTGGAACCGGACCGAACCGGACCTAACCGTTAGTGACTGGTTTGGTTTTGGTTCTTGTTGAACCGTAACCGGAACCGTTGACACGACGGTTCCAGAAATTAAGCTGGAACCGAAACCAGAACCAGAACCGGTCAAACCAAATAAGATTTTGGTTCTAATTTGAAGAACCGTTACCTTAGTGATTCGGTTCATGATTTTAGTAGAACCGAAACCGAACCGAAACCGTGACAGCTCTAAACACGTAATGATGCTCAGGACATTAGGTTTTAGTTTACTTGTTTCTCAAGTGTTTTAATTTTTGAAAGCTTGAAATGCTGGATATTTTACAATTTGCATGTGTGGTTATTTATTATACATGCTCCTTATGAAGAAAAGTACCATCACATTTGGTGCTTTTGTACTGTCTGCTTCTTGTGCAGAAAGGATGGCTGAAAGCTCGGCTTGTTAGTAAAATAGCCGACCGAAAGTTCAGGCGAGCTTAGTAAAGTTGCTGCCCGAAAGTTCATCTTGTTAAATGAATGGTTTGTTGTGTAATTAATTTGAGAAGGATGCAATGCCTTTTGTAGATAACTTCAATTAGGGTCTGTTTGGCGCAGCTCTGGCGGCTGGAGAATCTCTATTCCAGCCGTCAGAGCTGTTTTTTAACTGTTTGGGACAGCTCCTTAAGAGCAGCTTTTCAGAAATCTGGAGTTGTTTTGCAGCTCTTCAGAAATCTCCCCTCCCCCAGCTTCAGCTTCTGCAAAATAGCTTTTTCTCTCACAGGTTTTGGAAATCTAATGGTTTCTTCAGTTGGAACATGCTCAGAGGCCGGACGGCCTTCCTCCGGCGATTCCAAGCCTCGGACGACCTTCCTCCGGCGATTCTGAGCCCCCGACGGCCTTTCTCCGGCGATTCCGAGCGCACTTCTGCACAGAACACCCAAACACTCTGCAACTTTTCAAAATTGCTCCCCAGAGATCTATTTTAAAACAGCTCTATCCGAACAACAGCTTTTAAATCCGCCAGAGCTGTCCCAAACAAAGCCTTAATTTGAATGAGTTCAATGAATAACAAGTAGCATGCCCAAACCATAATTTACTATATGGAAACTAATTAACAATTGTTATGGTTTGAAGACATCTAGAATGTTAGAGAAATTAAATGACACATTGAAAAAACCATCATTTAATTCAGTTGGAGAGCATCTGGTATAGACAATTGTTGTTTATCTTTTGGAAGGTGATAGAGCTGAACTTCTTCGCCTATCCTAAACTTTCTTCTACGACAACTAACTTCTTCTTAACATTGGCATTCTTTTCTGTGAATAAAAAAAACATAATTTAGAATACAAAAGCTTATCACTCCATTAAAATAAATGAATTGACACATAATTATACAAAAACATATTGACCACATTACTTGATTTTTTTGCTCCCTAACTCTCAATAACCCTTCAAACGGGTAATTTAAATTCATTTTGCCTTCTTCGTTGGTGGATCCTTAACCATTGATTCATTTTTATTGTTAATCCCAAAATCGGCAATCCTCTCCAAGGTGTCCATTTTTTCTGCTTTTCTCCTACAGGTTCCCACCCGCAAGAAGCAGGCTACCCCTGATGTCCACCGTGTCCGCGCAAGACGGACTGTCGAGTCTAAAGTTGCTCAAGGACGGATGCTCCGCTAGCCACCCGCCAGGGGCGGCCTCCGCCTTCCGGACGGACTCCCCCTGGAGTCCGCCCAGGACGCCCGCTAGGGGGCGGCCTCCGCTGGCCGCCCGCCAGGGGCGACCTCCGCCTTCCGGGCGGACTCCCCCTGGAGTCCGCCCAGGCCGCCCGCCCTCCAGGGGCGGACTCCCCCTGGAGTCCGCCCAGGCCGCCCGCCCTCCAGGGGCGACCTCCGCCTGCCGGGCGGACTCCCCTGGAGTCCGCCCAGGCGCCCGCTAGGGGGCGGCCTCCGCTCGCCGCCCGCCATGGGCGGCCTCCGCCTGCCGGGCAGACTCCTCCTGGAGTCCGCCCGCTAGGGGGCGGCCTCCGCTGGCCGCCTGCCAGGGGCGACCTCTGCCTTCCGGGCGGACTCCCCCTGGAGTTCGCCCAGGCCGCCCGCTAGGGGGCGGCCTCCGCTGGCCGCCCGCCAGGGGCGACCTCCACCTGCCGGGCGGAATCCCCCTGGAGTCCGCCCAGGCCGCCCGCTAGAGGGCGGCCTCCGCAAGCCGGGCGGACTCCCCCTGGAGTCCGCCCAGGTCGCCCGCTAGGGGGCAGCCTCCGCTCCGTCAGGGGCGGACTCCCCCTGGAGTCCGCCCAGTTCGCTCAGGATCCGTCTGCTTGCTCCTCAGGTCGCTCAGCCTGCCTGCCCTCTTCTAGCTGTCAACCGGAATTCTGCCCCAGCAGAGAAAAGGCCAGTCCGCGAAGTCCGCCGAGGTCGTCGACCTCATGTTCTATGTCCGCCGAGTCCGCCGAGGTCGTCGATGATGACGTCATTGGGCCCGCTTCTAGAAGATTCTCCCCGGGCCTATAAATAGCCCCCAAGGCCTCTCATTCTGCACGCGCGGGAGGAGAACTGCCACCTTGATCAAAGTCTGCGGACTCAGTTCTCCCAGGTCGTCAAGGGCTGTGGACTTAGTTTTTTCTGCCCTCAGCAGACAGCTTGAGCAGCCTCCGCAGCCTCCGATTTCCAGTTCTCCCAGGTCGTCAAGGGCTGTGGACTTAGTTTATTTTGCCCTCAGCAGGCAGCTTGAACAGCCTCCGCAGCCTCCGATTTCTAGTTCTCCCAGGTCGTCAAGGGTTGTGGACTTAGTTTTTTCCGCCCTCAGCAGGCAGCTTGGGCAGCATCTGCAGCTTCAGTTCTCCAGTCCTCTACAGCCTCTTTTACTTAGTTTCTGGCACCTTCTTCCTTAGCCGCCAGCTTCCCCTATTGTACCCTTTACTGTTTTTTCATGTAATGGTGCAATAGCAAGTTGTAACTCTACTTGATTAAAAGAAAAGCCTGTCGCAAGAGTGGCATTCAAGCCGCGGCGGGCGAAGTCTGCTGTTGTCGCTGCTAGCGGCCTCCTCTCTTCTTCTCTCCTCTCTCGGCACCAACCTGCAAAGCTAACCATCAAAGTTGCTGTCCGCTCGACAGTACCTGATCAAGCTCCTTTTCTGCTTGAGCAAGCTTCTCCTCTGCTCAAGCAAGCTTCTTATCTGCTCGAGCAAGCTTCTCCTCTATCCCCGCAACCCTTCTTCCTTCATTCTTAGCTTGTTAGATCGAACAACCTGTTAACTGGTCGGTGTCGCATTTCGCACATCAACAGTTAACACACGACCTTCAGATCTCGATCAGACAGTGAAAGCAGTTGTTACTCATGTCAGACCATCAACCAGCCGAGAATTTTGCTTCAAGTCCCAGTGATGATTCTCTTTAGGAGGCCTTAGAGCAATCTTGCAGAGAAACTGCCCAACAGTTTCAAGCCATCAACCGTACTCTAGCAGCTCTCACGCAGCAATTGGCCGCTCAATCTTTAGCAGCGCCAGTTCCTCCAAACAATCCAGCACCAACATCAGAGACTCCTCAAGTCTATCCACCGGTCTATCCTCCTCTTTATACTCCAACTTTTTCGTAAGGGCCTGCAGCTCCTTTGCGATCTCAGGATGATGAGTTTGCAGCTCGTCAAAACTTCTTCCGGGATGCTGCCCGGGGAAGTCCAGCTAGATTTCTGAATTTTCAGGGAAGTCACCCCTTCTCTTCAGCTCCTGTCTTTACTCCTCCCGCAACAACCTTTTTCTCCTATCCTCCTGCTCCTTTTGCAGCTACTGCTCATGCTCCTTACTTTCCTTATGCAGTAGAACCAGAAGATCCATCGCCGTTTACGGAGAGTGTTCAGCATGAACCAACTCCAGTCAACTTCAGAGAGCCACGGTTGCCCATTTACACCGGGGATACTGATCCAGTTAAGCATCTTCAAGCTTTTGAATCAACCGTTGCTCTCAAGACCCTCTCCGATGCTACCAAGAGCAAGCTCCTCGTAACGACCTTTGATAGTCAAGTGAGAGATTGGTTCTATGGACTGCAACCTCAGTCAATCTCTTCCTTTACTGATTTGCAAAGGGAGTTCCTCCTAAGATTTTCTACCTCTTTAAAGAGGAAGGGCGGTCCAGAAGCCCTCTTTGAGATCAGGCAGCGAGATAATGAGACTTGGTCTCATTTTGTGGATCGTTTTCAGAAAAAATCCTGGACATTGAGATCGTTGATCAAGAAATGTACCGAGTGGCTCTTATTCACGGTCTGCGTGAAGGTCCACTCAAGTTTGAAGCTAACGTCCGGGCACCGAGAACTTATCAAGAGTTGATCGGCTTAGCCAACTCGTATATCCGCGGTGAAAAGAGCAACCCCAGCTTCGTCTCCAGGCTTGTATCGGAGAAAAATTCTTTTTCTTACAAACAGCCTCCGAGATCTCCTCGGAAAGACTTTCCATCTCTCTCTAGAAAGGCAAGAAGATTTCAGCATCATCATCAACACCCTTTCCAAGGCCATGATCGTACCCAAGAACGGCTGCTACCATTATCAGCATCATCTCCGCTAGCAGCTGCAGTTCATCAGCAACAAGAAGGTGACCTGCCAGAGTTTGAGCTAGATGAGGTCATGCAAGAAGTTGGCCAAATCATGAAGGATAAGGCATATTCCAAAAGGCCCTACCAACCGGCGAATCAGATATTAAGAAATTCAGATCCGTTCTGTGAATTCCACAGAGAGAAAGGTCATTTAACTGAAGATTGCAAGGCCCTTCGGCGATTGGTTGAGAGATTGCTCGTCGAGGGCAAGATCAACGACCTGGTCAAGAAGATTGATTCTTCGAAACATTCCACCTCCAAGGGCAAGGAGGTGGTTGAGGGTCAGTTGGAGTGCATAGAGGTAAATGATGAGGTCCGTCTGGGGCCCATTGATATTCCAAGTGAGTGCATCGATGACGTTGACGAAGGTGTCCTTGGAAGACTATCCTGAAGCAAAGGGGACACATTTCTTGCGTCATCAGCTATGACCAATCGCAGCTCCTCAAAGCCCCCCGCGATCAAGACCGGTTGCTTTTACTTTACTTTACTCTTCAAACATTTTATTTTTCAACACTTCTAAGTGTTTCGTTTTTCATTCAATAGAGCTTACATCAGAGACCTCATACTGACACAGTTCCCTTTTTGTGATGCTTCTCCTCCATATTCTTTTCTTTGCCAAAGAGATCACTAAACCAGCGAGATATCGCCAAGTCTTGCTCAGTGCCCCCTCGAGATTGTCCTCTGGCATAAAACCACAATGACCACGTATGATGAGGAGTTTCTCATATGTGTAGTGGGGGCCGTTCAACTCTCATGCGGAGGATGACGGGGCTTCGGATCCCGGCCGATGTCTAGCGCAGTGTGAGTGCCTAGGGGAGGCCTCCTGTGATAGTTCTATCGTGCTCCGTTAGGGATACGTTATAGTTACGATGATCTTTGCTTGACAAGCAATGACGATCAAGTGTAGCCTTATCTCTTCGATCATCTCACAAATGTGACGGCCGAACACTCTATGGTACTCTCGATCCGTGCCTCCGCGGGACTCACAACTCCGCTGATCAATCCGTAGACAAGCAATAGGCCACTTGACGCAACTAGTCTAATTGATCAGCGATGCTTGTAACCCGAGGCAAGAGAGCAGTGCATCTGTCGATCCTTCCTAGGATTTTTTTGTTCTTGTTTCTTTGTGCCCTTCTAAAGGATGCGCGGCCAGCCCGCTTTGGTTAGGACTACACTCTGGATGACTTTGGCAAGTGATGCATAATGCCCATGGGGAACACATGTGGCAGCATTCAACCTTTTTAGTTCATCCCCGGGGTGTAGCCCCTCTTTTCTCTTTTTGCCTTCTTACAGGTTAACAGGTTAAATTCAACCTATTCTAAGGATCTGCAATATCTTTCTTGACTTATGATCATCTTATATGCGCTGTCTGCATAAGCTTTTATCAGATGATGATCAACAAGTTCTCTTGTCAGATGTTAACCACACATCATTTATTCAAAGCATATGGTTCTTCTTGATTGACAAGCCGTGCCATTAAAAATCTAATTTCGGATTTTCTTATCTTGCTGACATGGATTTCATGTTGACATTATATCTTGATCACATGAGACAATCATTATCACGGTTTGATCTCTTTTCAGTTAATAGCAAAATTTGTCGAGTATCTCTTCTACTAACCAATTATATCTTATCCTATCAACGGCCAACTTTAGCAAGTCCCCATCAGGTACTTGCAACTTATCTTCTTTCATATCTGCTTGCTCACTCTACTTTTGCAGAGACTAGCAGATATTGGCAAGTCCCCATCAGGTACTTGCAGTCTATTCTCTATCATATCTGCTTGATTACTCTCCTTTTGTAGAGACTATCAGACATTAGCAAGTTTTCGCTCAGGTACTTGCAGCTTATTTTCTTCTTCTATCTGCTTGCTCACTCTCCTTTTCCAGAGACTAGCAGATATTAGCAAGTTCCGCTCAGGTACTTGCAGCTAATTTTCTTTTCCTACCTGCTCGCTCACCCTACTTTTGCAGAGACTAGTAGATACCAACAAGTCCCCTTCAAAAGCAGCTCAGGTATACGCAAGATGTACCTCTTTTTGCCTGCATTGACTTTTTCTTCACAGGTAAAGGATAGGCACTGACAGATTTTTCCGAGGAGAGACTTCAGGTTCTATCTCTCCCAATCTCTAACTTTTTCTCTCCTGATTTCTGAGGGGAGGATCACGATTTTTGTGGGTCTCCTTCGTTTTTGAAGTTCCCTTCGAAACTTAAAAAAGTGCGGGGATTATGTTAACCCCAAAATCGGCAATCCTCTCCAAGGTGCCCATTTTTTTTGCTTTTCTCCTACAGGTTCCCACCCGCAAGAAGCAGGCTACCCCTGATGTCCACCGTGTCCACGCAAGACGGACTGCCGAGTCTAAAGTCGCTCAAGGACGGATGCTCCGCTAGCCGCCCGCCAGGGGCGGCCTCCGCCTTTCGGACGAACTCCCCCTTGAGTCCGCCCAGGCCGCCCGCTAGGGGGCGGACTCCGCTGGCCGCCCGCCAGGGGCGACCTCCGCCTTCCGGGCAGACTCCCCTTGGAGTCCGCCCAGGCCGCCCGCTAGGGGGAGGCCTCCGCTGGCCGCCCGCTAGGGGCGACCTCCGCCTGCCGGGCGGACTCCCCCTAGAGTCCGCCCAGGCCGCCCGCTAGGGGGCGGCCTCAGCTCGCCGCCCGCCAGGGGCGGCCTCCGCCTGCCGGGCAGACTCCCCCTGGAGTCCGCCCAGGCCGCCCGCTAGGGGGCGGCTGATACGCCCGAAATAGATGTATATTTACGCAAGTGCACGTGCTGGATCAAGTAATATAAAGTGAGAAGTGATCGTTCTCTCGAGGAGGTGATTGACCTAGTGATCACAATTACTAGCTCTTTCCGTTCTCTAAATTCAAGACGATAATTAAGGTGAATTTCTAGTTTTATTTAAAGAAGTACTCTTTAGACAAGAACTAAAATGCGCGGACAAGAAAATATTGTTATCCAAGTTTTAGGGAAGCAATCTTGCATGTTGGTTTCCCTTACCTATTGCGATGATTTTTTATAAAAAAAGCTTCCATGAGTTGTTTGACTTCTATCTTGCAAGGATTTAAAAGCGGATCTCTTTATCCCTCGATTTTCGAGATCCGGTCACCCAAATTCCCCCAGTTATCTCTAACTTGGGTGGAAAAAAAGTAACGAAAAGCGCACAAATCCACTACGCTAACTCAAGAGGAAATCTCTTTCTCTCTCGAAGTTATATTGGAAGTTAGGTTACACTTACACCGCTCCTCTCTCGATTCTCGCAGTGCAGTAAAAAGATGAAATTTTGACTAAAGAAATACGTGACTCCTCTCTCGAATCTCGCCACGTAATATAAAGGATTCAACCCTAGACTAGCATAACTCTTCTCTCGAATCTCGTCATGCTAACTAGAAGATGAATAATTACTCAAAACATCCACAAATAGAGAACACAATTCCAATAAAGATAGAAAATCAAATAATCATTAAGTCAAAACTTTGAATCAAGTCATCACAAAAAGTAAGGTACTCACAACACACAAGATCTAAGAAATTAGTTCATGGCGGAGAGATGAAAGCAAATTAGATGGATCTTACAAGACATGCTTTAGAAAATTCAAAAGTTTCAAGAAATAATTCACACGGATGTGAACGATCCGGAGTAGTCTTCTTCTTCTTGCCTAGGGTTTTTCGCCCAAGATCGTTCTTCTCCTCCAAAAGCTCTCCTCTCTATGTCTAGAACTCTCCTCTTTTTACTTCCTTTTGTCCTTTAAAAACCTTCATTTTTGGGGTGTTGCAACCTTTTTCCAGATTTTGATATTTTGGCAGATTTCCGTCCATGAGCCTATTCATCTTGCACCACTAGTAAACATACAATGAAAATAGACCAAATTAGCCTTGAATTAGATAATCAAACAACTACTTTCATTTCTAGAGCTTTTTGTGTTTATTCGTGTCGGATATGCCGAGTAATATGTCAGAAAACATGTCTAGATAACTTCTTTTGGGAAGTTATCACACCCCCACACTTGAACCTTTGTTAGTCCCAAGCAAAGAGAAATAATTATTTCTAATGGGTGTCCGATAATTATCACACTCCAAATAAGAACAATCCTATCTTAACCTGCATTAGTCCAAGATACTCAAGAAGTTTGCTTTACTCAACTGATAAGCTTGATTATCATTAAAAGTTCAAAACATCACAAATCCATTAGTTCAATAAAAGATAAAGCATACTAAAGAATTTTGTGTAGTGTGTGCGCCTTCTTCCAGATTATTTACTCCCCCGTACTTTTTCATTGAACATCCTAAATAATTCAAATGGGTAAGAATAAGCTAAGTCATTACGCTAGCCTTGATAAGAATTAGCAGCATACGAGAGCATAGGTTTAGCTTTGGCTTGGTTGGCAATTCATGAATAGGCTTAAATAGTGGCATGGTAATTCCCTAGTTAATGATCTTAATCTTTCACCATATTACGAGGTTCAATCCTTAAGCCTTGAATATATAAACATATTGCGTCTATAGTTGGAATCATTCCAAGTATGTAATTGCATACCCAGGCCACATATCACTATGACAAAAGTTTTGATTATTTCCTTTCTCTTTTTTTATATGGTCACAGTTGAGATCATTTTAGATAGGCGTGTACATACTTAGGCCGCATATCACTGTGACAATTCACATTTATATATATATATATATAAATGTTGAATTGGAACACCCATAAATGGCTAGTGGATTAAGATAAAACTAGTGAAATATAGGGAATTTGGTCATTCAGTAGTGGGTAGCAAAATGATACAGAACCAATCAAAAAATCTCACGAAAGTTCAAAATGGTCTAGCTACTAAAACATTTTCTTGACTCACATTATTACTTAGTTCTTGCTCACCCCATTTCCTAATTTTAGAAATCAACATCAAAAGTTTTCAGAGAAGTAAACGAAAACTGGAGAAGGATGTGCATGAATCAAATTCCTTAGAGTGCTTTATCAAAAAAAATCTTGCTAATTTCAAATTCAAAATCTGAACTCCTAGGATTCCCTAGCCGTACCAATTAATTATCATTGAACTTCAAGAATAACTTATCACTAAGTACGGTCAATATACAAAATATTACAAATACGAGTGATCAAATTATCTTCCACCACAATTGCAGGGGCGATGTTAGCCAACACCCCCACACTTAAGGGCTTGCTAGGCCCTAGCAAGGTTAATGTGCTATATAAAAAAAATAATATTCTTGCAATACTGCTCAGCCAGTGCATGAATTAAATAAAAGTGAAATTGAAACAGTAAAAACTCCCCTGATAAGGAAATGATTTACTCTGAGTCTCTTGAGTTTCTTTAATGTGCTCCCCATGTGCTCTGATGATCTACAGTACTCCGTCCCATATTGGCCTGCCAAACTTTTGTCTTGGCTATGACAGAAGAGAACAAAACATGGAGGCAATCTAATAAAGTTCATAACTGCATGAATTAGCAACAACAATGAACCAGAATAACTTAATCGCCTTCATTTTCATGTCATAACTTTCAATTATAGCAATAACCTAAATCATGTTATATCAATTTGGACATAGAGCAAAGTAATAAGGTAAATTAAATTAGGCTTTCCAAAATATCTAGCAACTTAATGAGTCCAAATAAACACGCAAGATCATATCATATCATGTGAGCAGTGCAGAGTAACTAGTCACCATGCAGTTAAGCAAAACAGTTAAAAATAAGGTCATCCAGAGCATAAAAGAAACAAAATAGTATCCATCAACCATTAGTATAGTCATCCAAAAACAAATGAATCAAAAAGGATCTAATCATATCCCCCCTCATCGTCTTCTTCGGGTTCATCCATTTCTTGATCCTCCTCGCCTTCTGGCTCCACCTCTTTTTCCTGATTCCTTTCTTCCTCCCGATCCTCGCCTTCTTCATCTAATTCGGTTGGGTCGAGAGTGCTTCCATCAGCCGCTAGCAACTCTCCCTTGTCCTTGAACTGCCACTGATATCGAAACGGCTCTTCATCCACCTGCAACTTTGCTCTCTTCAAGAGACTATCAATCTTACTCTCCATAATATCCAGTCGGGAACTGAAGTAGCAGTGCTGGCATCTCAAGTATACCTTTATGTACTCAATACTATCCATAGCTTCATGCAATGTGACCCCTGCCCCAGATGGCACTGCTACTTTCTCCCGCTTTCTGGCCGATGACGCTGAATATCGACTTCCTATTCTTTTGTGAGGTGTCTTAAAACCGCTGTCCATCTCAGTCCCTACTTTAATATTCACCTCCACAACCTGTCCAGTTATCGGCCTCCGCACTTGGGTAATCAAATCTTCAGCACCGCAGGCTACCCCCGCCTGCCTACAAAGCTTCGTGATCAAGATTGGGAACCATAGCAGCTTGGCCTTGTCCTCCCGGATTTTCATCTTCAAATGGTTGTTAATTATCGCTCCCATATTAATCTTATGCCCCTTCAAAATGTGATATATCAGCTCTGCCCTATCTAAAGTGACGTTGTTCAGGTGGCGGGTAGGCATAACGGTAGCATTTATGAAAAGAAGCCACACCTTAGCTTCCCTGGACAGTGATGTGGATTTCAGCGCCTTCATCGACCTCTTTGACCATTCCAGGTCTGGTGAATTGCAGATCGCAGCTGCCAGTTCATCCGATGTAATTTGATAGTTCAGACTCTCCAATTCTTCATCAGCACCTACTCCGTACAGCTCATTGATTACATTGGAAGATATGTTGATCAGCCTCCCTCGTACCGTCACTACCTCATCCTCCATTTGTTTAGCGTTTGCGTAAAATTCGTATACCCAGGATAGAATGGCCTCCGACCGGTGATGGCAAAACGTCTCCCAGTGCAACTCATGCATTTGGAGCACGTAGGGAAGGCTCCACGCTCGCTTCTCCATCAGGAATCCCCTTTCATAAATCACTGGTAACGTCTTTAGATTCTCAAATCTAGATGCGGCAGCTTCGCTAACAAATTGTAACGCTCTCTTTGCTATCGATTTCCCTTTCCTTTTTGTTGACATTTCTACATTATGGTTTTAGCAAGATCAGGAACTCCTCACCCTCACACATTCGAGACTCAGGCATGGAGATGAGAACTGAAATAAGAATGGTGTTAGGCGCTTTCGAAAATTACCTAATCGGGCTTGAGATGCTACGGTAGGAAAGGGTCCGGCGAAGTTGCACTCGTCGTCAGGTCGTGAAATGGTGATGGGCTCGCTGGGAATCAACTCCTAGCAGTTCGCCACCACTCACGCCGCCGATTACGCCCTGCAGAACTCGCCGACTCTGCCGACGCTTCCATGCTCGCGAACTAGGGCAGGAATCGGCGTCGTTTCGATTTTCTTCCCCTTCCTTCCTCTTTTTTAGGTATTTTAGCGTGTCCAATTAAGAAGAAGCCCGGTTCAAGTGAACCGGGGCCACGTGGCGCACTCTGTATGGATCCCTCCAGCCAGTTCAGCGCCAGTTTGACCGCCTATTCCTCGATACTGGCCGAAACTAAGGTGTTGCAACCATTTATTTTTGCTGTCGTTGCAACACCCGCGCGGTTTAAACTCTCCAGCCCAACCAGAAAGAAAGGTGTTGCAACCATTTATTTTCGCTGTCGTTGCAACACCTGCGCGATTTAAACTCTCCGGACAGAAATCTGGACGTTGCGTCAAATTAAAATTTTCAGCGCTGCAACTACCACAACTGCTCCTACCAATTTTCCCGTCAGCAATTGAATTCATTCCTCTACCACTACTCTCCTAATCAAAATCAAAGAAAAACTTGAAGAAAATTACTAAATTAAAGCAATAAATTAAACATAAAGCGATGGGTTGCCTCCCACCTAGCGCCTAAGTTAATCGTCTCGGCAAGACGGCTCTCCTAGTACTCGTCAATGAAATTTTATGACCATCGCATCGCGCTGGTCACCACCCTCATAATAAATTTTTAGTCGATGTCCATTCACCTTGAAATTTGATCCGTCCTTCTCATTACATATTGTTACTACACCATATGGGAACACCTCAACAACTCGGAATGGTCCAGACCATCTCGATTTCAGCTTTCCTGGAAATAATCAAAGGCGTGAATTATACAAAAGCACAAGTTGTCCGCTTCTAAATTCTCTCTTCTGCAGTCTCAAATCGTGCCATAAAGCAATTAAGTAATTATGTAAAGGTGAGAACTCACATTAGCAATTCCTTTTCCCTTGTCCCTTCGACCACCGTCATCGCCTTGTTTCCCACCACCTCTCGACGCCATTTCCTAGTGAAAAATAATTAAGGATAGGTATAAGTTGATGTTTTAATTAAATTTAACACCTCAAAACATTCTTGACGACTCCACTTGGCCTAATTTGGTCAAGGGTCGTTTAGGGTTCCATGGTTAACTATCCTATTATGGAAATAAGGGTTTTTCTGGTTCAGTTGACAAAGTACCATCTTACCCTAGCACTGAATTAGTGAAAGGCAATAAGCCTTAACCTCCAATAATTGTTTGGAGTTTTAGGGTTTCTCCTCTTGAATCCTAAAGTAACAAAATTTGTTTAACCTAACTAGGGTTTAATCAATACCCATGAAAATCATGGATTTAGGTTACAAATTCCTTTCAGAAACTTTTCCATTCAAAACAAACTAAAATCGGTGAAGAAACTAGACTTTGCTTTAATGTATGAAAGGCGGCTAAACACTCCTCGTCCAAATTAAAGTGAGAATCTTTCTCTAACAACTGGCTTAGCGGCTTAGAGATTTTAGAAAAATCTTTAATGAACCGACGGTAAAAGCCTGCATGGCCCAGAAAACTACGCACTCCCTTAACATTAGTCGGTGGGGGCAATTTTTCTATAACCTCAGTCTTCGCTCGGTCTACTTCCAAACCCTTCTTGTACACCTTGTGTCCCAGAACAATCCCTTCTTTGACCATGAAGTGACATTTTTCCCAGTTTAAAATTAAGTTGGCTTGAATGCATTTGTTCAAAACTTTCTTTAACACTTCTAAACATTCATCAAACGATCTCTCAAACACTGAAAAATCATCCATAAAGATCTCGATCCCCTCATCAATTAGTTAAGTAAAGAGAGCGATCATGCAGCGCTGAAATATGGCAGGAGCGTTGCATAATCCAAAGGGCATTTTCCTAAATGCAAATGTTCCAAAAGAACAGGTGAAGGTTGTCTTCTCCTGATCCTCGGGAGCTACCATGATTTGATTATACCACGAGTAACCATCTAGGAAACAGAAATACTCATTTCCTGCTAGCCTATCAAGAACCTGATCAAGGAATGGGAGTGGGAAATGATCTTTCCTAGTCGCTTTGTTCAACTTTCGGTAATCCATACAAATCCTCCAGCCAGTTACCGTTCTAGTGGGAATCAACTCGTTGCTCTCATTTCTAACAACTGTAATACCCCCTTCTTTGGCACACACTGAACAGGACTTACCCACCGACTATCGGAGATAGGATATATAATACCCGCATCCAACCATTTGATTATCTCCTTCTTGACCACTTCTTTCATGGGTGGGCTAAGTCTTCTTTGGGGTTCTATTGACTCTTTTGACTCTTCCTCTAGAAGGATTTTATGCATGCAAATTGAAGGACTTATCCCTCTAATGTCTGTAGTGGTCCAGCCTAATGCTCTCTTGTTCTCACAAAGAACCGCAATTAATTTATCTTCATTCTCCTTTACTAAAGATGCATCAATAATAACCGGTAATGTGTTGTCCTCACCTAGAAAAACATACTTTAGGTTTTTGGGTAGCGGTTTCAATTCAAGCATAGGTGGGTCTACAATAGACGGCTTCATGATTTCCGACTCGCTTGACCTGCTTATTAACTCAAACGCGTTAGCATTTGGTAAATGCTCAAAAGTACATAACGCTTCCTCAGTTTCCTTTGATTCTGGATCCTCTTCTATTTCTTCATTTGTTAAATCACTAAGAATTTTGTGCTCCCAATTATTTTCATTATGCATCATCTGTATAGGTGCACTCACCTCCGAAATAGAGAAACATTCCTCTTTATCATCCGAAAATCTCATGACTTTGAGGATGTTGAATGTCACATTCTCATCATTAACTCTCATCGTAAGCTCACCCTTCTGAACATCAATGAGTGTTCTTCTGGTGGCCAAGAATGGTCTACCAAGAATGATGAGGACATCCTTGTCCTCATCCATATCAAGTACTACAAAATCAGCGGGGAAAATGAATTTCTCCACTTTAACCAACACGTCTTCTACAATTCCCTTAGGGAATGCAAGAGACCTACCGGCCAACTGTAGAGTAAGAGATGTAGGTGTTATCTCCCCTAGACCAAACTTCTTATAGATAGATAATGGCATCAGGTTGATGCTCGCTCCAAGGTCACATAACGCTCTCCCAAAAAACTTCACTCCAATAGAACAAGGAATTGTGAAACTACTGGGATCCTTAAGCTTGGGTGGCAGCTTGTTCTGCAATATAGCACTACACTCCTCAGTCAACGCCACTATCTCCTTATCAACAAACTTTCTCTTCTTTGCCAAGATATCCTTCATAAACTTAATATAACTAGGCATTTGCTCAAGGGCCTCGGCAAATGGGATGTTTATAGTTAGCTTTTTGAAAATATCCATAAACTTCTGGAATTGTATGTCAAGTTTGGATTTAGCCAGTCTAGATGGAAATGGGGGTGGTGGGTAGATTACGTCAATCTTTTGGTTTAATTTCTCTTTTTGCTTCTCTCCCACCTCCTTCTCTAATGTGCTCGACTCACTCGGCATCTTACTTGCCTCTTCTTCCCTAGCTTTCTCAAGCAACCCCTCCCCACTTAGAATCTCTACACCACTCTGTAAGGCAATAGATTTGCATTGATTATTATGATTTTCTTTTGTTGGATTTAGTGTGGTATTAGAAGGTAGAGTTCCAATGGGTCTTTGACTTAATGAATTTGCAAGTTGACCTATAGTTGTTTTTAGTGATCTTAATGAAGATTTTATTCCTCCTATTCTTGAGTCATACTTTTGGAACATGCCTAAGATAAACTCATCTGATATCTTCCTTTGGTTTAATTGTTGGGTTGAGAGTTATTATTGATAGGAGGGTGGTTCATATTTTGATTGAACCCTGGTGGGTGATTCGCCCCTTGATTGTTTTTCCAGGAGAAATTGGGGTGATTTCGCCACTCGGGGTGATAATGATTGGCAAATCCAGGTGGACCTTGCCTTTGTGCTCCTCCTACATAATTTGCTTCTTCAGAAATTTGATTTAATTGCTCCACCGTCAATGGAGTACTAGATGAAGGCTGTGATAATGAATCTAATCTCTTATTAATTAGGTTGAATTGTGATGCCATTTGAGCGGCCAAGGAAGTGATTTGGTCCACTTGGTGGATACCAACCGTGTTGTTGTTCCCTTGACGCTCATAGGCTTTGTTAAAAGTAGCGAACAAACGACTAGAGCAGAGAACAAACGACTAGAAAACAAGCCGGAACTTTGAATAATTGAAATTTTATTATCCAAAAAGATATCATTTACAAAGGTATGGCCTCCCTTTTATAGAATGGAGAGAGAGAGAGAGAAGAATACAAACTAACAATGTGGGACTAAAGCTATACAACAGATCTGCGCGGCTAGAATAAGAGACCGGAACAGGCCGCGCGGTTAGACAATGTTCTAACCGCTCGGCAATACCAGAACCAAGAGAGAGATGCGGTAGGAGACCGCTAGACGGCCGGTTTCCAAGCCGCCGGAGATAATCCGTCAGACCGCCGGATACCACACAGCAACAGTCTGGAAATCAACCCGCCAACCTCAATCCGCCAGACCGCCCGGTTAACAAACCGCCATGCTCAAACCGGCAGACCGCCCGGTCTCATACTTCGACACTCCCCCTCAAGCTGGAGCATAAATATCAATCATGCCCAGGTTGTCACAAATGTGAAAGAAGGAAGTAGAAACCGGCTTGGTGAAGATATCAGCCAACTCTTTGTCGGAGGTGACGAACGGAGTGCAAATCTGTTTCTTCAAGACTCTTCTCGGATGAAATGGCAGTCGACCTCTATATGTTTCGTTCTTCATGGAAGACGGATTTTTGGATATGTATATAGCAGCTTTGTTGTCACAGAACATAGGCAGAGGATAATTGTAGACCTCTCCTAGGTCAAGCATGAGAGCCCGCAACCATTTTAACTCACACGTGGTTGACGCCATACTCCGGTATTCGGCTTCTGCACTGGACCTTGAGACAACAGACTGCTTCTTGCTCTTCCAGCTCACAAGATTACCTCCAACAAATGTGCAGAAACCCGATGTAGATTTACGGTCACCTTTATCATCCGCATAGCTTGAGTCTGAGTAGGCTTCAACTCTCAGATGACCATGCTTCTGAAAGAGTAGCCCTTTCCCTGGTGCTGCTTTGACATACTCTAGTATCTTCAAGGCAGACTGAAGATGACATTCCCTGGGAGCTTGCATGAACTGACTGACCTTGCCTACAGCATAGGCGATATCGGGTCTGGTCACCGTGAGATAAATGAGTTTGCCCACCAGACGTCTATACCTCGTGGCATCGGATATAAGAGGCGAGTCATCTGTCCATGTTTTGTCTTCTCCAGTGGCCATGGGATACCGCCGGATACCACACAGCAACAGTCTGGAAATCAACCCGCCAACCTCAATCCGCCAGACCGCCCGGTTAACAACCCGCCATGCTCAAACCGGCAGACCGCCCGGTCTCATACTTCGACAGGCTTGATAGTTATTTGCAGTGAGATCTTCGAGGATTGCATACGCGTCCTCGGGATACTTCTTAAGTAACGATCCTCCAGCAGCCCCATCTACTAAGATCATGGTTGCAGTTTGCAACCCATTATAGAAGGTGGAAACTTGCTGATGTAGGGCTAACCTATGGTGGGGACACTTTCTCAGTAGTTCCTTAAAATGCTCCCAAGCGTCGTATAATATCTCTCCGTTTCCCTGTGTGAATGTGGTTATATCTCTTATTAGCTTTGCAGTCTTCGAAGGAGGAAAGTATTTATGTAAGAATTTTTCGACTAGTTGCGTCCAAGTTGTGATACAATCATCAGGTAAAGAATCTAGCCAATTCTTAGCCCTCCCTTCTAGTGAGAACGGAAACAGTCGGATGCCCCGTTACACTTAAACATATCACAGATGGCTAAGAAAGTTTTTAAATGAGAATTTGCATCCTCATGACTGAGACCCCCAAACTTATTGTATTGAACTTGTTGCATGATTAGTGGGTCCATTTTAAAGTTATTTGCTGCAATTGTCGGACGAGCAATGCTGGAATGCAAACCCCCTCTTAGAGGTGTATTATAGTCGTAGCATGTCATGCGAGGAGCATTAGGTTGAACATTTTGTTCAACATGCTCCTCATTATCATCAACGTTGTTTTGCACATGATTATCCATCGCAGGATGAATAATGTTAACGGTCCTAAAATCTCTCCTGTTTTGTCTACAGGTATGCTCAATTTCAGAATTCAAAGGCAATAATTCTACTTGCCTATACCTGGACATACACTGCACAGAGTTTCAAATAAACTTGATTCAAACAAATAAACAAACAAACAAACAAAGACTTGATCTCTAAGTACTAGAGATTCACTAATATTATGAAAATAATTAACACTAATTCAGAAGCACCTCCCCGGCAACGGCGCCAAAAACTTGATACGCTCGAAATAGATGTATATTTACGAAAGTGCACGTGTCGGATCAAGTAATATAAAGTGAGAAATGATCGTTCCCTCGAGGAGGTGATTGACCTAGTGATCACAATTACTAGCTCTTCCCGTTCTCTAAATTCAAGACGATAATTAAGGTGAATTTCTAGTTTTATTTAAAGAAGTACTCTTTAGACAAGAACTAAAATGCGCGGACAAGAAAATATTGTTATCCAAGTTTTAGGGAAGCAATCTTGCATGTTGGTTTCTCTTACTTATTGCGATGATTTTTTATAGAAAAAGCTTCCATGAGTTGTTTGACTTCTATCTTGCAAGGATTTAAAAGCGGATCTCTTTATCCCTCGATTTTCGAGATCCGGTCACCCAAATTCGCCCAGTTATCTCTAACTTGGGTGGAAAGAAATTAACGAAAAGCGCACAAATCCACTACGCTAACTCAAGAGGAAATCTCTTTCTCTCTCGAAGTTATATTGGAAATTAGGTTACACTTACACCGCTCCTCTCTCGATTCTCGCAGTGCAGTAAAAAAATGAAATTTTGACTAAAGAAATACGTGACTCCTCTCTCGAATCTCGCCACGTAATATAAAGGATTCAACCCTAGACTAGCATAACTCTTCTCTCGAATCTCGCCATGCTAACTAGAAGATGAATAATTACTCAAAACATCCACAAATAGAGAACACAATTCCAATAAAGATAGAAAATCAAATAATCATTAAGTCAAAACTTTGAATCAAGTCATCACAAAAAGTAAGGTACTCACAACACACAAGATCTAAGAAATTAGTTCATGGCGGAGAGATGAAAGCAAATTAGATGGATCTTACAAGACATGCTTTAGAAAATTCAAAAGTTTCAAGAAATAATTCACATGGATGTGAACGATCCGTTGCTCTTGACGATCCGGAGTAGTCTTCTTCTTCTTGCCTAGGGTTTTTCGCCCAAGATCGTTCTTCTCCTCCAAAAGCTCTCCTCTCAATGTCTAGAACTCTCCTCTTTTTACTTCCTTTTGTCCTTTAAAAACGCCTCTAGATATGCCAAGGGATGCCTCCTTCCATATTTGAAAAGATAGCAAAATTCAAATTTCAAACTCTAAAAACCGCCAAGGAGACGTTGCAACCTTCATTTTTGGGGTGTTGCAACATTTTTCCAGATTTTGAGATTTTGGCAGATTTCCGTCCATGAGCCTATTCCTCTTGCACCACTAGTAAACATACAATGAAAAGAGACCAAATTAGCCTTGAATTAGATAATCAAACAATTACTTTCATTTCTAAAACTTTTTGTGTTTATTCGTGTCGGATATGCCGAGTAATATGTCAGAAAACATGTCTAGATAACTTCTTTTGGGAAGTTATCAGCGGCCTCCGCTGGCCGCCCCGCAGGGGCGACCTCCGCCTTCCGGGCGGACTCCCCTGGAGTCCGCCCAGGCCGCCCGCTAGGGGGCGGCCTCCGCTGGCCGCCCGCTAGGGGCGACCTCCGCCTGCCGGGCGGACTCCCCCTGGAGTCCGCCAAGGCCGCCCGCAAGGGGGCGGCCTCCGCCAGCCGGGCGGACCCCCTGGAGTCCGCCTAGGTCGCCCGCTAGGGGGCGGCCTCCGCTCCGTCAGGGGCGGACTCCCCCTGGAGTCTGCCCAGTTCACTCAGGATCCGTCTGCTTGCTCCTCAGGTCGCTCAGCTTGCCTGCCCTCTTCTAGCTGTTAACCGAAAGTCTGCCCCAATAGAGAAAAGACCAGTCCGCGGAGTCTGCCGAGGTCGTCGACCTCATGTTCTCAGTCCGCCGAGTCCGCCGAGGTCGTCGATGATGACGTCACTGGGCCCGCTTCTAGAAGATTCTCCCCGGGCCTATAAATAGACCCCAAGGCCTCTCATTCTGCACGCGCGGGAGGAGAACTGCCACCTTGATCAAAGTCTGCGGACTCAGTTCTCCCAGGTCGTCAAGGGCTGTTGACTTAGTTTTTTATGCCCTCAGCAGGCAGCTTGAGCAGCCTCCGCAGCCTCCGATTTCCAGTTCTCCCAGGTCGTCAAGGGCTGTGGACTTAGTTTTTTCTGCCCTCAACAGGCAGCTTCAGCAGCCTCCGCAGCCTCCGATTTCCAGTTCTCCCAGGTCGTCAAGGGTTATGGACTTAGTTTTTTCCGCCCTTAGCAGACAGCTTGGGCAGCATCTGTAGCTTCAGTTCTCCAGTCCTCTGCAGCCTCTTTTACTTAGTTTCTGGCACCTTCTTCCTTAGCCGTCAGCTTCCCCTATTGTACCCTTTACTGTTTTTTCATGTAATGGTGCAATAGCAAGTTGTAACTCTACTTGATTAAAGGAAAAGCCCGTCGCAAGAGTGGCATTCAAGCCGCGGCGGGCGAAGTCTGCTGTTGCCGCTGCTAGCGGCCTCCTCTCTTCTTCTCTCCTCTCTCGGCACCAACCTGCAAAGCTAACCATCAAAGTAGCTGTCCGCTCGATAGTACCTGATCAAGCTCATTTTCTGCTTGAGCAAGCTTCTCCTCTGCTCAAGCAAGCTTCTTCTCTGCTCGAGCAAACTTCTCCTCTATCCCCGCAACCCTTCTTCCTTCATTCTTAGCTTGTGAGATCGAACAACTTGTTAACTGGTCGGTGTCGCATTTCACGCATCAACATTTATCCTTCTTATAAATTAATCATTTCTTCTATTTTTCATCATACTCAACCATCTCAACAGTTTTCTTTATCAAATCATTGATGACTATCAAATGCCTTTGCAGTTTTGCAGTTCTCAATTCGTTGTGCAAGGTCATAAGAAAAATGCATCAAGTAATTTCTAAATATCAAATTGGAATCATAATCTACCATGCTTGGAGTATTAGATAGGTAGATACTCTTATTAGCGTCATGACAGAATCGTTTAAGCAAATATTTGTTTGGAATCTGGCTGGTTTTTTATATATTATATATCTTTAGTATATGTTTGCACAAGATGCCTGTAGTCTCAAAACCTCTATATGTACAGTTAGCGTCATTGATATCAAAATTATAGTAAACAAACAATTTGTATCATCTTCAGTGTCATCACAGTGCTTCATAAAATATAAAATATGACTTTCATCATATCTTGTCTCCTCCACTATACAAACACCAACAACTCTCTCCATGAAAGATTTCTCAAAAATGACAAATATTTGGGGTGTATAAACCTTGGACACATGATTTAGAACACACAACTTTGAACCTTAAGTTCAGATCGTCTTGCTTGCATTTAAAATCTTCGTCGCGTTCTCATCACCGCCAAAACCCCACCAATTTCTCCAACCTTATAAAACACTCTACCAGTGTTCTTGTTTCATTTGAACAACCATGCAGTCCATTGTCGGCAAATTCACTTCGCTATGATGACAATATACAAAGATCCAACACATCTTTATTGAAAGTTGTAAACTAATTCCTCCTAACTCTATATAGATCCATCAACCATTTGTTCTCATGCAAACTTCGTCTAGTAAATATCTCGTTTCAATATCTATCAAACTCAAACTCATTGTCGTACTTACTCATGCATTGATAAAAAAATATCACACGCACTTTTGTCATTATTAAATCAAGGGAATTTTGAAGGCGCTTTCTTTGAGATATGTCAATGACACGAACGATGACTAGTTCTTGTAAATAGCTTCTAAATAGCAATGGTCATGACCTGATCTTGGCCTGTAAATATAGATGTTGTTTGCCCCCATCAAATTTTTGAAATATGTAGAAGACCCAACAAAAAAAATCGATGATTTCCCCATCAATGAAAGCGTCACCAACAAATATATTATGTCAATGATTATTGATCGCAATGAATGACGTACATGCCAAATTATACTTATTTAGTTTGTATGTGGTATCAAAAATAATATTTGTTGCGTTTTGAAGTGAGACCGAGCGGCCTGTCTGGTTAGTCGGGCGCCTTGTTCCTTTCTTGTGTTTGCTGGTGGGTGTTCTAGCCGGATCTACTGCGAGACTGGTTTCTCTTCTGGTGGTTGGTTTCCCCTCTATAAATAGGGTGTTTCTCCTCATCCCTAGTATCAAAGAAAAAGGAGGAAAACTGCTTTATGAGGCTTGGTTTGTGTGGTCGCTGGGCTGTGGCGGTCTACAAGGTGTTTAGGGTTCTAAATCAGTAGTCGTCGGGTTTGGGTGGTCTGCTCTTTTGGTCGCTAGCGAGCTGGAGGTTTCTGTCTAGGCCGTGGAGGATGGTGGTGCAAGTCGTTGGTGAGCTGAGTAGTGGAGCAATCAGTGTGGTGTGTTCTGAGGTCGCCAGTCTAAGAGCAGGTCGTTGGTGGAATGGTCCCTTGTCGCTGGCGAGATAGCAGTAGAGTCCGCTGGCGAGTTGGTTGTGTTGTTGGAGGTCGCATGCAAGTTGTGCTGTTGGAGGCCGCTAACGAGCTGTGCTGCTGGAGGTCGTTGGCGGGTTATGTGTTAGAGATCGCTGCTTAGTTGTTTCAGGTCGCGGCCGAGTTGTGTTGTGGAGTTTCCTGGCGGTTTGTCTCGGGTCGCTGCCGAGCTGTTTCTAGTCACTGTCAAGTTGTCGGGTTACTGTGCTGCCGGTTGAGCAGAGTTGGTTCTTGTCTTTTCCCTTATTAATGTCCAATATCTCGCAAGGGTGTTTTGCGTTAGTATTTTCTTGTTGTAGCTGGACTTTTTTTAATTAATGCATTTTGTGCTTGGAGTTATCTTTCAACGAACATTTTTTAACATGGTATCAAAGTGAGGTTCGTGCTAGCTGTGCCTTGGTTTTTTCATTTTTAGATTCCTCTCTGAGATGGATAGAGGTCTTGGAATGGAGCTGCTTACCCAAGTTAACTACAAGAAATGGAGATCCTGTATAGAGAGCTATCAGCTGGGAGAAGACCTGTGGGAAGTCATTGAAGGTGAAGAGCAGGAGCAAGTTGTCACAGCAGGAGATAATGCTTAACTTGTCAAAGCTTGGAGGAAAACCAATGTCAAGGCGGAGTTCACCCATAAGCGGGTCATCTCCCCAGAATTGTTTTATCACATTATTGGCTGCAAATCTGCACTAGAGATCTAGAAAGCTCTAAATGGGTTGTTTAATAAGAAGAATGTGGCACGATTGCAGTTCTTGGAGAATGAGTTGGCAAAGGTCACTCAAGGAGAACTGACTATCTCTACCTTCTTTCTTAAAGTGAAGAATTTGTGCTGAGATCTCCGCTCTAGATCCTGATGAACCGATCTCAGAGGCAAAGTTAAAGAGACACATTATTCGTGGACTCTGGAAGGAATATGTGGGTTTTAACACATCTGTTCAAGGATGGGATGTTCAACCATCCTTGTTGGAACTGGAGAATTTATTGTCCTCCCAAGAAAGTCTGGCAAAACAAATGGCAGGAGTCACCATCATGGAAGGAGAAAGTGAGGCTCTGTTTTCTGGAAAAAAGAAGCCCTGGGAAAAGGAGAAGAAGAATGCAGGAGATGGATCGTCATCATCCTCTCAAGGAGATAAGAGGAACTTTCTCCCTCGGATTGATGAACAGAACAGGTCGTTGTGCTTTGTCTGTCGTAAGTACGGACACGTTGTTAAATTCTGCCAGTCAAACTTTAAAGCCGGACATGTTGCTGAGAAGGAGGAGTATCCAAGGCGAGAATAACATGAAGATGGAGGATCGAAAGGAGGTCAGCAGTGGGGGAACTATTTCCTTGCAAAGATGACAACAACATCTGTTGATGCCCTTACCTCAATCAACTTTCAAGATGATTGGATTGTTGACTCTGGTTGTGATCATCATCTCACTGGCGATGTGACAAAGTTTGCCGCTCTTAGAGTGTATGAGGGAAACGATGTCATCATCACGGCTGATGATACTGTTCATCTTGTGGAAAAAAGAAGGGGTAGTATCGCTAGGTAGCAATGAGAGACCTCTCATTTTGAAGAGCGTATATCATGTTCCTGGAATGAGGAAGAATTTATTTTCTGTAACAAATGCGGTGGATGCCGGGTATCATATCATGTTTGGGCCGAAGGAGGTGAAGTTTGTGAAAAACTTGTCCGGAATCGATGGAGATGTCACTCACATAGGTAGGTGAGTGAAGGACTTGTTTGTTCTATCTGTTAATGCGAATGTAGATAAGCTAAAGGGGAATGATGGTGCAGTGATCTGACATGAGAGGCTAGGCCATGTGAGGATGGATAGGTTGAAGATCATGACAACCAATAAGTTAGTAAATGGCATGCCGAGTTTCCCTTCTTGTGGAAACGAACACGTGTGTGAAGGGTGTCAATTCGAAAAGTCACATCGACTTTCATTTGACAGTTTGGAATCAAGGTGCAGAGCTCCGTTGGAGTGTGTTCATGTTGATGTTATGGGGTTGTGCGACACCCCATCCTACGGAGAAAATAGATACATGTTAGTGATAGTAGATAACTACACCAGATACACCTGAGTGTACTTCATGAAAGAAAAGTCAGAAACTTTTGTGAGATTCCAGGAGTGGAAGGAACTCGTTGAAGGGAAGCTTAGGCTGTAAGTGAAGAAGCTAAGAACTGACAATGGCGGGGAGTTTACCTCTGACGCTTTTGTGTCATTTTACAGGAAATCTGGCATTTGGAAGGAGCTTATCTGTGCTTATACCCCTCAATAGAATGGTGTTGTCGAGAGTAAAATTTGTCATCTGTCAGAGACTTGCAATAGCTGGATATACGCAAAAGGAATTTCTAATGCCTTATGGGCAGAAGGAATGGCCTGCGTTGCATATATGATCAATATAGACTTCTTAAGTTCAAATCGAATGGTATCTCCCATGAGCTAATGTTCAGAGAAAAACCAAGTGTGGGTCACTTAAAAGTGTTTGGTGCGATTGCTTTGTTCATATCCGGATCAGCTGCGAACTAAGCTAGAACCTAAGCATGCAAGTGTGTGTTTGTTGGGGAAGAGAACGGGAAAGAAGGGGTGGTGCTCGGATGTGCACACCACAAGTCTCTTGTCTCAGATGAAGTGGTGTTTGAGAACTGAACTCTATGGAGTCTCTTCTGCGAGTTACCAGATGAAGGAAGAAGTAAAACAAAGAAGGGTCGCTGAGGCCTGAGGTGGAA
>CM077097.1:119953956-120281456 GCA_039513925.1 Platanthera zijinensis
TTGGGTGGGTGGACTAATGATGGAGGTTTATTGCAATGTCTTATCTGTGATATCTAAAATCTCCGGCTTACGAGTGAATGTCGGTGTTTTTAAACGTGTTATTATTCATAAAAAGCATTCTTGAATTTCATTCTCAAAATCAGATTTCTCTTCTTCCGTCCCCTCCTCTACATCTTCTTCTAGACTCTCACTTAAGTTGTAATCATGAAGGGTCATACTCTTGACTTCCTCTATGCCATCTTCTTCTAAACGAGGGAATTTCATGGCTTTTAGTACATTAAAAGTCACTTGTTCATCGTTAACCCTCATGGTTAACTCACCCTTGTGTACGTCAATTAAAGTTTTCCCGGTGGCTAAGAAAGGCCTACCCACTATAATGGGTACTTCCTTGTCTTCCTCCATGTCTAATACCACAAAATCTGCCGGAAAGATAAACTTTTCTACCTTGACTAAGACGTCTTCTACAATCCCCTTGGAAAGGTTAGAGATTTATCGGCTAATTGTAATGTAAGCGATGTTTTGAAATCTCCCCCCAATCCTAACTTCTTATAAATTGAAATCATAAGATTTATGCTCGCCCCTAGATCGCACAAAGCCTTTCCCTCGAATTGATGCCCAATAGAACACGGAATCGTGAAGCTTCCGGGGTCCCTTTAGTTTTGGTGGCAATCTCCTTTGGAGAATTACACTACATTCATGTGTAATGGTTACCGTTTCGTTCACACCAAACTTCCGTTTTTTATTTAATATATCTTTTATGAACTTTACGTAACTCGGCATCTGTTCTAATGCTTCGGCAAAGGGATATTAATTTGCAACTTCTTAAAGATTTCTAAAATTTCTGAAATTGTTGGTCTAATTTGCTCTTTTTTAGCCTTTGGGGAAAAGGTGGTGGTGGATAGGTTCGTGGGCTCTCCTTCCTTCTTTCCTCTTTTTCTCTTTCTATTTCCTTATCATTTCTTCCTATTATTACTCCTTCCTCCTCACTCTTATCTCCCTCATTTCTTTCTATTATTACTTGCTCACTAGGACCCTTGACTCCTTCTTGATCTTGATTTTTATTTTGTTCATGTGGATTAGTGTCTTGACCAACTATTAACTCACGACCGCTTCGTAATGTGATGGCCTTACAATGATGATTATCTCCCTTGGGATTGGGTGTGGTATCCGTAGGGAGTGTGCCTTGCGATCGCATACTTAAAGTGGTGGCGATTTGTCCTAGTTGCGATTCAATCATTCTCATTGACCCTTCCAACTAGAGAACCGGCTTCATTCTTTTTGCATCGATTCTATGATGAAGTCATCCGTTACCTTTCTAGATGGTCCCGCTTGATTGGAATGATTGTTTTGATGTTGAGGATTAGCATTAGAATTAAATAAGTGTGGTGGAGTAGGACCGGAGTTGTTCTTCCAGGAGAAATTAGGATGGTTTCTCCATTCGGGATTATATGGTTTGGGTTAGGGTTTGTATTTTGCTTATAATACCCTCCTAAATAATTAACTTCTTCATTACCCCCTACGAGTTGTTCAATTGTTAAGGTGGGGTTAGGAGAAACTATGGGAGTAATAATGCTATTGACTTGAGGATTCATTTGATTTTGGTTCAACGTCAAAGCATCTAACCTCTTGTTAATGCTATTAAATTGGGACGTCATTTGGGCTGCAAATGACGTTAATTGGTCAACTTGATACAATCCTGCCGTAGTGGGAGGATGTACTTGACGCTCAATCGTGTGGTAATTATTGGAAGATAGCTCTTCCAAAATACCGTAGGCATCTTCAGGATACTTGTTCATCAGCGAACCTCCTGCAGCTCCATCTACTTGATCATTGTAGATGTCTGAAGGCCGTTATAGAACGTCCATACTTGTTGGTGAATGGCTAGCCCATGGTGGGGACATCTACGTAGTAATTCCTTAAATCGTTCCCACGCATCATATAGGGTTTCTCCATTCGCTTGCATGAATGTAGAGATATCCCGCATTAACTTAGTAGTTTTGGATGGAAGGAAATATTTGGATAAAATTTTTTCGGTTAAAATAGCCCAAGTAGTAATGGACTCATGAGGTAATGAGTTCAACCAGTCCTTCGCTTTCCCTTCTAAGGAGAAAGGAAGCAAGCGTAACTTAATGGCTTTATCAGATGCAACATTAATCTTAAACGTGTCACATATCTCTATGAAAGTTCTAAGGTGAGAGTTAGGGTCTTCATGATTAAGACCCCCAAACTTGTTGTTTTGAACAAGTTGCATTGCCATGGAAGCTATCTTAAAGTTATTGGCCTCTATCGCGGGTCTAGCGATACTAAACTGTACCCCTCCCCTAAAAGGCATGTTATAATCACGACAAGTTCGTCTTGGTTCATTTGGGTGTTCATTATGTTTCACTTGACCACTTAAATCCTGCCCTTTCTGGTGAGGCTCATCGTCTTGATTGGGATTATCCATTGCTAGTTGATTAAGTTGTTCCAGCCTAGTTGACTTTCGATTTCGTCTACAGGTTCGTTTGATTTCAGAATTTAGAGGAATTAATTCAACGATTCGATACCTGGACATACACTATAAGATAACAAAGATGATAACCCAAATACAATAAACTAACAAGTGAAAATAAAACTTGACCTCCACGTACTAAGGTTCACTAATATTGTAAGAGAAAGACACTAAATCCGTTGCATTTCCCCGGCAACGGCGCCAAAAACTTGATACGCGCAAAATAGAGCTGAAAACGCAAGTATACGTGCCGTACAAGTAATATAGAGTGAGTGAGATCGTTCCCACTGAGAAGTGATGAGTTTAGTGCTTACAATTACTAGCTACACCGTTTCTATGAATCCAAGTAAAATGGTTAATTGATTTTCTGAAAATAGATTGAAATTTAGATAAATATTAAAATTAATTTAACTAGATTTTAGAGTAACTTTTTAGCAATTAGAGAAAATAGCCTTGCATTTCTGATTTCATATGTATAACATGATGATGATAAAATAAATATTTCATTTGGTTTAGCTTTGAATTATCTTGCGATGATTTTTAAAGAAAAAATCTTTATCTCTCGATACAAGAAGTCTTAATATCTACGCAACCCTAGTTATCTCTAACTTAGGCGAAACGAAAAATATTATGAAGCGCAAAAATCTAATTCGCTAGCATGAAAAGGAAATCTCTTTCACTTTTCAAAACTCAAGAGATCTTGTGATACACGCACGTTTCTCCTCTCTCGATTCTTGAAACGCCGTAAAAGTAAAGAAATTTTGGTTAATGATTCACACTGCTCATCTCTCGATTCTCGCACTGCGATAAACTAGCCCTTAAATTAACGTTACGACGCTCATCTCTCGATTCTCGCGGCGCAATATAATAAAAAGACATGATGCAACAATTTCACCATAAAAATCACAAGATCTATAAAGATAATCACAAAACAAACTCAAAATCAAAGATGTTCATCATCAAAATACACATACTACTCTCATCATGCAAGACTAGAGAGTTTTAGTTCATGACTGCAGAAAAATAACATAAAACTGAAGAGATCTTACTAAACATTTCGAAAGAAATGTGAATCTTCCCTTCTCTAGTGACGTGGAAGTGTTTCCTTCAGCCCGAATGCCGAGAACTGGACTGGTTTCCCCCTTGACAGCAATTCTTCACAAGTTTTTCTCCTCCTCTCTTAATGGCCGAATAATGCAAAGACCCCCTTTGATGGCCGAATAAATCCTCTTTTAAACTCTCCTTAATCCTCCTCCTAGTGGGGCCCACTATTTTGTAATAATTTTGTGTTGAACGGGTGCTTTAATTTCAAGTGCAACGGTTGAAAATGGCTGAAATTCGAGATTCAGTTTCCTGTAACTGCTCATAATGTTGTAACATTCCAGAGCGGTGTTGTAACCTTTCAATTTCTGGATTTCTACACTGTTTGACCTGCCAGGAATGTTATAACATCCAAATTATGTTACAACATTTTCCAGTTTCTCAACAACTTGTAGCCTTCGGTCTCAACTCAATTTCTTCACAAATCCTTTCGTAAAATCATGCCAACATAACCGTATTAATCATTTCAACTACAATTAATAATGTATTTGAATGTTTAAACTTCATTCATAATTATGATATAAAATCAATAGATATGGTTAAAATAGGGAGCAAGATAACTTCTTTTTGCGAAGTTATCACCGATCAAGACCAACTTGTTCGGATAGGCTTCACACACCATGCCTATGTCCGTATCTCGATTTCGGACTACATTCAAACAAGGGGGATTATTCACATCTATCCCAAGGAACACCGCACACTCACCGCACACTCGCGGAAGCGGGTTTCCTTATGCAAAAGAAGAAGAGTTTCACATGCTCAAGAAGAGAATCGTTACCCTAGCATTCCTCTTTGGCGCCATGGAAATCTATACGAATGGAAAGCACCGCGATGATCTCTCCTCCGTTGATCTGGACTCGGCTTGCGATTTGGTGCTCTGAATCTCCTCCGGTAACCGGATCTCTCTTCCTTCTTCCTCCTTGCTCTCCCGTATCTCTAGAACTTAGAAAGAGATTGAACCAAAAGAAATGAGGGTTTTCAACCCTATTCCCGGCCTTAACCCTGGGATGGATAAGCCAGAGCCATTGGATCCCAAAATAAGGAAACAGACGACCACGATTCGCCCTGAAAATGAACTGCCTGGGCCGAACACGGCTTGAGACACGCCCATGTCCAAGGCCGTGTTCCTCATTCACCGTAAATCAGGAAAATACCGACCAGTACACAGCCTATGACACGGCTTGGGACACACCCGTGTCTCAAGTGACACGCCCGTGTCACGGGCTGTATACCTCAAACGACACAGGACCAAAAATGTCCTGAGCACGACACGGCCATGTGACACGCCCGTGTCACATGCCGTGTGCTAGACACGCCCTGGGAAACGCCCGTGTCCCAGGCCGTGTAACTTCCTCAACACAATCCAGCAAACTTCCCGAGCAGGACACGACCTCTGACACACCCGTGTCTCAGGCCGTGTTCCCTGTCTCGACGCTCGTTGACTTCACTTTCGTCGACCACTCGGTGAGTTGTCGAACACGCGCATGATACGGCCCTGGGACACGCCGGTGTCCCAGGCCGTCTGACCCTTACCAAGGCCCAAACTCGCCTCAAAACGCTGCCCGTTGCTCTTTTGAGTTTCGGGACGTTACAACTCTCTTCCTCTTAAAAGAATTTCTTCCATGAAATTACCGAAAGGAAAAGATACTCAAAACAAAAACGGTACCTGAGTGGAATAACTCTGGGTACTCTTCAAGCATGGTCTTCTCCCGCTCCCTCGTCCATGAAATTACCGTAAGGAAAAGATACTCAAAACAAAAACGGTACCTGAGTGGAATAACTCTGGGTACTCTTCAAGCATGGTCTGCTCCCGCTCCCACGAGAGCTCCTCCCGTCTGCAATTGTCCCAACGGACCTTGACCATCCTGATCTCCTTGTTACGAAGTCGCTTGACTTCAGAGTCCTCAATATAAATGAGCTTGACCCTTGTCGCCAACCCTTCATCCACCGTACTTGATCAACCGCGATCACCTGCGAAGGTTCTTGCACCGCCTTCCGCAACGCTGAAATGTGGAATACGTCGTGTAGACCACTCAACTCCGCCAATAGCTCTAGAAGATAAGCCGCTTCCCCAATTCGCTCCAGGATCTCAAGTGGTTCAAGGTACCTCGGGCTCAACTTCTTCAAGCGTCGTACCCGTGAAACACCCTTGAATGGCTTTATCTTCAAATACACCCAGTCGCCAACAGGAAACTCCACGTTCCGATGCTTGGCATTATAGTATTTGTCCTGTTTATCCTAAGCGATCAGCAAACACTCTCGAATGGTTCGTACCAATGAAGTATCGTTTTCCACCTCTTGCTTTTTGTACAACTTTGCCTCACCCGTTTCTAACCACGACAATGACGTGCGACATTTTCTACCATATAGGGCCTCGAAGGGCGCCATTTGTATGCTCGCTTGGTAGCTATTATTGTATGCAAACTCCACCAAATACAGATAATCTTCCCACTGCTTCCTGAAATCCAGGACGCACATGCGAAGCATGTCTTCCATCGTCCTGGTAACTCTATCGATCTTACCATCCGTCTGCGGATGAATAGCCGTGTTGAAACTCAGCTTTGTTCCCAACATCTGCTGCACCAGCCTCCAGTCATTGGACGTGAACCGTCCATCACGGTCGCTCACGATGCTGCGGGGCACACCGTGTAATCGAAAAATGTTATCCACATACAACTTCGCCAGTTTCTCCACCGAATAGTCCTTCCTATTCGGAATGAAGTGCGACACTTTTGTCAACCGATCTACGATCACCCAAATGGCCAGCGTCGTTCCCCTTCTGTGATCTTGGTAAACCATGCACAAAATCCATAGAAATGTCGTCGAACTTCCACTCCGGAATAGGCAAAGACTTCAAGAAACCCTTGGCTTTTGGCACTCTGCCTTCACTAAGGCGCAAGTCTAACACTTCGCCACATATAGTGTCACATCCTTCTTCAGTCCTTGCCACCAGAATAACTTCTTCAAATCTCGGTACATCTTCGTGCTCCCTGGGTGAATCGAGTACTTAGTATGATGAGCCTCGTACATCAACTCCACTCATAAATTACCCACGTTTGAGACGCACAAATGACTGTCCTTCCTTAGTAGTCCATCTTCAACCGTAAATTGGGAATTTGACCCATCCGAAGCTGCATCCATGATTTGCCTCATGTCGCTATCCAGCTCCAATGCCTGCCGAATCCGATCAGCCAGGTCATACTGAACTTCTGTCCAGTTCAATAGTGCTTCGGCGCTAGTCTGCTTGTCAACACAAGAGATATCTAACGCCTCCAACTCCCGAATCAATCGCTCGTCATGAACCGACAACCAGTTGGCTTGTGCGGGAGCCTTGCAACTCAACGCATCCGCAACTACATTGCCCCCCAGCAACTCCATCCATCTCCGATGCCTCATATTCAGATCCTTCTGATCCAGCAGGTATTTCAGGCTCTTGTGGTCGGTATAGATATCGACCTTTACGCCGTACAAATAATGCCTCCACAACTTCAGACCAAAAATCACGGCCGTTAACTCCAAGTCGTGGACCGGATAATTTCTCTCATGCACTTTCAGCTGACGCGAGCCATAAGCTATACCACTTCCATTCTGCAGTAGCACGCAGCCCAAACCACTGCTCGAAGCATCGCTGTAGATCTCAAAGCCTTCGGTCCCATTCGGCAAACTTAGCACTAGCGTCGTGGTCAACCGACCCTTCAACTCTTCAAAAGCTTGTGCACACTCCTGCATCCAAACAAACTTCTGTTCCTTCCTTGTCAAAGTCGTGAGAGGTAACGCTATCCGCGAGAAGTTCTCTACGAAATGCATGTAATAGCCGGCAAGCCCCAAAAAACTTTGGACTTCCTCTACCGTAGACAACACAGGCCACTCCCGTATCGCAACTATCTTCGCTGGATCCATCGCAATCCCTTCTCCACTGACTATGAGACCAAGGAACGCTACCGAGGGTAACCAAAACTCGCATTTGGAGAACTTTGCGTATAGTTTGTTCCTCCTCAGCGTCTCCAAAACAAAGTGCAGATGCTTGAAGTGATCCTTTTCGCACTGCGAGTACACCAATATGTCATCGATAAAGATGATCATAAAGTGGTCTAAGTACTCCCTGAACGTTCTGTTAATCAGATCCATGAACACTGATGGCGCATTAGTCAGCCCGAACGGCATGACCGTAAACTCAAAATGCCCATGTCTCGTGCTGAACGCCGTCTTTGGGATATCACTTTCCCTTATTCTCAGCTGATAATAACTGGACTTGTGATCCAATTTTGAATACACCGATGACCCGACTAACTGATAAAACAGATCATCAATCCTTGGGATCGGGTACTTGTTCTTTTCCGTTAACTTGTTCAGTTCTCTATAGTCGATACAGAGCCGCAAACTTCCGTCCTTCTTCTTAACGAAAAGGACCGGTGCGCTCCAAGGAGACAAACTTGGACGCGCATAACCCTGCTCCAACAACTCTTCAAGTTGAACCTTTAGCTCCATCATTTCCTTAGGTGCCAAACTATAAGGAGAGCGTGACACAGGTTTGGCACCTGACACTAACTCAATCGTGAAGTCGATCTCCCGCTAGGGTGGGGCTCCGGGAAGATTTTCCGGAAACACGTCAGGGTACTCGCACACTACTGAGATACTACCAAAAGTGGGCTTAGGCTTCGCAGCCTCAACTAGCGTAAAGAACAGCTCTGCACCAGCACGAACTGTCTTGACCACGTGAAGAGCAGACATTAAGGTCTTGATCGACCCCTTCAAACCCGCAAACATTGTCTCTCAGCCAGCTCCCAACTTGACTTCCTTACGATTGCAATCTATATACGCCTGCTGCTCCGAAAGTCAATCCATTCCAAAAATGACGTCGAACTCTACTAGCGGCAGTAACGATGCTAGCAAGTCGAACTCCTGACTTCCAATACGAATCTTTACGGCACAAACTCTGTCCGCACGCATAGAACACTCATTCGGCAACAATATGTCCAATTTGTCCTTCGTCATCGAAGAAGGGACTCCGATGCGCGATATGAAACCTTCGGACAAAAAGGAGTGAGAAGCTCCCGTATCGAAGAGTGCTCTCGCCGGATTATCACAAATCAAAACAAAGTCTATACAAATAGTAATAAGCTAATAAGCACAAGGTAACAGTATTTAAAGCTAAATTGCTATAAATTTAAACCGTACCTATCACCACATCCGCTTGTTTGACGGCCTCCTGCTGGCCAAGATTGTAGACTCTTGGTTGAGTCGGAGCATAATGGGATGCGGTTGACTCCACCGCTTTGTCCTTTTCCTCATAAGTTGCTCCCTACTTCCTCTCGGACTTTTGACGTCTGCTCCAATAGTCACGGGAAAAATGCCCCGACTTCCCACAAGTAAAGCAAGCGCCCGGGGTTTGGCACGTGGTCGCTCCTGAAGCACCAGAAGAAGGAGCTAGACCCGAAGTCCTAGCCTTTTTAAAGAACTTACGATACCCAGACTTTGAGGTAGTCGGCACCTTGAACTCTGTCCTCTTAGCACTAGAGTCCTTCTTCGCTTGCATATTCTTCATATCTTTCTCCAAAGACCGGGCCGTGTTGACCAGGGTCAAGAAGCCCTGCGTCATCGGCCCCAAGAGACGTAGCCTCAGGTCATCCCTCGGACCTTCATAGAATCGGTTTGTCTTTCGCTCTTCATCAGCGAATGTAGCGCTTGCATACCGACCCAAGCGTGTAAATTCGTGGAGGTACTCATCCACGCTACTCTCTCCTTACACCAGTTTTTGAAACTCGTTCTCCATTGCAATCCTCCGAGCAGAGGGGAGGTACCTTGCCAAGAACAGCCTCGAAAACTCTTCCATCGAGACGTCTGTAAGTGGTCTTCCCCCCAAGTGGTGTAGTTCCAAACCTTCCCACCACAGCCTTGCATCACCATCAAATAAGTAAGTGGCTATAGTCAACTTCTGCCACTCCTCCATCTCCGTAGCTGTCAGGACTCTCTTTATCCGGGAGAGCCAATCTTCAGCTTGAGTTGGGGTTCCCGTCCCCGAGAATACTAGAGGAATCAAGCCCATAACGTGTTTTAGCTGTTTCTCCATTGCTCTACTAGGCATCACTGGCTCCACCACCACATGCTCCACTCTGCTTGGCACCGCCGCTTGGAGCGGTACTTGTTCCATAGCAGGGGCAGGCTGCTGCACCTGTTTTCCAGGCTGTGCATTAATCATCGCAAACACTGCTTCAGATACCAATCGTATGGTCTCAGCCGAAGGAGGTGTTGCCAGCGCATCGTTTGGTGCACTACTTGCCTCAGAAACTGGACGTTGTGACGGCCCCGCACCACTTCTGGTCATCTATAGTCGTACAAAACACCATTAAGCGACCAAATAATATTGCAAAAAGCTGTTATAGGAACACACATGTTCCTCAAACATGTGTATTTTCATTCCTAAGTGGACATTCATGGGTTCTTTTTATTTTATAACGATGACGCACACACATGTGCTAACCACCCCTTAAAGTGAATTCGTCCACGAATTCATTTAAGTCTGACCGAAATCGGTAGTCCGATACCAAACTGTAACACCCCTATCCGTCCAATACATATAGCAGTAGGTACGGCCGGGGCCCGACGTCATATACCACAGACAGACCAAAGGGTTACTCATTGAAACCATTCTTCCCATCGTAACGTCCTACACAGAGCATCTAGCGGAAGCAATTTATTAAGTTACAAGAAACAAGAACCCAGCCACAAGTATGAATGTCCACTAGCAAACCCCAACAGGAATGAAATTACAAAGTACACGAAGTACCGGCCTTATGACCTTACAAGAGTTCACTAAATTTAAAACAGTGTCTTCCATACTTTGGCTCGGAGACCGGTCACACATGAATTAAACAAGTAAACAAAACAAGGCCTTCAAGGGCCGGCTCAGCAACAAGAGCTTTGGCCCGCTATTTGCCACTCGGCTCTGCAGCACCTGCACGCACAATCCACCGCAACGGTGGCAAACAAGAGTAACGGTCAGCTAAAGCTGACCAAATTATAACGACCCCACCCCCAGACTCGGGGCGGCAGAGCTCCTTCCCTGCATTGCATTAGCATAAAAAGCAATATAGTGAAATTCCACATCACCATTGGCGTAGGCACGCACAGCCACACACCCCGTGCTCTCAGGGCACATTCTCGGTGAACCCTGTCAAAATCCGTGATCTCACAACCGCCTCTTGGACGGCAAATCTCGTGATAATTTTGGTCTTTCTGGCCACGCCTAAGACCCTCCATCTATGTCAACGGTAAGTGTCATGTACCTTAGGTCTCTTTAACCGAACGACACAGAGCGGGTACGGTTCCGCCTAACCCGTTGCTCACACCGCAACGTCAATTTAAGCCATATGCGCGGGTCAAACTTTCCCGAGTCCCAAAGTGAATACATAATTTTTACATAACACAGTTATGTACAAGTTGGCTCCCAGGCCACTAAGTTGGAAGAATCACGCTTCTGCCTAGTTTTTCGGGTGTACCTTAGAGTTAATCCCCAAGGTTCCCTGCTGCATTCTACCGCGTAGAAAACCCGAAAACAACCAAAGGCACGGAGTCTTCTCTGACTAATCATGCATAATGAAATATCACCGATCCAGACCAACTTGTCCGGATAGACTTCACACACCATGCCTATGTACGGATCTCGATTTCGGACTCTACATGCAAACAAGGGGGACTATTCACATCTACCCCAAGGAACACCACAAACTCACCGCACACTCGCGGGAGCGGGTTTCCTTTTGCAAAAGAAGAAGAGCTTCACATGCTCAAGAAGAGAATCGTTGCCCTAGCATTCCTCTTTGGCGCCATGGAAATCTATACAGATGGAAAGCGCCATGATGATCTCGCCTCCGTAGATCTGGACTCGGCTTGCGATTTGGCGCTCTGAATCTCCTCCGGCGACCGGATCTCTCTTCCTTCCTCCTCCTTGCTCTCCCCTCTCTCTAGAACTTAAAAAGAGATTTAACCAAAAGAAATGAGGGTTTTCAACCCTATTCCCGGCCTTAACCCTAGGATGGATAAGCCTGAGCCATTGGATCCCAAAATAAGGAAACGGACGGCCACGATTTGCCCTGAAAATGAACTTCCTGGGCCGAACACGGCTTGCGACACACCCGTGTCCAAGGTCGTGTTCCTCATTTGTCGTAAATCAAGAAAATCCCGACCAGTACACGGCTTGGGACACGCCCGTATCTCAAGTGACATGCCCGTATCACTAGCCGTGTGCCTCAAACGACACAGGACCAAAAACGTTCCGAGCACGGCACGGTCATGTAACACGCCCGTGTCACAATCCGTGTGCTAGACATGCCCTAGGACATGCCCGATCGAGCATTACGGCCCGCGCACACGCAAATCGCGTGCGTGCGCAACCGTGCGCGCGCGGCCTGCGAGCGCGCGCGGCCTGCGAGCGCGCGCGGCCAAGGCCGCGCACGACCAGGACAGCGCGCAGTGTGCGCGAGCGGCAAGCGCGCACGGCCGGCCCACGCGTGCGCGGCCAGCGCGTGCAGCCTTCACGCGCAGCCTGCGCGCGCGAGCGACATGCACGCGCCCAGCCTTCGTGCATCAGTGCATCGCCGTCATTCGTCAAACCTCCCTCTGAGTACCTTGGAAGCGCTGGCCGCCGCCACTGCCTCAGCCTTCTCACCGAAAAGTTTCATGACAGCAGGAGGCAAGGGAAATCTCTCCTCTCTCGCTCACTTCGCTCTCGGATAACAAAGATTTGGGGGGCAATCGATGGGTTCCACCATCATTTATAGGAGAGAAAGCCACCCATGATCTCTTCCAAAAGTGGATCATGGGTAGGCCATCCCCCCCTTGAACTCTCATGATGAGAGAATCATGGGGGGGGGGACCCACTCCCTCTCCCCATGGAGGAGGGCCGTCGCTGCCGGGAAGACCCCCGCCGTCGGGCAGTCTTACCACCACCGGCGGCCGGCCCCCTTCCGGGCCTCTTCGCGGCCGGACCGCCGGCCTCGCCGGCTGGGTGGCCGCGGCTGGCCGCCGGCCTGGCCGTGGCCGGCCATGGTCGGCCTGGCCATGACCGCGGCCCGGGCACGGCCGGCCTAGCCGCGGCCCAAGCACGACCGTCCTTGCCGTGGCCAGCCACGGCCGCCCTAGCCGTGGCCGGCCACCACCGCTGCCGTGGCGGCCCATCGCCGTGGACGACCTCCCCACCGTCCGATCGAGGGGAGGCTCTCCTCGCCGTCCGATCAAGAGGGACCCGCTATGATCCTCCCCCGGAGGCTATAAAAGGGACCCCAGGGCCTCTTCATACTTCACTTTTTCTCTTCTCCGGGTTGTCTTCTTCTTCCTCAGGTGAGAGCTCTCCTGCCTCCTCCCCCGAGTCGGCCTCCAGTCGTCGTGAACCACCGGCAGCCACCTGCGGCTACCAGCGCTCCACCATCACACTGTCAGCAGAAAAATGCCCAAGTCCCCGAGGAAGCCAAAGGGAGAAGGCATCCGTCGCCAGCAAGCGTGCGCGACCACAAGCACCAGAGCACCATGATCATCCCACGCATTTCAACATCCAAGTTACTCCTGCGACACAGCCTGTTGCCTGTCGGGATCCGTAGTCTCCCTCTCTCCCCCAAGTTGTAACAAAAGCGGCATGTCTCCCTGATTCTCCAACACACTGTAATCACCGGAAGCTAGTGGAATTTGATCGGTACAGACCCGATCACGTGGTTTTTTACCCATTTAAGAGGGTTTCCACGTCATCACACCTTGTATCGACTGTTCATTTACATTTGCTGTGTGCGCGCTCGACCGCTCCGCGGGCTAAGACGGTTCGAGTTAATCCGGTCCGACCGAGGCATCGAGTTAGTCCGCAACAAAATGTATTTAGTAATCTAAGAAACCTTGATGATTTTTGAGTCATGCAAGCTTAAAATCTCCTAATTTTTTTGATTTATAAACATTGATTTTGCATTTATTTTTTCTAATCAACATATTTACACCCTAAATTTAAGGAGCCAAGAATCGAACCGATCGAAACCGAACCGATCGAAACCGAACCGATATTTTTGATTCGGTTCCGTTTCTACAATTTAGAACCGTGGGTCAGTTCCAGTTCCAAAAATTTGGAACCGAACTTATACGGGTGGGTTCTTAGTTCTTAGTAGAACCGAACCGAACCGATCCGAGTTGCACCCCTAATGCCCATAGTGAAATTGGGCAACAATTATATTTTGGTTGTACATAGTCGTCGTTAAAGATGAGTAAAATGTTGTTGGATTGTGACACATCATCAATCCGTGTGTCTCAGTAATTCCTGATTTGGAGGAGTCCTATATTTGGAATAACATTAAAAGGAAAATATTACTCCTGGGCTGCTCTTTCTTTTTCGGCTGAAAGTGATTGGGCATCCTCCTTAATTGGAGATTATCTCCTAATTATGGCTGGGTCCTTAGGCCTTTATAAGGAGAAGGCCATCAGCTGTTTATATTATGAGAATTAAATCTGTGAGATCAAATCAAGAGGGCTATTAAGAGGAAGGAGAAGACTCATTCCCACCGACGATTTCCAACCCAGAGGTGGCGGCAACAGGCGTGCGAACGACGACAACATCTGGTCGATTTAGGCAGAGCGACATCAGGCTGGGATCTATCTCGACGGTCGAATTCCAGTGGTGGTTCCAACTCAGAGGCAATGATGCAGAGACTCCGCCGGGTAACTCCGGCATCAGTCGACGTTGTGCAGGTGGAAAATCTGGCGGAAGGAGGTGAAGTTCTCAGTATCGTCGACGACATCATTGTCGGAATTTCGACACCTCCTATTCAATTTTGAGGTTTTCTCTTTGTGACTAGATCGTGTATCGGTATCTGTGTATTACTCTATAACTCCTTGTTTATTAGTGAATCTTTTCCGGCGCGCTCTCCCCGTGGATGTAAGAGCTCCTCTCTGAACCATGTAAAATTGTTTTGTCGTTTGTGTGTGTGCTTAAAATCTCATTCCATATTTATTTTGCAATACTTCTTGTGCTCGAATAAATTCCGTTGCGCTACCGCGGACTCGATCCAATTGCACAACAAAATGCAATGTTTATAAATATTCCTTTAATAAATAGATATTTGTTGTCTGAACTTTTTATTAATTTGTAAGTATAAATTAATACTTTTATAATGTTAACTATAATCTAAGAAAAGAGCATTATCAATAGTATACAAATTGAAGTTGCTAATTATACAACCCATATTCGTCGAGAGTGGACTTTCCAAAACCAGGTCAACAAGGGTTAAAGTCAGCAAGTCAAGACAGAAATCAGAGTCAACGCGCAAGAGCGCAATAAGTCTGGGCGAGTATGGCGAGCTCCCCTCGCATACTCGCCAAGTAGGAGACTAGGCCAACTACTCGCCCAACCGAGCGAGCTCTCTCAGGAAGTCGCTCAGTCGCTGGGGGTGGGGCTATAAGTAAGATCCCCCTCCTCTCTTTTGATTTGCCTATAAATAGGACCTCAGAAGTACGAGGAGACGGACTTCGGAATCTCACAAAAGATCTCGAGCACCTCGTTTCCAAGACTTCGAGATGAGCCTTTGGATCCCTTATTCAGAGAGACAGGTCGCGAGTTTGCGACTATCAATCTTAGTCGCCGTGACTTTGTTGTCAACTAGTTTATCTCGTACCCTGCTTGGTCATTTTTGGTTATGAAGGGGAAGCTTCTTCTAAGTATCTGGATGCGTGGTGGGACCTCCCTGCTGCAACACCTGAGGTCCTCTTTGTTATCCGTCTTTTTTTTGTGTCCTAGCCCGTTAGCCGTCGAGCCCGATCGCTGAACCGGTAATTTTAGGCTGTCTTGATCCGAAATTTGGAGCAAGAAATTTCCCGGTCTCAACACTAATATTTTAGTTTAACTAATGAAATAGTGTACAATCAATGTTGCTCCCTCCCTCTATTATGCATTTGTGCAACATGTTTAAAAAAAAATCTCACTTTTACAGAGCATGAAATCCTCACTTATTTGTTGGTGCATCCATTGATTTTCTATAATTAAGTACATCTATATATTATAATGTGTATTTATATATGCTATATTTCTGCCAACATATTTTTTTTATGACAAATGAATAGTTTATTTAAAAATGATATGATATCTCATTTAATTATAGAGTTAATATATGATTTTTTATTTCAAGAAAAAAACTCTTGCATGCATTGTGTGTGTAGAAAGACTCAAATGTTGAGATATATTATAAATATAACAGGTCTTAACGGGTTTAATTTAGATCCGTCAGGTATCCAATAATCGATCATCGGGAATTTAGAATTACGCCTATAAATGTCTCTGATGGGGCAACGTGTAAGACATTTCAAACTTAACGATCACACGGGATACTTCAAACGCACTAACATCAAAGACACGACAATTGTTATGAATGCTATTAAGACAAAAAAAAATACTATTTTTAAACATAAAATGGTTGATGTTCATACAAAGTACAATTTATACCCACCGCGCATGCTCATAACCGCATTTATTAGTAAGAAGGCCTCTCTAAATAAAAGACGGTCAACTTATCATTTTCCTACCACATTTGAAATATATAATAATGTAATAAAAAAGAAGACAACAGTTATGAACACTATCAAGAAAAAAATATTCGTTTTCAACATAAAATAGATGATTTCATTAACTTCGGTCGAACTTTCAGAAACTATAATTCGTAATCACCGTGCACACAACTATAACTATCCTGACAAAGAAACACATGGTAATTAAGAAGGTCTCTCTAAAAAAAGAGGGCCAACTTATATTTTCCTTCCTGCATTTGAAATATATAATATAATTAAAATAAAATAAGAGGTTTTAGGTTTCGTTTGGTGCGGCTTATTTGCTCCGATGAGTTTGACCAAAAACATCTTTTTTTGGCAAGACGGGTTATGACCGCCGCTGCCAAGAAAATTAACTTATTTTGAACTTAAAATGAATGAATTTTTTTAAGTGAGGTTCGGCGTTGACGAAAAACTAAGCCTTAATTTAATTATGATTCATGTATCTATCTCAAAAGAAGATCAAGCCTGATCGTTTTTGCACGGCTCAACGAGAATGCCGATCAGCTTGATATTTTCACCCTCTTTTTCCTCACCCAAACCCTCAGCCACGCCGGTCAAGCACTGAGCCCGGCCCGCCTGCAACGCCCAGTCCGTCCGCCCAATAACAACCAGCATCAGCACAAGGCATGTGGCCTGTGCGAAGAGAAGCCCGAGCCACAGCCCCTTGAAATCTAACCCGGCCCAAAACGCCAGCCCGACACCGACCGGCATCCCGACCCCGTAAAACGAACCGAGGTTTATATTCGCCCCGACCCGCGGCCGAGCGCTGCCCCGCAGAACCCCGCACCCCGTCGTCTGCGGGCAATTCCCGAGCTCGCATAATCCGAGTATGGGTAACACGGATGATGTCAGCCCCGCGATGGCCGCATCGGCGGTGAAAATCCTGGCCCACGCGTTGCGAACGGCGAAGGAGAAGTAGAATGCGGCGAAGCCGAGCAGGGCGCCGCATGCGAGCCCGACACGGGCCGCACGGCGGGCATTTTCTGGCCGGTTGGCGCCGAGCTCGTTGCCCACACGTGTGGATACGGCGGCGCTGAGAGAGTGTGGGAAAATGTATATCAAGGAGGTGGTTTGAATGAGAAGGCCCATGGAGGCGACGGTGGGTTGAGGGTGGAGGAGGAGGCCGGAGAGGAGGACCATGATCTCGTACCACCACCACTCAAGGCAGATGGAGAAGCAGCTCGGGATGGCTAGAGCGAGGAGAGATCGCCATTGCTGGCCGTCGTCGGCGGCGGCTTTGGTGGCCGAGGTGGTGATGAGGAGGCCGGAGAAGCGGCGGCGGAGGTAGAGGATGAGGAGGAGGAGGACGTTGAAGTTGGTGAGGACGGAGGAGAGGGCGACGCCGGGGACGCCGAGGCGGAGATGGGAGACGAGGAGGAGGTTGATGGGGAGGTGAAGGGCGGCGGCGACGGCGGCGGAGGCGGTGAGGGGGAGGGTGATGGATTGGGAGCGGAGGAAAATGCGGATGGGGTGGAGGAGGGATTGGAGGATGAGGTCGGGGAGGGAGAAGATGATGAATGAATGGGCGGCGGCGGCGATGGCGGGGTCTTGGCCGGCGAGGAGGAGGAGGCGGCGGATTGATAGCCAGAGGAGGGAGATGGGGAGGGAGGCGGCGAGGAGGAGGAGGACGGTGCGGCGGAGTGCGGAGGAGAGGAGGTGGGGACGGCCGGAGCCGTGGGACTGGGAGCAGATGGGGTCCATTCCGGCGGCGAGGCCGGAGAGGACGGAATAGCCAGTGATGTTGGCGAAGCCGATGGCGAGGGAGCCGCCGGCGAGGGGAAGCGGACCGAGGCGGCCGAGGAAGAGCATGGAGATGATGGAGCGGGAGTAGAGGAGGAGGGAGGTGAGGACGAGGGGGAGGGAGATGGAAAGGAGCGATTGTGCTTCATGAATAGTAGTGGAGGGGGATTCATCGGCGCCGGCGTTGGAGGGTTTCGCGAGGAGCTGCCGGAGTGGTAGTGGAGGTGGATGGCAGTCAATAGTGGCGGAGGGAGTACATGTGGCGTCGGGCGATTGGCACATATTGACACGTACGGCTGCAGGTTTAATAAATTAAAAATGGTGACTAGCGCGCTACACAGCGTAGTATAGTGAGGAGGCTAGGCCGGAAACTAGAGAGAGGAGAAGATAGAGAAGAGGGATGGTGGGCATGGGAACAGGGTGAATAAACAAGGGGTGCTCTTATAAATAAGAAGAGCTGCCCGCCCGGAAAGACATTCTTATTGCTGCTTTGAGAGAAGGATACTGTTTGTCTTGTTGGGGGGAGAGCAAACCGTGATTCACTGTACGTTTCGCCTGCACCAGCGGGACGAAGAAACTGTCTTCTACTTTTATTTTTTTGTCTTTTTTTTTCAGAATAATACTTATTTCCCCCTCTTTTTCTTTTCGGGACAAAAATTATTTCAGTCGCTCTAAAATTTTCTCGGTCGATAATTGAAAAAGCAATTTAATTTAAAATTATGTGCATAAATGTGCGTGGGAAAATGAAAAATATAAAATTTGGTGCTGCAGAGTGGCTAGCTGGCCGTTTCAACCTTTAGAACCGTGAACATGAACTTAGTTCGATCCGGGGGAGCATGGAGAAGTAGAGAACAAACTACCTTTGATGCGAGCACATCTTGTCAAAATTTCTGGGAAGCTGAGTAAATTCGCAGGAACACTCAACCACATCAAAGCCAAGAACGACAGAAGCACAAGAGTCATTATGAAATTAGCAAACTTCTTTGCATGACGAAGTATACATTGCGAGACACGATTCACAATGCACCTGATGGAAGTAAAAATACAAGCAAGAGAAAAACTGACGGACTGAGTACAATAGTAACCGCCCAAGGCGCTAACCGCCAAGCCTGTCCGCCGAATCCGCTAAGTCGCCAAAGCACAACTCAATCCGCGCGGACTGCCTGTTATGGAAAGCTTAAAGACGCGTCTCACCACTGCTTCTAGTCGCTTGACTGCTGAAGCTTGCCGCGAATAGAACTGCTGAACTAGGAAACAACTTACCCGCCGAAACCGTGCGAACTTCTTATTGAACTATCCACGACCCCGAGGAAGAAGACTGCTGGCCGCACTCATCGCGACCTGCTGTATACCATAGATTGTTATCCGCGAACAAAGGAATTGCGATCACCGCCCAAAGGAATTGCGATCACCGCCCAAAGGAATTGCGGTCACCGCCCAAAGCGATAAGGATACCACTCATCAACCTGTGACTAGCACCAACTATCTGCATAAAAGTGTGGATACCAGAACCAAACCGCAAGCGAATAGAACTACTGAACTAGGAAACAGCTTACCCACTGAAACCGGGCGAATTGCTTATTGAACTATCCACGACCCTGAGAAAGAAGATTGTGTTGAAATTTTTGAAGTGAAATGGCAGCCTGGGCGGTCTGTTCGGGCGGACTGTGCGGACAGTCTTGGCGGTTTCAGTGGTCAGACCGGGCGGTCTGTGCGGACTGAACTGGCGACTAGCTAGGTCAGCCAGTGTTCCGCGGCTTGTTCACCGGGTTGTTTTCAGGCTGATAGGATGATTATCCGCTCAGTTGCCGATTTGAGCAGCTGGCTCTGGAGTTCGCCGGTTTTGTGCGGACTAGTTTTGTATCCGCTGGTGCTGTGCTTGCACTAGGGATGTCTGGTGGTGTGGACTTGGTTTGTTTTAGACAAAGTCCAGGTCGGCTTAGTCTAGTAGGTCACGCGGTCTGCGCGAACTATTTTCTCTGTCCGCCTAGCTCGGCAGCAATGTCTCGTGTGACTTGGCTATGAGCTTGTTTTCTGCGGTCTGGAGCTTAGTCTGTAAGTGGGAGGACTGAGGTAGTACTCACTGAGTCCGCTTGTTTGGTGGCCTTGTCTGGCTAGACTTGGCGGCTTGTCAGAGTCTTGTTTCCGGCCTTGGATGTTCTACCTTGGCGGACTCGCTCTTGGCCAAGTCGTAGTGGTCTGGTGTGTATCCCCAGCCTTTGCGGATACACTTGGTGTTTGTACTGGATAGGGCGGTTATCCTATCATCTATGACGGTGATCACACTCCTCTCTGCGCCTATAAATAGGACCCCCTATCACATCAGATGGTGTCGAGTGAACAGTAAGTCAACTCGCAGAAAGTTATTGCGGTTAGGGTTTTCTATCCGCGCGGTTTGAAGAGGTTTGGCCGGTTTGTGCTGTGCAGGTTGTGCGAATAGCGCTGAAGAGCCAGGAACTTGGTTCTGACTGCGGTAAGGGACAGTGCAGACTCTGCGGGTAACAACCATCGGTTTACAGCAAGTCACAGCTTGCGAATTAGCGGTTTCTCTTCTGCAACTTCTTCTGAGTTCAAATAAGTTGTCCACCTCTGGGCTGCTTGTTCAGTTCGGTGGCAGCAGTCCGCTTGATCTGGCAGCTAGGCGACCTCGCGGTCAGGCGACTTGTAGTTCAGCGACTAGAGTTCTTTCTTCGGCACTGGAATAACGGGTTGTCTGCGCGGCTTGTTGCGGTCTTGCGACCAGGCGGCTTCAGCGGACTCCTTAGCAATTAGCAGCGGAGACGTCAGTTAATCCTGGAGGCCGCGTGGTTTGTTTTCAGTTTGTAATTTTCTTGCTCCATCGAATACATTGTCAATCATGTCTCGCCATGTATGCCTCGTTGTTTAATGATATTTTAATTAGTACAAGACTCTTGCTCTTCTAGTTATTTTTTGGCTTGCTTGGGCTCAGTGTGGTTGAGTGTTCCGGCGTTTGGTGTCCTGTTTTCTGCTTTCACAAATTTTTACATGGTATCATAGGGATCCAAAGCTGAGCATTGATCAACTGATAGTTGCTTGTCTGCTTCTGGGAGTCTAAGTAACCTAAGTGTCTGCAATGGAAAGAGGTTATGTAAGAGGTCTTGGAATCGAACTCCTTACACCGACTAACAACAAGAAGTGGAAGTCGTGCATGCAGAGTTATCTGTTGGGCAAGGACCTTTGGGAATTCATCGGAGGAGACGAAAGGCAGGAATTTACTGTTGCTGCGGGTGCGGGTGCTGATGCGGTGTGCGGTCTGCACGGACTGTTTTCTCTGTCTGCCTAACTCGGTAGCAGTGTATTGTACGACTTGGCTGTGAGCTTATTTTCTGCGATCTGGAGCTTAGTCCGCAAGTGGGCAGACTGAGGTGGTATTCGCTGAGTCCGCCTATTTGGTGGCCTTGTCTGGCTAGACTTGGCGGCTTGTCAGAGGCTTGTTTCCGGCGTTGGATGCTCTACCTTGGCGGACTCGCTCTTGGCCATGTCGCAGCGATCTGGTGTGTGTCCGCGGCCTTTGCGAATACACTTGGTGTTTGCACTGGATAGGGCGGTTATCCTATCGCCTAGGGTGGTGATCACACTCCTATCCGCGCCTATAAATAGGACCCCCCGTCACATCAGATGGTACCGAGTGAACTGTAAGTCAACTCGCAAAAAGTTGATGTGGTTAGGGTTTTCTATCCGCGCGATTTGAAGAGGTTTGACTGGTTTGTGTTGTGCAGGTTGTGCGGATTGCGCTGAAGAGCAAGGAACTTGGTTCTGACTGCGGTCAGGGACAGTACGGACTCTGTGGGTAACAACCAGCAGTTTATAGCAGGTTGTAGCTTGCGACTTAGCGGTTTCTCTTCTGCAACTTCTTACCAGTTCAAATAAGTTGTCCGCCTCTGGACGGCTTGTTCAGTTCGATGGCAGTAGTCCGCTTGATCTGACAGCTAGGCGACCTCGCGGTCAGGAGGCTTGCAGTTCAACGGCTAGAGTTCTTTCTTAAACACTAGAATAACGGGTAGTCTATGCGGCTTGTTGCGGTCTTGCGACCAGGCAACTTCAGCGGACTCTTTGGCGGTTAGCAGCAGAGCCAGCGGTTAGTACTTGAGTCCGCACAGTTTGTTTTCAGCTTGTAATTTTCTTGCTTCATCAGATATATTTGGCAATCATGTCTCGCCATGTATGTCTCGCTGTGTAAAGATATTTTGATTAGTACAAGACTTTTGCTCTTCTAGTTATTTTTTGTCTTGCTTGGGCTCAGTGTGGTTGAGTGTTCCTGCGCCTGGTGTCCCGTTTTTCACTTTCACAAATTTTTACAGACTGCTGGCCGCACTAACCGCAACATATTGTATACCACAGACTGCTATCCGCGAACTGTTCCACACTGAGCTTCCCAACTAGTTATCTAGTCTCCCGGTGGTAGCCACATAGCCTGCATAACACAAGTCAACTTCACTTAGTCGCCTAGATAGAAAAAAAAATCTAACCGCAAACTCACCAACTATTTGAGTTCTCACTGTTCCCGTTATATTATGATGAGTCGGGGACTCCTATTTATAGGCGACAAAGGAAGTGCGGTCACTGCCCATAACGATAAAGATATTGCTCATCAACCTGTGGCTAACACCAACTATCTGCATAAAAGTGTGGATACTAGAACTAGACCGCAAGCGAATAGAACTGTTGAACTAGGAAACAGCTTACCTGCAAAAACCGGGCGAACTGCTTATTGAATATTTCTGGAAAGCTAAGAAAGGTCGCACGAACATTCAACCACACCAAAACCAATTAATAACCAGTAACGACAGAAGCACAAGAGCCACTATGAAATTAGTAAACTTATTTATAGGGCGAGATATACATTGCGAGACACGATTCATAATGCACTCGAAGGAAGCAAAAATACAACAAGAGTAAAACTGGCGGACTGACAACAGTAATCGCCAAAGCCGCTAACCGCCAAGCATGTCCGCTGAATTTGCCAAGTCTCCAAACCGCAAACCAAGCCGTGCAGACGGCATGTTATTGAAAGCTTAAAGACACGTCTGTCCACTGCTTCTAGTCACCTAATTGCTAGGTCGCCTGACCGCTGAAGCTTTCCGCAAACAGAACTGTTGGACTAGGAAATAGCTTACCCGCTGAAATCGGACGAACTGCTTATTGAACTATCCACGACCCCCGAGGAAGAAGACTGCTGGCCACACTAACCGTGACCTGTTGTATACCACAGACTGCTATCCGCGAACTGTTCCACACTGAGCTTCCCAACTAGTTGCCTAGTCGCCCGATGTTAGCTGCACAGCCTGCGCAACATAAGTCAACTTCACTTAGTCGCTCAGATAGAAAAAAATCTAGCCGCAAGTTCACCAACTATCTGAGTTCTCATTGTTCCTGTTATAGATGACGAGTCGGGGACTTCTATTTGTATGCAACAAAGGAAGTGTGGTCATCGCCCATAGCGATAAGGATACCGCTCATCAACATGTGGATAGCACCAACTATTTGCATAAAAGTGTGGATACCAGAATCAGACCGCACACGATAAATAAACTAATCGCTCAAGCGGTAAAATCCACCAGTCCGCATAGATATGCGGACAACAACCTCAGTTCGCGTGGACATGAGCAATCATCCTGACAGCCACGCATCCTAAGCCAATCCGCGACATGACGATCTGCGGTCTCCGCGAACTAGGCAAACAACCAGACTTGACACATGACTGTAACCAAGTTGACAACACCAGCGGTCTCTGGCTTCAGATCGCGCGATCCAGAGAACCCTCCTGCTCTAGCGGACTCCGCATTCTCACAATCCAGACCGCGACAGTTGCGGTTAGCCAACTAATCGCGCCCGGTTACATTCCAAGATGCTTGCTGAAGCAGACCGCAAGAACAGTGAACCAGAACTGGCTAGCCGCCAACTCTATACGCGCTACCCACGCGGTTTGTGCGGTTTGCCGAATCAGACCGTCCACTTTCATTTCAACACATCTCAGCTTGCACACACACATATCGAGGCAAGATGTTATGTTCACGCATGTTTGCACGAGCTAAACTGTGCTTGCATCTGTTGGATGCCGCATTGCACCGTAAAGTTCTTTACACTCCCCGAATCCCTTTGAACCGCTCAGATCACATTAACCAAGCCGTCCAAGTGAGTATTTTTTTTTCTTGGAAAAATGGGGTGCCCAAGGATTGAACTCATAACCAAGCATTTTTTAATAAAGAAATCAACAATTAGGGTAGTTTGCAATTTGCACGTTATTCTAATTATATAAAAATCTGTAATATATTTTAATTAATATCTCTATATTATATTAAAAGAGAAACAGAAAAAAGACTATTGGATTAAACATTTAATTTCTAACTTTACCTCTTTTTATTAACAAAATTCTAATTTTATAATTTTTTGTGTTTTTTTTATCAAATGTGCTCTCATATATACAAAATTTTCTACCTATAATAAAAAATGCACTTTCAGCCGCTCCCAAACTACCGCCTGCACCGCAAAAAGGAGCGACAAGCGGAGTATAACATTCTGGGATTTGCGAGCGGCGAGAGCGCTATTGCGTCGGAACAATGTCGTGATCGGGATAATATCGTGCGGGCACAGGACCTCCTATGCACTATCATAGTTGCGGTACTGAGGTGATTGGCGAGAGGGGCGTAGCCCCTGCCTGCCCCTCATATTAATATTAATATTATTATTATCATTATATAATATTTATTAAATGTTAAATTATTTTCAAAATAAATGAGTTTATTTTCTCTATAAAAATTAAATTGTATTAAATTAAAGTAAATTTAAAAAAAATCTTGGAAAGTATCAATAATTTAATATTTCTAACTAATAATTAATTATCACATTTCCATAAATTTGCAATATATAAAAATTTCATCTAAATATTTTCCTTATTGCTGCATATATATATATCATAATTATTATAAATACTTCATATTATTTGTATAAATTTTTTAAAAAATTATAATTATATTATTATCAGGGTTTAACCCTTACCTGTGTTGGGAATGCGAGCAATCAATCCCGACCAGAGCACCTATTTTAAATTTTAGGCGAGCAACCTGCGCGACTGCATTGAGCGGTATGTCATCGCAACAAAATAACACAATGCAAAAAGAATAAAAACACACAGAGATTTTAACGTGGAAAACCCAATTGGGTGAAAAACCACGGGACGATCGGAGTCCAACCCGAAAACCCTCCACTAAAAGTGTGTGAAAAACACACGCACGGATTACAGACTTTCCCTCCACCGATCCACAAAGGATCTTCACCAGCTTCACACTACACAATACAATAAATAGTAACAGAAAAATTGCAAGTTACCGACCGGCGGATGAGACAGATTACACAAATCCTCTCCAAGATGCCTCTTCGAATCCTTGCCAATATCTGCTCCAGATCCAATCCGTGTAGGCGAAGTACTCCTTGTCAACGTCGTACAACAACGTCTGAAAGCTCTCTCAAACTAAGACGATTGCCGCAAAGGCCTCTCTAGAAATCTTTTAATGCTTGAGTTTGGAGAGAAGTGGATGTCTTACCCCTCCTCCTTCATCCCTATTTATAGGGCCAAAATCAAGGAGGTAGGTGTGGTAGATGACATGTGGATGAAGCTTCCATGAAACTTCCCTTGGTCAAAAACACATGTCATGAAACTTCCTTTGAACAATTTCCTAGAAGCTTCCTTTAAGAGCACATGTTGAATTCCAAGTCAAAGACGGCTAACCCTTTTCATACTTGTCATGAAACACATGCTTGAAAAGTATGATCAAAGTTGGCTAACCTCTTTCACACTTAGGAGGAAATTATCTTAACAAATCTCCCCCTTTTCGACTAAGTGAAGAAATCCTGTCATTCTGACAATCTTCCCCAGAGTCTTTAATTTGTCTCCCTCCATGTCCTCCATCAATATGTCTCCACTTTCGATCAGCAACACCAAACTCGAGTTAATGAGACTCGAACTCAACAGCTTTTTCCACAAAGGACGGGAACTGTACCCAACAACTTATTCTCCCCTTTGCTTTATGTGGAGAGAACCGCCATGCCGGCGATCCTAATGCAATGCTCGAACTTCCCCCTTGGCACGGTCTTGGTCAGCATGTCTGCCCCATTGTCATCAGTGTGCACCTTCTGAAGATCAAGCTCTTTCTGCTCCAGGACATCTCGTATCCAATGAAACCGAGTGTCGATGTGCTTCGACCTCGAGTGAAACGTAGGGTTCTTCCCCAAGTGAATAGCGCTCTGACTGTCACATAGGAGTGTGTATCGGTCCTGAGTGAATCCAAGTTCTTTGATGAACCTCTTCATCCAAAGCAACTCCTTCCCAGCCTCAGTAACTGCAATAAACTCAGCCTCCGTGGTGGATAGTGCAACGCACTTCTGCAGTCTCGACGCCCACGAGACAGCTCCCCCTACAAACAGAATCATGTATCCGGACGTCGACCTCCTTGAATCCACATCTCCAGCCATGTCAGCATCAGTGTAGCCCAACAACTCTAGCTTACTGTCTCCAAATCTCAACGTCAAGTCTGACGTCCCCTGCAAGTATCTCAGTATCCACTTCACTGCGCTCCAATGCTCTCTCCCAGGATTGGAGAGAAATCTACTGACGGTCCCAACAGCATGCGCAATATCCGGACGAGTACACACCATCGCATACATGAGGCTCCCAACTGCAGATGCATATGGAACCTTCTGCATCGCCTCGATCTCCTCGGGTGTGCTGGGGCACTGATCAGCGGTAAGCCTGATGTGAGCTGCAAGCGGCACGCTCACCTTCTTTGCCTGATCCATATCAAACCTATGCAGTACTTTGCGGATGTACCGCTCCTGGGATAACCAAAGTAGTCTGGCTCCCCTGTCTCTGCGAATGTGCATCCCTAAAATGGTCTTCGCAGCACCCAGATCCTTCATCTCAAAAGTGGAACTCAACTGTCGCTTCAACTCAGCAATGCGAGCAGTGTTTCTCCCGACAATCAACATATCGTCCACGTACAACAGTAGAATGATGAAGTCCTCTGAAGCATACTGCTTGATGAACACGCAGTGGTCAAGGGTGGTCCTCCTGAAGTCGATCTCCCCCATAAAGGAATCAAACTTCCTATACCATTGCCGCGGGGCCTGCTTCAGGCCATATAAACTCTTCTGCAAGCGACACACAAGACCTTCCTTCCCTCTGACACTAAAGCCCTCAGGCTGCTCCATGTAAAGCTCCTCCTCAAGATCGCCATGCAGAAAGGCGGTCTAGACATCCATCTGCTCAACCTCCAAATCTAGCCTCGCAGCGAGGCCAAGGACGACACGAATAGATGACATCTTCACCACAGGTGAGAAGATCTCATCGAAGTCTACACCCTGTCGCTGTCCAAAACCCTTCACCACCAGCCTGGCCTTGTATCTGGGAGGTGTGGAGGAATCTCCCTGCTTCACCCTGAAGATCCATCAATTATTCAAGGCCTTCTTGCCCTTAGGCAATCTCACCATGTCATAAGTGTGGTTCTTCTGCAGTGACTGCATCTCATCCTGCATAGCATCCATCCACTGACGCTTCTCGGTACTCTCCACGGCCTCATCATAACTCTCAGGCTCCCCCGCATCAGTCAGCAAGACGAATTCTGATGCGGAATATCTAGCGGGCGGGTGCCTGACCCGATCTGACCTCCGTAAGGCCGCCTCAGGGGCCGGTGCAGGCACATCATCAATAATGTCCTCAGCGACTCCTGGATCACCATCAGTGGTGATATCATGATCCGGAAGTATATCAACTCCATGTGTAGGCGCGGGCTCGGCAGTCTCCTCAACATCATCAGCTCCAACCATAGGTGACTCTACAGCAGTGCGAGAGTCAACCTCTAACTCAACTGTCCCCTCAGGATCACCAATAGTCTGATCCTCACAGAACACAGCATCACGACTACGTACAAGCTTCTTCTCAACTGGATCAAAGAACCTGTACCCAAACTCTCCACTATAGCCGTACCCCAAGAAAATACACTGCCGGGTCTTCGAATCCAGCTTCGATCTCTCGTCCCTAGGGACGTGCACAAAGGCTTTGCAGCCAAATACCCGCAAGTGACTGTAAGAAGGGTCTTTCCCATACCAGACCCTATCAGGAACATCCTCCTGCAAAGCTGAACTCGGCGAGAGGTTGATGACATGCGCTGTAGTGAGAAGAGCCTCGCCCCAGAACATCCCTGGCAGCTTCGACTCAGATAGCATGCATCGAATCCTCTCCATCAGTGTCCGATTCATCCTCTCAGCTACGCCATTCAGCTGTGGCGTCTTGGGCGGGGTCTTCTCATGACGGATGCCATGGTCCCTGCAGTACTCGTCAAATGGACCAATATACTCTCCCCCGTTGTCGGACCTAATGCACTTCAGTCTTTTCCCAGACTGTCTCTCCACCTCAGCGTGGAATCTCCTGAAAGTATCGAATACCTGATCTTTGGTCTTGATGACATAGACCCAAAGCTTTCTCGAATGGTCGTCAATGAAAGTGACGAAGTATGATGCTCCTCCTCTAGTCTGGACCTTCAATGGTCCACACACATCAGTGTGAACAAGCTCCAATGGCTCCGATCTCCTAGTGGATGTGTGGCTGTGGAATGAGACCCGGTTTTGTTTACCAGCCATGCAGTGGTCACACCTCTCCAAGTGAACATCAGAAATATCACTGATCAACTTCTTCTTCGCCAGGCATCCCAATCCCTTCTGGCTAATGTGTGCCAGCCTCCTGTGCCATAAGGAAGTGGATGTCTCATCCCTGACGGAGTTGGCCTGAGCAGCTTCAGGCCTCCCCTCCATGTAGTACAAGCCAGAATCTCTATAACCCCTGACCATCACAAGTGATCCCCGGATCAGCTTCCAGAAATCTCCTCCAAAGACACTCAGGTGTCCTTCATCTCCAAGTCTGCCAACAGATATCAGATTAAAGCGGATGTCTGGCACATGTCGCACATCCCTCAGAACTAGTAGGGCTCCAGTACTCGTCTTCAATTGCATGTCTCCACGCCCAAGTACCTTGGACGTATCCCCATTGCCCATCCTTAACACCCCACAGTCATGAGTGGTATAAGTGGCAAATAGCTCCCTATTGTGGGAGACATGTGCAGAAGCTCCAGAGTCAACGATCCAGCATCGATCGTCACACGAGAGTGCAGCCGTGACGTCATCGCCAACAATAATGACGTCGTCCTCCTCAGTTGAAACAGTGGCTGCCGTGTGACCCTCATCTTTGCCCTCAGTGGCAATCCCATTCTTCTTCTGATCGTTCTTCCACGAATAACAAAATTTCTTGATGTGCCCCTTCTTATGGCAGTAGTGGCATTCCACGTTCTGATAACGTGACTTCGACTTGCCCCTACTCTGACTTCTGTCCTCCTTCCTTCCTCGGCTCTTACTCCTTCCTCTCCCCCTGGTCTCAGTAAAGAGAACGTCGATTCGTGAAGAAGAGCCTGAAGTTCCCTGAGACTTTCGTCTCACCTCCTCATTCAAGATCCCACTCTTGGCGATCTCCATGGAAACAATCCCCTGGGGGGAGGAATTGATCAAAGAAACTCTGACCATCTCCCAAGAGTCTGGAAGTGACTTGAGAAGCCACAATGCATTCACCTCATCTTCGAATGTCACCTTCATAGCAGTCAGGCGATCAATAATCCCCTGAAACTCGTTGACATGATCCAAAATAGGAGAGCCCTCCCGGTATCTGAACTCTCCAAGCTTCTTCAGCAAATACAACTTGTTGATGCCCGTGCTCTTGGCATACAAGGTTTCGAGCGTCTTCCACAGATTCTTTGCATCATTGATACTAGCCACATGGTTATAGACGTTCGGCTCTACGAACCGTCTAATAAACCCACACAGCTTCCGATGCTCCACCTTCCATTTCGCAGGATCCGTGTCCTTTGGCATCTCCTCAAAGATAGGAGCATGCCAACCCTTCACATATATCAAATCCTCCATCAGTAGATGCCACTGGTGATAATTGGCACCATTCAACTTTACCATCTGATCCGATCCAGAACCTGATGTGGACTCCATCTCGCTCTGCCAACTGGCCGGACCGACAACTGATCTTTGAGTCGACTATCTCAAAGTATGCAACTGGAGAGGATAGCCAGCGGGCCAATGGTCGTAAACTACCACTCCCAATTGCACACCCGAGATCCCGATCGACTCGTCCTGAAATCCCAAAGGTCAGCCCGGTAACTGCTCTGTCACTGAACTTGCTCGATCACGAACCTCCCTCTGATACCACTTGTTGGGAATGCGAGCAATCAATCCCGACCAGAGCACCTATTTTAAATTTTAGGCGAGCAACCTGCGCGACTGCATTGAGCGGTATGTCATCGCAACAAAATAACACAATGCAAAAAGAATAAAAACACACAGAGATTTTAACGTGGAAAACCCAATTGGGTGAAAAACCACGGGACGATCGGAGTCCAACCCGAAAAGCCTCCACTAAAAGTGTGTGAAAAACACACGCACGGATTACAGACTTTCCCTCCACCGATCCACAAAGGATCTTCACCAGCTTCACACTACACAATACAATAAATAGTAACAGAAAAATTGCAAGTTACCGACCGGCGGATGAGACAGATTACAAAAATCCTCTCCAAGATGCCTCTTCGAATCCTTGCCAATATCTGCTCCAGATCCAATCCGTGTAGGCGAAGTACTCCTTGTCAACGTCGTACAACAACGTCTGAAAGCTCTCCCAAACTAAGACGATTGCCGCAAAGGCCTCTCTAGAAATCTTTCAATGCTTGAGTTTGGAGAGAAGTGGATGTCTTACCCCTCCTCCTTCATCCCTATTTATAGGGCCAAAATCAAGGAGGTAGGTGTGGTAGATGGCATGTGGATGAAGCTTCCATGAAACTTCCCTTGGTCAAAAACACATGTCATGAAACTTCCTTTGAACAATTTCCTAGAAGCTTCCTTTAAGAGCACATGTTGAATTCCAAGTCAAAGACGGCTAACCCTTTTTCATACTTGTCATGAAACACATGCTTGAAAAGTATGATCAAAGTTGGCTAACCTCTTTCACACTTAGGAGGAAATTATCTTAACAACCTGATGGATCCAATCGATTGGATCAAGCTTTTCTTAATCCTCTTTTGTATCTCATTGAGTTCTTAAAGCCTTACCACAAAGTAACTTTTTCTTATTTTACTTCATCTTAAAGATTTTTAGCTTATTTAATTTCTCTAAATACACTCAATTACTATATACTATTATTTAGTTAATGTATAATAACATATAAAAGAAACTATAAAAATGGTTAATTTGAATGTATACAAAAGTACATTAGGGGGAAACAGGAAATCAGAAGCTTGTGCCATCAAATAGACCTTTACTTATTGTCTTGGAAGATGTGTCCCCCCTAAAAGAACTACCTTAGTAGCCGCACCTCACGCGCGGAGTGCGGATATCCGAGATACCCCCACTAACGGCGTAATCGCCCGGGCCATAACCACTGTGAAAACCGCCGTCGCCGTCTCCGCCATCGCAGCAACGACCGCCGTCGCCGTCTCCGCCATCGCCACGGCGACCGCCATCGTCTCCCCGGCCATCGTCATCGCGGCTTCTCTCCGGTCACCCCTCTCCGGACGTGCCTCCCCGTCGCCGCGAAAGGGCGGCCATGCGGCCGCCCGTTTCCCGTCGCCGCCCCCGTTAAGGGGCGGCCTCCCTTCCGCCGAAAGCGGGCGGCCATCCGCCGCCCGTTTCCCTCCGCCTTCCCCGGTAAGGGGCAACCTCCCTTCCACCGAAAACGGGCGGCCGTCCAGCCGACTGTTTCCCGCCGCTGCCCCCGTTGGCCTCCCTTCCGCCAAAAGCGGGCGGCCATCCGGCCGCCCGTTTCCCGCCGCAGCCCCCATTGAGGAGCGGCCTCCTCAGCTCTTCGCCTAGGCCGAGCGGCCAAATTGGTTGTCCGACCTTGGCCCCCAGCCCTCTCCGGCTGCAGCCCTTGCCGGCTGCTCCTCCCTCGCCAGAGGAGCGATTATTTTCCGGCAAGGACAGTTATTTTTCCGGTCGGAGGAGGTCTTGTCTTTTGCGTAAATATGACGATCTGTGTGCTCTAAACATGACGATCTTATTTGCCTGGCCAGTAGTTACCGGGAGAAATTACCGGCTTGTCCCTCTTGAGATCAATAAGTAGACTCCCTCCCTATTCATTTTTCATCTCCTCCTCGACCGGGAAATCCTCATACGAATTTTCTCTCTCCTCTATCTCTTCCTCCTATGGATTTTCTCTCTCCTCTCCTCTTCTCTTCCTTGCGCGCTCCTGCGCCCGCCACCTCCGAGCGCGCCTCTGTGCGCTCTGCTGTCAAGATCGTCCCAGCGCGCCTCCACGTGCTCCTCCGCCAAGATCTTCCAAGCGTGCCACCACCTTGCGCGCTCCTGCGCCTCCTCTTCCTTGCGCGCTCCCCCGTGCGCCGCCTCCTAGCGCGCTCCCGCGTGCGCCGTCTCCTAGCACGCTCTGTGCACTCTCCTCACAGCCAGCAAGCGCTCCGCGCGCTCTACGCCAGCAACCGCTCCGCGCGCTCTACGTCAGCAATCACCCCGTGCGCTCAGGAACAATCGCTTCAGCGGCCGACCGACCAACCGTCTCAGGCTCGTTTCAGTACAACAAGAGACAAACCACAAAGGATAAAACACGCAAACCGCGCCACACAAGCTTCCAAGATACAATAGTCGGGACGAGCAAAGCAGGTCGCTCCTGCTTTTGAGCTTCAACAGAAGACTTCAAAGCACAATGAGTTCATCCCTCGCAGTACCAGAAGAAGCTCATAGATCCGTGAGAGGTGGCCTGTCAACCTCCGAGTCCAACTCTCTCTCTCTTCCCCCCAACTTGTAACGAGAGGCGGTCTGTCGCTCTCGAGTTCTTCAAAGTAGCTATTTACAACAATCGGTAACTAGTGGAAGTTTGGTCGGCACAGCTCCGACTACGTGGTTTTTCATCCCTTTCCGGGATTTTCCACGTTAAAAAAGTTATCTTGTCAGCTCTTTCTGTGACTGTTTGCGCACTCGACCGCTCCCGAGTTAAGACGATTCAATTTAATCCGATCTACCGGAACCTCGAGCGATCCGCAATATTGGATATATAATATAAATAGCAATTAATCTTCTTAAATAACAAAATATCATTTTATCAAGAAAATATTTTGCAGATGAAATTAAGCTCATGAGCAAGTTGTCATGATTTATATGCGGCGTCGGGGTTATAGTACTATAATAGTCTGTAGGTGCGAGGAACATTCATCATCTAATGTTAATAATGTGATTAATTAACTAAGGCGTCTTAATCCCTTAGTTATCACTTAGGGAGTATCCGAGTTGACTAATTCAAGCAGTCAGCAAGTTGGCATGGCAGGAGAAAAACGACGATTTAGGGTTTCTTAAATAAATGTACGATAATGAGGGCGGTCGATTATCATTGGCCCTACAATTTTTTGTTTTTTTGCTACAAGACCCGACCCGACCCAACCCGACCCAACCCAACCCAACCCGAATGATCGGGTATTGTGAATTTGTCAAATAAGAAGTCATAGGTGATGTGCTAGTAGCTCTTTCTGATAAGTTGTGTGTGGTATTATGAAGCTATTGATGGGAGAACAACTTGTTCTTCAAGGCGATTATGACCAGTTTATTGCGGGCGCTATCCGGCTTCATGGTACAATATTTGGGGCATCTATTCGGAGGTCAAATATGTGGACTGGAAGCTAGCTAGCTGTTGTGACATTACATATCTAAGGTGCTCTATATAATAGGAGGATGCAAGGATCCCCACAGAGAGAATTGATGATTTCAGTGTGGACTCCGGCACTGAGGAGGGATGCGCGCGCGTGAGGAATCCGTCATTGATTCACCATAATCATTTTGGGATCTTAGTTTGCAAGATCCCAATTGCAACCACTAGAATGAGGAGGTCGGATGGGGCTCCCTCTTAGATCGATCACGTCATGGTTACATGTGATTGTCTTCGACGTTTTCCGATGGCACCCAAGTTTTGCTTGGCTCAGAAAAAGATAACTTTGAACCATCACCTCTTTCCTATAACATATTGCATCCAAATGTTAATAATGTGTCCAGCAGAAACATTTATTTATAATGCATGTTAACAACTTGTAGGCCCGCAATGGGCAAAGAGATATTTCGGTTCGATGCTCGGTTATAATCGGAGATATCTGCGCCATTGAATTACATTGAGATAAGAGCCACAAAAGTGTTAAGTTGGTTTTGAACATTCAAAGCCACATGTTTCACCATCTCCACCTACCGGCCGCCAATGCGCACTTTTCTCCAAGCCGTCTGTACAACCCCGTATTCGGCGAGTGGGGTCGACAGGAGTTAAAGTGGTCAAGTCCCGGGGGGAGGGACATGAGACAGGCGAGTGGAGCGGGTCGGCTCGCACTCGCCTTAGGGAGATCGGTAGGTAGAAGGCGAGTAGGGCTAGCCGGGCCCGTGCTCGCCAAAGGCAGGGAGAAGGCGGCGATTGCAGCTCTATCGAGCACTCGCCGCCCAGGACGAGTGGAGTTTTTCAAGGAGCACTCGCCGGCCTAGACACTCGACGCCGTTCTGCCTTAGCGTTGAGTGAAGGCCAGACACTCGACGTCGTTCTGCCTTAGCGTTGAGTGAAGGCCAGACACTCAACGCCTTTTATCTCGGCGTCGAGTGAAGCCCGCCCAGTCGGCGCGCTTTGTTCCCATGCAGTAAGTAAAAGTGGATCCGAGGTGGAGTAGGACGGCTCGTACTCGCCCCAAGGGAGCTCGGCAAGCGGCGGGCGAGCAGGGTCAGCCAGGCCCGTTGTCACGGCCTTGCATTCATGAGGTTAACTTCTGGAGATTTCTAGAGAAATCTAGGATCTTGGAGGACATTCTTGTATATAGAGAATAGTCTAGAATATTCTTGAAAGTTGTAGATACTTAGATGATGGTAGAGTAGTCTAGACCCTTCCATTCTTTGGAGGGAAAACCCTTGTGGGGACTATATAAGGGGAAGACCCCCTCATTTGTAATACACTAAGCAATTCAAGCAATAAAGCTCTCTTACTCATTGTTACTCTCTTGCTCTCTCATCCCCGTTCCTAAGTGCTCTCTTCTTATTCTTCCACGATCAAGTGTTGACGGAGGCTGACTTAGCTAGCTGCGAAGAGCGCAACAAGGAGCTAAGGCCGCACGCGACATTGTCAAGGGGACAAGTCTGTGACAGTTGGTATCAAAGCGAGGTTCACTCAAGTTCGTGGTTCGTGCTAAGGAGAAGATGGCTTTGGAAGGGAACAACACTTCAAGCATCATCGATGAGCGCGGCAGGGTGGTCGAGGAGAAAAGGGAGAGAAGGAAGAGGGGTCAAAGCAAAGGTCGCGAAGAGCCTAGCGATGACCAAAATATGGTGGACATGGTAGAGTACGAGACACTGCAGGATGCCTACCTTACTCTACAACGAAAAGTGGAGAACATATGTAAGTATTTCGATACTTTTCATATGGAACAAGAAAAGATACAAGTGGATATCGATCTTCTGAAGGAGCAAACGTTGGTCAAAGAGGAATCCTCGCATAATGCCTTTGGCACCATCCTTAGTGACTTCGAAGAGCGCTTGACAAGTGTGGAAACAGAAATGGAAGACTTGCACAAGAGAAGCCCTACCAAAGGTGGATCAAAGACCTTGCCCGATCCACAGAAGGAGTTTGAAGAAAGGAAGAAGAACTTCGTACCAAAAGGCGGATGTTATGTGTGCAAGGGGCCACATCCGATGAGTAGCTGCCCAAAGTTAGGATCATTATCCGCTATGGTGGAGAGCCAAAACGTCACCCCGCCGGACGAAGGTACTTCTCAAATGAGTTCATTGCAATTACTAAACGCTTTGAACGTGCAACCAACAAAAGCTACATCAAGCAAGGGGCTGATGTATGTTGAAGCTACGGTCAATGGGAAGACCATGAAGGCCTTAATAGACACGGGAGCTTCACACAACTTCATGACAGAAGGAGAGGCCAAGAGGTTGGGCTTGCAAGTCATGAAGGGCGGAGGTTGGATCAAGACGGTGAACGGCCAAGCGAGGCCGCTTGATGGGGAGTTGCGCATGGGCACCTGAAAGGGCCGGGTAGACTTCTCTATAGCACATATGGACGACTTCAATGTTGTGCTAGGAATAGATTTCTTAGAGAAGATGCAAGCGATTGTCATGCCAACACATCGCTCAGTTTGCATCTTGGAGGAAGGAATCGCGTGCATGGTCCCGACGATGCAAGGACCATCAGGGACTGACAAGGAAGGGCCGAAACAACTTTCGGCCATACAGATTACAAAAGGGTTCAAGAAGGGTGAACCAACTTATTTGGCCACCCTAAAAGAGGAAGACAAAGGCAACATGGTGGAGGAGGTGCCTCACCTCATTGCGGAGGTTCTGGTGAAGAATGAAGACATCATGCCCGCCGAGTTACCTCTCAAGCTACCACCTCGGAGGGAGGTGGATCACAAGATTGAGCTTGAGCCGGGGACAAAACCACCGGCCAAATCACCATATAGAATGGCTCCCTCCGAATTGGAGGAATTGAGGAAGCAACTTCAAGTACTGATGGAGTCAGGAATGATCAGGCCATCGAAGGCGCCATTTGGTGCTCCGGTGTTATTTCAAAAGAAGAAGGATGGAACCTTGAGGCTTTGCACCGACTATCGGGCGCTGAACAAGGTTACGATAAAGAACAAATATCCTATTCCTCTCATCGCGGATCTCTTCGACATGCTTGGGAAGGCAAGGATCTACTCCAAGTTGGACTTACAAAAGGGATATCATCAAGTGCGGATTGCAAATGGAGATGAACCTAAGACCACTTGCGTTACGAGGTATGGAGCGTTCGAATGGTTGGTGATGCCTTTCGGCTTAACCAACGCACCAGCAACTTTCTGCACTATAATGAACCAAATATTCGACCCGTACTTGGACAAATTCGTGGTGGTGTACTTGGATGACATTGTGGTCTACAGCAACACCTTGGAGGAGCATGTCAAGCATCTTAGCTTGGTATTTCAAGCATTGCGGGAGAACGAGCTATATGTGAAGAAGTCCAAATGCTCATTTGGACAAGAGGAGATACAATTTCTTGGACATGTTATTGGACATGGCCAACTGCGAATGGACATGAGCAAAGTGCAAGCCATTCAAGAATGGGAGCCGCCAACAAAGATGACTGATTTATGATCATTCCTTTGCTTTGTGAACTACTATCATAGGTTCATCAAGGACTACTCGAAGAGGGCAGTACCATTGACAGACTTGTTGAAGAAGAACAAGGCTTGGTTATGGACGGATGAATGCCAACAAGCCTTTGAAGACTTGAAGGCAGCAGTTTGAGGTGAACCGGTGCTTGCCTTACCAGACTTCAACAAGAGATTTGAGTTGCACACAGACACATCAGACTTTGCGATCGGTGGAGTGCTAATGCAAGAAGGTCATCCCTTAGCCTTTGAAAGTCGCAAACTCAGTGAGGCGGAACGAAGGTACACCGTTCAGGAGAAGGAAATGACGGCCATAATACATTGCTTGCAAGTTTGGAGGCATTATCTACTAGGAGCTCAATTCACTATCAAGACGGATAATGTTGCAACCACCTACTTTCAAACGCAAAAGAAGTTGACAGCAAAGCAAGCACGATGGCAGGACTTCCTAGCAGAGTTTGACTTTATCTTGGAGCACAAGGAAGGGAAGACTAATGTGGTGGCAGATGCACTAAGCCGCAAAGCCGAGCTAGCCGCGATATCCATGGCTAGTGGAGGAATACTAGATTGCGTGAGGCAAGGGTTGAAAGAGGATCCTCTTTCCATGCAACTTGTCCAGTTGGCCAAGGAGGGTCAAGCCAGGAGATTTTGGGTAGAGGATGAGCTACTCTACACCAAAGGAAGACGACTATACATCCCTAAGTGGGATGACCTACGAAGGGATATCATCAAAGAATGTCATGACACAAAATGGGCGGGACATCCCGGACAGAAACGCACATTGGCATTGATGGAGGACTCATACTTCTGGCCAAGGATGAGAGACGAAGTGGAGCTATACGACAAAACTTGTCTTGTGTGCCAACAAGACAAAGTGGATAACAAGCAACCCGCTGGACTATTGGAGCCATTGCCGATTGCGGAGCATCCTTGGGAGTCGGTGACACTTGACTTCATCAATGCTTTGCCAAAATCCGAAGGGTGCAGATCAACCTTAGTAGTGGTTGATCGATTTTCGAAGTATGGAACATTTATCCCAAGCACTAGGGACACTACAGCGGAGGAGACAGCACGTCTTTTCTTCAAGAATGTAGTGAAATATTGGGGCTTACCGAAGACTATTATCAGCGATCGTGACCCCAAATTCACAGGGAAATTGTGGACGGAGTTATTCAAGTTGTTGGGATCTGAACTTAACTTCGCCACAAGCTTCCACCCTCAAACTGATGGGCAAACTGAGAGGGTGAATGCATTGCTCGAGTTCTACCTACGACACTTTGTGAGCGCCAACCAGAAGGACTGGGCTAAGTTGATGGACGTGGCACAATTCTCCTACAACCTACAAAGGAGCGAGGCGACTGGAAGGAGTCCATTTGAGCTTGCAACAGGAAGGCAACCTCTTACTCCACACACTCTAGCCACAACTGATGAAGGAAGAAGCCCGGGAGCTTGGAAAATGGCTAAGTCTTGGGAGGAACAAACAAACTTAGCGAGAGCATGTTTGGATAAAACACGCAAGAGGATGAAGAAGTGGGCTGATTCTAAGCGACCGATGGTAGAATACACGGTTGGGGATAAGGTTATGGTAAAACTTCTACCCCAACAATTCAAAGCCTTGCGGAGCTTGCACAAAGGATTGATTAGAAGATATGAAGGCCCATTTCCGGTAATCGCCAAGGGGGGTAAGGTTTCATACCGCCTTGACCTACCAAACTCTTTGAAGATACATCCAGTGTTTCATGTCAGCATGTTAAAGCCTTACCATGAAGACCATGAAGACCTTCAAAGAGGAACATCCCAAAGAGCACCACCAGTAATGACCAAGTCTTTTGACAAAGAGGTGGAAGAAGTGCTCACGAAGAAAACTGTGCGAAGGAGAGGCGTGCAACCGAGCACGCAATATTTGATTAAGTGGAAGGGAAGGCAAGAGTCCGAAGCAATGTGAGAAACATTAGAAGATCTCTCGCAGTTCAAAGACATCATCCAACAGTATGAGGCGACGAGGGCGACGCCAGATTAGGCGGGGGAGGATGTCACGGCCTTGCATTCATGAGGTTAACTTCTGGAGATTTCTAGAGAAATCTAGGATCTTGGAGGACATTCTTGTATATAGAGAATAGTCTAGAATATTCTTGAAAGTTGTAGATACTTAGATGATGGTAGAGTAGTCTAGACCCTTCCATTCTTTAGAGGGAAAACCCTTTTGGGTACTATATAAGGGGAAGACCCCCTCATTTGTAATACACTAAGCAATTCAAGCAATTGTTACTCTCTTGCTCTCTCATACCCGTTTCTAAGTGCTCTCTTCTTATTCTTCCACGATCAAGTGTTGACAGAGGCTGACTTAGCTAGCTGCGAAGAGCACAACAAGGAGCTAAGGCCGCACGCGACGTTCTCTTTATCGTCTGGTTGTTTATATATGAGGGAAATCGACCGGAGAGTAGTCGAAATTCGGGAAGGGTTTCGTGAGAAATTGTCCCAGTGAGGGACGTCTAGATCGTGGGATCTAGTGTGAGGAAAATTGACCGGAGGTCATCGGAATCCGGGAAGGCTTTCGTGAGAAAATGTCTCAGTGAGGGACGTCTAGATCGGGAGATCTAATGGGGCTCTAAGACACTTCCGGAAAGAAGGTGAAGAGACGGCTCGAAGATCTGTCCGTGGGGAAAAGGGAGAGAGCCAACTGGTCCAGGTATAGAGTCGGTATAAAAATAAAAGGAGAAATTTATATTTCATTGCCTTCGATCTCCGACGTCATGGAGATCTAGTTGTTCTGAATTATAAATCTCTTTCATTATTCGTTAATAAAATTATTGTTTGTTTATTATTCTCTCAACATCATGGTTGTGTGCTGGTAGATCCCTGAAGTTCGTGTATGCGTCTCTACGACGTAGTTTTACGGAGAAAACAAGTTATGTGACCTACTACTGCGCACTAGCAAGCTAGCGCCCCGTGGTAGCATCCGGAACAAGTTCTCCTTGGTGAAACTCATTTTAATTTTAAATTAATCTGAAAATCTTATTCACCCTCACTCTAAGGTTGGTCGTCTGATCCAACAGCGAGTACCTGAAGTGAACTCACAAACACATGTTATTCTTTGCAAACGAGAAGGCAAAAACAGATAAATTTAAAATATAACGCGAGTACTTGAAGTGAACTCACGGAACACATGCTAATCTTTGTTTTCTAAAGCTACAATAAAAATTCCATAGTCTACAAATTATATAATCTCATCATACAATAGTTGATTGTATATAAAAATGTAATAGTTGATGTGAATTTCTTTGACTTGCATTGTTAATCCCAAAATCGGCGATCCCTCCCAAGGTATCTAGCTCGCTAGTCGCGGCCTACTCCGGGTTTCCCCTGAGCGTCGCGATCTGCCTCAGCCCTCTTTATTTTGGGCCAGGAGGATAGAAACTCCTATCCGCTCGGGCCGCGCGGCTAGGGCGGTCTCCCCAGCCTGATCGCCCAAGTCGCGCAGTTGTCGCGTGCTCTGCGGGACGACGAGCTGCTTTCGCAGGTCGTTCCCGCAGGCCACGCGGTTAGATCATCCTAACCGTGCACTTTTTCCTAGTAGGCGGCGGACTCCGACTCCAGTCTGACAAGTCGCAGCATATCAACCAACGACAATGGCGACCTGCTCCAGGTCGCCGATCAGTGGTAGCAACCTACATCCAAGTTGCTGAAGTCATCAAACAAGAGACGACTTGCTCTTACTACTCGCCATTCGGCAGCGGTAAAGACAGATTCCATCTCCCCAGCAAGGAGACAGACTGCCTCCTGAGTCCGCCCGCCAAGGGGGCGGACTGTCGTGCTGTCTCCTGAGTTGCCCGCCAAGGGGGCGGACTGTCGTACTACCTCCTGAGTCCGCCCGCCAAGGGGGCCTCCTGCCGCTACCCGCCGAGGCCGCCCAAGCATGGGAGGCCTCCTCATATCCTCCCGAGGGGCGGCGGCCTCCTGTCGCTGCTCGCCGAGGCCGCCCAAGCAGAGACGACCTCCTCCTATTCGCCCGAGGGGTGGCAGCCTCCTGCCGCTGCCCGCCGAGGCTGCCCAAGCAGGGGCAGCCATCTCCTGTCCGCCCGAGGGGTGGCGGCCTCCTGCCGCTGCCCGTCGAGGCCGCCCAAGCAGGGGCGGCCTCCTCCTATCTGCCCGAGGGGTGGAAGCCTCCTGTCGCTGCCCGCCGAGGCCGCCCAAGAAGGGGAGGCTGATAACTTCTTAAATGAAGTTATCGATGCCCATTTTATTTGACAAAATTAGTGAAAAGATGTTTTATTGAGTATAAAAAGATGTTAAAATTCATATTTAACTTATGTTTGATTTATTTGACCATTTTCCAATGTTTTCGTGTCAGAATCGCCAAAAAATTCAATCCGGAGAAGGAATGCTGAAGCAGTTTGCTGTGCTGGGAAAGTTGTTGTAACAACTTTTTTAGTTGTTATAACAACTTTCAGAATTTAAAAAAATCCGAATTTTGAAAATATGGTAGTAGTTTCAAATTGAAAGGATGCATCCTTTCAGATGGGGGCACGAAATTAAAGGACGAAAATGGCTGAAAAAAAAGATTATTATTCACCCTTGGAGAGAAAGAGAGAAGGTCATCATCTTGGAGGAAGGAGAAGACCTAGGGCAAGAAGCGGATCTTGAAGAAGGGTTGCTGAAACACAAATTGGAGAGCATTTTCCTGCATTATTTTGAATTCTTACCATCATGTGCTGTAAGATCTTTCCTATTTTGTGGTGTTCTTCCGCCATCATGAACTAAAACCTATAAGTCTTGTATGTTGGTAGTACCTTGTCATGTTTGTGATGTTTTGATTTAACACTCTTCTATGTTGCTTGGAAACTACTTTTACTATATCTATGCTTAATTTTATAAGGAATATTGGATTACGTTTCTTCTTCTAAGTTGCGTGGCGAGATTCGAGAGAGGAGCTACGATAATTTAGAGTAGAACACTTCATTTCACGCGGCGAGATTCGAGAGAGGAGTTGCGTGAATCTTTAACCAAGTTCCATTTGTATACTACGCTGCGAGATTCGAGAGAGGAGTGGCGTGTGTGTGGTATAGATCTCAGTATAATACTGCAAGAGTGAAAGAGATTTCCTCTTCATATTAGCAACACTGATTTGTGCACTTTTTGTATGCTGTTCCTTACCTAAGTTAGAGATAACTAGGCGGAGGAGGGTAACCGGATTTCTGACATCGAGAGATAAAGATTTCCACTTTCAAATCGTTGCAAAGTAGTAGTCAAGTATTGCATAAAGAATTCCTTTAAAAACTCATCACACTAGGCTTGGGAATCCAACTTACAAGACTGTTTCTCTTTATTGATTAAATCACCTTTCCGCTCCATTAGAGCTACGTAAGCGTATTAGTACACGTATTTCTTTTGTCATCTAGAAATCGATATAATTAACCTGCTTGAATTTAAAGAAAAGGTCAAGCTAGTATTTGCAAGCATTAAGTTAGTTACTTCCTCGAGGGAACGATCACTTCTCACTTTATATTACTTGAACCGGCACGTACACTTGCGTTACTCTATATATACGTATCCGGCGTATCAAGTTTTTGGCGCCGTTGCCGGGGAAGGCATCGAATTTAGTGTTTCATTCTTGCAATATTAGTAAGCCCCGAGTAAATAGAGCTCAAGTTTTATTTTTTTTGTTTTGTTAGTTTACTTGTGATTCTGTTTGGTGCATGTCCAGATATAGAAATACTGAATTACTACCTTTGAATTCAAAAATAGAACGCACTTGTAGGCATAACAGAAAAGTTGTGAGAACACGTAGTATTATTCATCCTGAGATGGATAATAACAACCAAGATAATATGAACAATCATGAGGGGCAAGTGGACCACAATGGTCAAGATGAGCAGATCAACAATCAACATGCTGCGCCACGAATGACGTGTCGTGACTATAATACACCCTTGAGAGGAGGATTGCACTTTAGCATAGCACGACCCGCAATTGCGGCGAATAATTTTAAAATGGACCCGTTGATTATGCAACAAGTACAATATAATAAGTTTGGGGGTCTCGGTCATGAGGATGCGAATTCTCACTTGCAGACTTTCTTAGCGATCTGTGACATGTTTAAGTTTAATGGAGCATCTGAGGACGCAATCTTGTTAAGGCTATTTCCATTCTCCTTAGAGGGAAGAGCTAAAGACTGGCTAGAATCTTTACCTAATGACTCCATCACTACCTGGGAACAATTAGTGGAGAAATTCTTGAATAAGTATTTCCCACCTTCTAAGACTGCTAAACTGATTAGGGATATAACAACTTTTATGCAAAATCATGGGGAGAGTCTTTATGAGGCTTGGGAGAGATTTAAAGAGCTATTAAGGAAGTGTCCGCACCACGGGTTACACCAACACCAACAAGTATCTATTTTTTATAATGGATTACAAACTGCAACCATGATTTTAGTAGACGGAGCCGCAGGAGGTTCCTTAATGAAGAAATATCCTGAAGATGCGTATGCTATATTAGAAGATCTAACCTCAAATAACTATCAAGCTTATGAAAGACAAGGGAGTAGTAACCCAGTGGGAGTCCATCAGGTGGACCAAATTACACATTTAGCCGCTCAAATGACCTCGCAATTTAGTTTGATTAATAAGAGATTAGATTCTTTATCTACCCCTACTTCAAGTTCCCCACTCACCGTAGAACAACTCAATCAAATCACTGAGGAAGCAAATTATGTGGGAGGGCAACAAAGACAATTACCTCCCGGTTTTGCAAATCACTATCATCCTGAGTGGAAAAATCATTCCAATTTCTCTTGGAAAAATAACCAAGGAATGATTCAACCACCCGGATTTAATCCAAATACAAACCCAAATCAGAGTAACCCACCGTATAACCCAGTAAATCCTAGGAAATTGACTGATGAATTTATATTAGGAGCTTTCCAAAAGAATGAATCTAGAATGGTAGGCATCGAATCATCTTTAAGATCATTAGAAACTACCTTAGGACAATTAGCAACTTCATTAAGTCAAAGGCCAATGGGGTCATTACCTTCTGACGCTACACCTAATCCTACGAGAGATGAACAACATAATCATTGCAAAGCTATCGCTTTAAGGAGTGGTGTAGAAATTGCAAGTGGGGATGGGTTGTTAGAAGAAATTAGAGAAGATGAGAAAAGAGAGAAAAGTAACAAAACAAGTGAACCACAACAGGAAAAGCCAGTAGAGAACAAAGAATTGGAGACAGTTAATATGGAACTACCAGATAAAAAGAAGAAAGAAATTGTATATCCTCCACCGCCTTTTCCATCTAGGCTTGCGAAAACAAAGCTCGACAAACAATTCCAAAAATTTATGGATGTTTTTAAGAAATTAACTATAAATATTCCATTTGCTGAGGCACTTGAGCAAATGCCAAGTTATGTTAAATTCATGAAAGACATTTTATCTAAGAAAAGGAAATTCGAAGATAAGGAAATTGTTGCATTAACAGAAGAATGTAGTGCAATCGTACAGAAAAAAATTCCACAAAAATTAAAAGATCTTGGAAGCTTTACAATACCTTGCTCGATAGGGGTTAAGTTTTCTGGAAAAGCATTATGTGACCTAGGGGCTAGCATCAATTTGATGCCCTTATCTATTTATACAAAATTAGGACTCGGAGAGATTGCACCAACATCTCTTACTCTTCAATTGGCTGATAGGACTTTGGCATTTCCTAAGGGGATTGTTGAAGATGTGTTAGTTAAGGTAGAAAAATTCATCTTTCCTGCTGATTTTGTTATATTAGATATGGATGAGGATAAAGACGTACCAATTATCCTAGGAAGACCATTTTTAGCCACGGGACGAACTCTTATCGACGTCCAAAAGGGAGAATTAACAATGCGAGTTAATAACGAGGAAGTTACGTTTAACATTCTAAAAGCAATGAAATATCCAAATGATAAAGAGGAATGTTATTCAATTAATGAAGTCAAAGATCCTACCAAATTAATGCAAGGCCGTGGTGACATAGACCGCAAGTTGTTGAAAATTCTAACTAATGAAGAATGTGAGGAGGATGTTGAGACCGAAGAATACGTCAAAGCCCTTGATTCTCATGAGAGATTACCATTTAGTCGGAAATTTGAACCACTAACTAGGTCAAGTGCACCCAAGGATTTCAAACCATCTGTTGTTGATCCCCTAAGTTTAGAGTTAAAACCCTTACCTGAATATTTAAAATATGTTTTCCTTGGGGAAGGTAATACTCTTCCCGTTATCATTAATTCTTCCTTAGAACATGATCATGAACAACAACTTCTTGAAGTCTTGCGCGAGTTTAAGGGGGCTATGGGATGGACCCTGGCTGACATTAGAGGTATTAATCCATCTGTGTGTATGCATAAAATTTTGTTAGAAAATGAAGCCATTGGAAGCATAGAGCATCAACGTAGGTTAAGCCCACCCATGAAGGAAGTGGTAATGAAAGAGATCATTAAATGGTTAGATGCTGGCATTATATATCCCATTTCGGATAGTAAATGGGTGAGTCCAGTACATTGTGTACCAAAGAAAGGTGGAATGACGATTGTAGAGAATGAAAATAATGAATTGATACCCACAAGAACTGTGACGAGTTGGAGAATTTGTATAGATTACAGGAAGTTGAACAAATCAACTAGGAAGGACCACTACCCATTGCCATTCATTGATCAAGTGTTGGATAGGTTAGCGGGAAGCAATTATTTTTGTTTCTTAGACGGATATTCGGGGTACAATCAGATCATGGTTGCACCAGAAGATCAGGAAAAGACTACTTTTACATGTCCCTATGGCACGTTTGCATTTCGCAAAATGCCGTTTGGCTTATGTAACGCACCCGCGACCTTTCAACGATGCATGATTGCTATCTTTACTGATTTGATGGATGAAGGAATAGAAATATTCATGGATGATTTTTTGGTATTTGGACAGTCATTTGATGCGTGTTTGGAAGTCTTAAAGAAGGTATTGGAAAGATGTGTGCAGACCAACTTGGTCCTGAATTGGGAAAAGTGCCACTTCATAGTACGTGAGGGAATTGTGTTAGGTCACAAGGTCTCTAACAAGGGTTTAGAGGTCGATCGAGCAAAAATAGAAGTTATTGAAAAACTCTCCCCACCTACAAATGTCAAGGGCATTCGTAGTTTTTTAGGCCATGCAGGCTTCTACAGACGATTCATTAAAGATTTTTCAAAAATATCTAAGCCTCTATGTAATCTCCTTGAAAAAGACAAGCCATATATATTTGATGATCATTGTTTAACTGCATTCCAAACATTAAAACGAAATCTAGTGACATCTCCTATTGTTCAGGCACCTGATTGGTCTCTACCTTTTGTGTTAATGTGCGATGCCAGTAATTATGCAGTTGGGGCAGTGTTGGGGCAGATGCATAATAAAATCTTTCACACCATTTATTATGCCAGTAAAACACTTGTAGACGCTCAAGTTAACTATACAACCACAGAAAAAGAACTATTAGCTGTGGTTTTTGCTTTCGATAAATTTCGTGCATACTTGATAAATACCAAGGTTGTGGTTTACACTGACCACTCGGCAATTCGTTATTTAGTAGAGAAAAAAGATGCGAAACCTAGACTCATCCGTTGGGTACTCCTCCTTCAGGAATTTGATTTTGAAATCAGAGACCGAAAGGGAACTGAAAACCCAGTTGCTGATCACCTATCACGTTTGGAACAGAGTGATGAAAGAAATAGACTAGTAGAGATTAGAGAGAATTTTCCCGATGAGAGGATTCTAGCTATCACTGAGGGTAGCATTCCATGGTATGCAGACATTGTTAACTATATAGTGAGCAATGTATTACCCCCAGATATGGATTATCAGCAAAGAAAAAGATTTCTCCACCTGGTGAAATTTTATCTTTGGGATGACCCGTATTTATTTAAGATTTGTGCTGATCAAGTGATCCGCAGATGCATCCCGAAAATTGAAGTGCATGGTATCCTAGAGAAATGTCACACATCTCCTTATGGTGGACACTTTATGGGAGAGAGAACTGCATTAAAGGTATTGGAAGTCAGTTTCTATTGGCCGACATTGTTTAAGGACGCTCACAAGTTTACGAAGAGTTGTGATAGATGTCAAAGAATGGGGAACATCAAGCGAGGGGCTAGCATGCCAATGACTAATATTTTAGAAGTGGAGGTTTTCGATGTATGGGGAATTGACTTCATGGGTCCGTTTGCAAACTCAAATGAAAATCTTTATATACTCCTAGCTGTGGATTACGTCTCGAAGTGGGTGGAAGCTATAGCTACACCTAAGAATGATGCGAAAGTTGTACTGAAATTTCTCAAATCAAATATTTTTTCTAGATTTGGTACGCCTAGAGCCATAATAAGCGACGGCGGGTCACATTTCTGCAATATGCAGTTTAAGTCACTCTTAAGAAAATATGGAGTAACACACAAAGTTGCCCTTGCTTATCATCCTCAAACAAATGGTTTAGCCGAAGTGTCTAATAGGGAAGTAAAATCAATCCTAGAAAAAACTGTAAGTGCAACACGTAAGGATTGGTCACAAAAACTAAACGATGCACTATGGGCATATAGGACGGCATTCAAGACCTCAATAGGCTTAACCCCATATAAGATGATTTACGGAAAATCGTGCCATCTTCCAGTTGAATTAGAGCATAGAGCATACTGGGCAATTAAAAGGTTGAACTTTGATCTCCACGCAGCCGGTAAGAATAGACTTTTTCATTTGAACGAACTGGAGGAGATTAGGTCTAATGCTTATGAGAATGCAAGGTTGTATAAAGAACGAAGCGGTAGGATCTCCCTAGTGGATGTGCATTATCTCCAGTTATTAGCTAGTTTTTTGATTTTGTTAAGTCTGCTTGGATGTGTGGATGTTTAATGCTTTTTGCTAAGCGGATGCATGTTGGGATGTTGGCTACGTTATGTTTTATTTTGGACTATATGATGCGCTACTGGACATGCTGTTTTTGCTATATAATTTTTGGTTAGTATCAGCGTTATAATGCTCTAAAGGATTTATGTTCTGAAATGATTCTTATTTAATGATGATAATTTCTAGTCATGTTAAGTTGCTATCGTGAGTTTGAGTTTCAATGGGAGCTAACGGTTCCAGGATATTGAAGTCTTACTACTTGTTGATGGATTCTCTGACTTCTTTTGTTCAACTTACTGTGATTCACTCCATTTTATTTTAACATATGAATTTTCTAAAACTTTGAAATATACTCAGATTGCAGAGCAAATCGATTATTCAATTTACTACGGCAAGATTGAGGAATATTCAACCAACCGTCTACACTTCTGAATTCAGGGGGGTTATTTTGATTGAGCTTGGATTTAATGATCTGAATTCTTACCTCACTTATGATTAGGCTAGACAATCTTAAGAGTTCGAATTCTGAATTTGAAGTTAGTAAGATATTTGACTTAAGTGTTTGTTTTATGCACAACTTTCTTTAATTTATTTACTTTTCCCTGCAATTTTATTCGTTGATAATTGACTCCTAGAAAATGAATAGGAAGGGATGAGCAAGAACTGAGTTAATGATGTAGGCCAAGATAAGAGATTATGTAGCCAAACCATTTTGAGCATTCATGAGATACTTTGAGCTTGTGCCTTATCCTTTTGCTATACATTACCAAATGATTGAATTCCTTAGTCACGACTAGTTGTATCTTTATTCATTAGCTATTTATGGGTGTTTCAATTCAGCATAAAAAAAGGAGGTTAAATGTCATAGTGATATGCGGCCTAAGTATGTAGGAGCTTACTTGGAATGATCCCAACTGTGACTATATATATAAAAAAAACATAAGAGAAGAATGATCAATTTTGTCATAGTGATATGTGGCCTAGGTAAGCGAATACATACTTGGAATGATCCCAACTATGAACATAATATTTATATATTTAATGCTTTAGAATTGAGCCTCATAACATGGTAAATGAGTAAGACTATTGACTAGGGATTATCCAGTCCACTATCAAGCCTACATACAAATTGCTAACCAAGCCAAACCAAAACCCACTTCATTATGAACTACTAACTCTTGTCAAGGTTAAAATCAAAAGCTTAGCATATTCTCATCCTTTCTTATTAATGCGGAGGCTAAAATAATTGCATGGGAGTAAATAATTTTGAAGAAATCACACACAACACCAAAATCTAACTACACTTATTCTTTTATCGAACTAATGAATTCGTGATAATTGAATTTTTAATGATTGGCAAGCTTATCAGTTGTGTAGTCTTGATTATGCTTCGACTGAGTGGGGTTAAGAAAAAAAAAATGATCATTGAATTCTCGTTTCAATAGTTATCCATTCACCCAAATAAATTTTATGAATTATCCTTGCTCGGGACTAGCAAGACTCAAGTGTGGGGGTGTGATAACTTCTTAAATGAAGTTATCGATGCCCATTTTATTTGACAAAATTAGTGAAAAGATGTTTTATTGAGTATAAAAAGATGTTAAAATTCATATTTAACTTATGTTTGATTTATTTGACCATTTTCCAATGTTTTCGTGTCAGAATCGCCGAAAAATTCAATCCGGAGAAGGAATGCTGAAGCAATTTGCTGTGCTGGGAAAGTTATTGTAACAACTTTTTTAGTTGTTATAACAACTTTTGGAATTTAAAAAAATCCGAATTTTGAAAATATGGTAGTAGTTTCAAATTAAAAGGATGCATCCTTTCAGATGGGGGCACGAAATTAAAGGACGAAAATGGCTGGAAAAAAAGATTATTATTCACCCTTAGAGAGAAAGAGAGAAGGTCATCATCTTGGAGGAAGGAGAAGACCTAGGGCAAGAAGCGGATCTTGAAGAAGGGTTGCTGAAACACAAATTGGAGAGCATTTTCCTGCATTATTTTGAATTCTTACCATCATGTGCTATAAGATCTTTCCTATTTTGTGGTGTTCTTCCGCCATCATGAACTAAAACCTATAAGTCTTGTATGTTGGTAGTACCTTGTCATGTTTGTGATGTTTTGATTTAACACTCTTCTATGTTGCTTGGAAACTACTTTTACTATATCTATGCTTAATTTTATAAGGAATATTGGATTACGTTTCTTCTTCTAAGTTGCGTGGCGAGATTCGAGAGAGGAGCTACGATAATTTAGAGTAGAACACTTCATTTCACGCGGCGAGATTCGAGAGAGGAGTTGCGTGAATCTTTAACCAAGTTCCATTTGTATACTACGCTGCGAGATTCGAGAGAGGAGTGGCGTGTGTGTGGTATAGATCTCAGTATAATACTGCAAGAGTGAAAGAGATTTCCTCTTCATATTAGCAACACTGATTTGTGCACTTTTTGTATGCTGTTCCTTACCTAAGTTAGAGATAACTAGGCGGAGGAGGGTAACCGGATTTCTGACATCGAGAGATAAAGATTTTCACTTTCAAATCGTTGCAAAGTAGTAGTCAAGTATTGCATAAAGAATTCCTTTAAAAACTCATCACACTAGGCTTGGGAATCCAACTTACAAGACTGTTTCTCTTTATTGATTAAATCACCTTTCCGCTCCGTTAGAGCTACGTAAGCGTATTAGTACACGTATTTCTTTTGTCATCTAGAAATCGATATAATTAACCTGCTTGAATTTAAAGAAAAGGTCAATCTAGTATTTGCAAGCATTAAGTTAGTTACTTCCTCGAGGGAACGATCACTTCTCACTTTATATTACTTGAACCGGCACGTACACTTGCGTTACTCTATATATACGTATCCGGCGTATCAAGTTTTTGGCGTCGTTGCCGGGGAAGGCATCGAATTTAGTGTTTCATTCTTGCAATATTAGTAAGCCCCGAGTAAATAGAGCTCAAGTTTTATTTTTTTTGTTTTGTTAGTTTACTTGTGATTCTGTTTGGTGCATGTCCAGATATAGAAATACTGAATTACTACCTTTGAATTCAAAAATAGAACGCACTTGTAGGCATAACAGAAAAGTTGTGAGAACACGTAGTATTATTCATCCTGAGATGGATAATAACAACCAAGATAATATGAACAATCATGAGGGGCAAGTGGACCACAATGGTCAAGATGAGCAGATCAACAATCAACATGCTGCGCCACGAATGACGTATCGTGACTATAATACACCCTTGAGAGGAGGATTGCACTTTAGCATAGCACGACCCGCAATTGCGGCGAATAATTTTAAAATGGACCCGTTGATTATGCAACAAGTACAATATAATAAGTTTGGGGGTCTCGGTCATGAGGATGCGAATTCTCACTTGCAGACTTTCTTAGCGATCTGTGACATGTTTAAGTTTAATGGAGCATCTGAGGACGCAATCTTGTTAAGGCTATTTCCATTCTCCTTAGAGGGAAGAGCTAAAGACTGGCTAGAATCTTTACCTAATGACTCCATCACTACCTGGGAACAATTAGTGGAGAAATTCTTGAATAAGTATTTCCCACCTTCTAAGACTGCTAAACTGATTAGGGATATAACAACTTTTATGCAAAATCATGGGGAGAGTCTTTATGAGGCTTGGGAGAGATTTAAAGAGCTATTAAGGAAGTGTCCGCACCACGGGTTACACCAACACCAACAAGTATCTATTTTTATAATGGATTACAAACTGCAACCATGATTTTAGTAGACGGAGCCGCAGGAGGTTCCTTAATGAAGAAATATCCTGAAGATGCGTATGCTATATTAGAAGATCTAACCTCAAATAACTATCAAGCTTATGAAAGACAAGGGAGTAGTAACCCAGTGGGAGTCCATCAGGTGGACCAAATTACACATTTAGCCGCTCAAATGACCTCGCAATTTAGTTTGATTAATAAGAGATTAGATTCTTTATCTACCCCTACTTCAAGTTCTCCACTCACCGTAGAACAACTCAATCAAATCACTGAGGAAGCAAATTATGTGGGAGGGCAACAAAGACAATTACCTCCCGGTTTTGCAAATCACTATCATCCTGAGTGGAAAAATCATTCCAATTTATCTTGGAAAAATAACCAAGGAATGATTCAACCACCCGGATTTAATCCAAATACAAACCCAAATCAGAGTAACCCACCGTATAACCCAGTAAATCCTAGGAAATTGACTGATGAATTTATATTAGGAGCTTTCCAAAAGAATGAATCTAGAATGGTAGGCATCGAATCATCTTTAAGATCATTAGAAACTACCTTAGGACAATTAGCAACTTCATTAAGTCAAAGGCCAATGGGGTCATTACCTTCTGACACTACACCTAATCCTACGAGAGATGAACAACATAATCATTGCAAAGCTATCGCTTTAAGGAGTGGTGTAGAAATTGCAAGTGGGGATGGGTTGTTAGAAGAAATTAGAGAAGATGAGAAAAGAGAGAAAAGTAACAAAACAAGTGAACCACAACAGGAAAAGCCAGTAGAGAATAAAGAATTGGAGACAGTTAATATGGAACTACCAGATAAAAAGAAGAAAGAAATTGTATATCCTCCACCGCCTTTTCCATCTAGGCTTGCGAAAACAAAGCTCGACAAACAATTCCAAAAATTTATGGATGTTTTTAAGAAATTAACTATAAATATTCCATTTGCTGAGGCACTTGAGCAAATGCCAAGTTATGTTAAATTCATGAAAGACATTTTATCTAAGAAAAGGAAATTCGAAGATAAGGAAATTGTTGCATTAACAGAAGAATGTAGTGCAATCGTACAGAAAAAAATTCCACAAAAATTAAAAGATCCTGGAAGCTTTACAATACCTTGCTCGATAGGGGTTAAGTTTTCTGGAAAAGCATTATGTGACCTAGGGGCTAGCATCAATTTGATGCCCTTATCTATTTATACAAAATTAGGACTCGGAGAGATTGCACCAACATCTCTTACTCTTCAATTGGCTGATAGGACTTTGGCATTTCCTAAGGGGATTGTTGAAGATGTGTTAGTTAAGGTAGAAAAATTCATCTTTCCTGCTGATTTTGTTATATTAGATATGGATGAGGATAAAGACGTACCAATTATCCTAGGAAGACCATTTTTAGCCACGGGACGAACTCTTATCGACGTCCAAAAGGGAGAATTAACAATGCGAGTTAATAACGAGGAAGTTACGTTTAACATTCTAAAAGCAATAAAATATCCAAATGATAAAGAGGAATGTTATTCAATTAATGAAGTCAAAGATCCTACCAAATTAATGCAAGGCCGTGGTGACATAGACCGCAAGTTGTTGAAAATTCTAACTAATGAAGAATGTGAGGAGGATGTTGAGACCGAAGAATACGTCAAAGCCCTTGATTCTCATGAGAGATTACCATTTAGTCGGAAATTTGAACCACTAACTAGGTCAAGTGCACCCAAGGATTTCAAACCATCTGTTGTTGATCCCCCAAGTTTAGAGTTAAAACCCTTACCTGAATATTTAAAATATGTTTTCCTTGGGGAAGGTAATACTCTTCCCGTTATCATTAATTCTTCCTTAGGACATGATCATGAACAACAACTTCTTGAAGTCTTGCGCGAGTTTAAGGGGGCTATGGGATGGACCCTGGCTGACATTAGAGGTATTAATCCATCTGTGTGTATGCATAAAATTTTGTTAGAAAATGAAGCCATTGGAAGCATAGAGCATCAACGTAGGTTAAGCCCACCCATGAAGGAAGTGGTAATGAAAGAGATCATTAAATGATTAGATGCTGGCATTATATATCCCATTTCGGATAGTAAATGGGTGAGTCCAGTACATTGTGTACCAAAGAAAGGTGGAATGACGATTGTAGAGAATGAAAATAATGAATTGATACCCACAAGAACTGTGACGAGTTGGAGAATTTGTATAGATTACAGGAAGTTGAACAAATCAACTAGGAAGGACCACTACCCATTGTCATTCAATGATCAAGTGTTGGATAGGTTAGCGGGAAGCAATTATTTTTGTTTCTTAGACGGATATTCGGGGTACAATCAGATCATGGTTGCACCAGAAGATCAGGAAAAGACTACTTTTACATGTCCCTATGGCACGTTTGCATTTCGCAAAATGCCGTTTGGCTTATGTAACGCACCCGCGACCTTTCAACGATGCATGATTGCTATCTTTACTGATTTGATGGATGAAGGAATAGAAATATTCATGGATGATTTTTTGGTATTTGGACAGTCATTTGATGCGTGTTTGGAAGTCTTAAAGAAGGTATTGGAAAGATGTGTGCAGACCAACTTGGTCCTGAATTGGGAAAAGTGCCACTTCATAGTACGTGAGGGAATTGTGTTAGGTCACAAGGTCTCTAACAAGGGTTTAGAGGTCGATCGAGCAAAAATAGAAGTTATTGAAAAACTCTCCCCACCTACAAATGTCAAGGGCATTCGTAGTTTTTTAGGCCATGCAGGCTTCTACAGACGATTCATTAAAGATTTTTCGAAAATATCTAAGCCTCTATGTAATCTCCTTGAAAAAGACAAGCCATATATATTTGATGATCATTGTTTAACTGCATTCCAAACATTAAAACGAAATCTAGTGACATCTCCTATTGTTCAGGCACCTGATTGGTCTCTACCTTTTGTGTTAATGTGCGATGCCAGTAATTATGCAGTTGGGGCAGTGTTGGGGCAGATGCATAATAAAATCTTTCACACCATTTATTATGCCAGTAAAACACTTGTAGACGCTCAAGTTAACTATACAACCACAGAAAAAGAACTATTAGCTGTGGTTTTTGCTTTCGATAAATTTCGTGCATACTTGATAAATACCAAGGTTGTGGTTTACACTGACCACTCGGCAATTCGTTATTTAGTAGAGAAAAAAGATGCGAAACCTAGACTCATCCGTTGGGTACTCCTCCTTCAGGAATTTGATTTTGAAATCAGAGACCGAAAGGGAACTGAAAACCCAGTTGCTGATCACCTATCACGTTTGGAACAGAGTGATGAAAGAAATAGACTAGTAGAGATTAGAGAGAATTTTCCCGATGAGAGGATTCTAGCTATCACTGAGGGTAGCATTCCATGGTATGCAGACATTGTTAACTATATAGTGAGCAATGTATTACCCCCAGATATGGATTATCAGCAAAGAAAAAGATTTCTCCACCTGGTGAAATTTTATCTTTGGGATGACCCGTATTTATTTAAGATTTGTGCTGATCAAGTGATCCGCAGATGCATCCCGAAAATTGAAGTGCATGGTATCCTAGAGAAATGTCACACATCTCCTTATGGTGGACACTTTATGGGAGAGAGAACTGCATTAAAGGTATTGGAAGTCGGTTTCTATTGGCCGACATTGTTTAAGGACGCTCAAAAGTTTACGAAGAGTTGTGATAGATGTCAAAGAATGGGGAACATCAAGGGAGGGGCTAGCATGCCAATGACTAATATTTTAGAAGTGGAGGTTTTCGATGTATGGGGAATTGACTTCATGGGTCCGTTTGCAAACTCAAATGGAAATCTTTATATACTCCTAGCTGTGGATTACGTCTCGAAGTGGGTGGAAGCTATAGCTACACCTAAGAATGATGCGAAAGTTGTACTGAAATTTCTCAAATCAAATATTTTTTCTAGATTTGGTACGCCTAGAGCCATAATAAGCGACGGCGGGTCACATTTCTGCAATATGCAGTTTAAGTCACTCTTAAGAAAATATTGAGTAACACACAAAGTTGCCCTTGCTTATCATCCTCAAACAAATGGTTTAGCCGAAGTGTCTAATAGGGAAGTAAAATCAATCCTAGAAAAAACTGTAAGTGCAACACGTAAGGATTGGTCACAAAAACTAAACGATGCACTATGAGCATATAGGACGGCATTCAAGACCTCAATAGGCTTAACCCCATATAAGATGATTTACGGAAAATCGTGCCATCTTCCAGTTGAATTAGAGCATAGAGCATACTGGGCAATTAAAAGGTTGAACTTTGATCTCCACGCAGCCGGTAAGAATAGACTTTTTCATTTGAACGAACTGGAGGAGATTAGGTCTAATGCTTATGAGAATGCAAGGTTGTATAAAGAACGAAGCGGTAGGATCTCCCTAGTGGATGTGCATTATCTCCAGTTATTAGCTAGTTTTTTGATTTTGTTAAGTCTGCTTGGATGTGTGGATGTTTAATGCTTTTTGCTAAGCGGATGCATGTTGGGATGTTGGCTACGTTATGTTTTATTTTGGACTATATGATGCGCTACTGGACATGCTGTTTTTGCTATATAATTTTTGGTTAGTATCAGCGTTATAATGCTCTAAAGGATTTATGTTCTGAAATGATTCTTATTTAATGATGATAATTTCTAGTCATGTTAAGTTGCTATCGTGAGTTTGAGTTTCAATGGGAGCTAACGGTTCCAGGATATTGAAGTCTTACTACTTGTTGATGGATTCTCTGACTTCTTTTGTTCAACTTACTGTGATTCACTCCATTTTATTTTAACATATGAATTTTCTAAAACTTTGAAATATACTCAGATTGCAGAGCAAATCGATTATTCAATTTACTACGGCAAGATTGAGGAATATTCAACCAACCGTCTACACTTCTGAATTCAGGGGGGTTATTTTGATTGAGCTTGGATTTAATGATCTGAATTCTTACCTCACTTATGATTAGGCTAGACAATCTTAAGAGTTCGAATTCTGAATTTGAAGTTAGTAAGATATTTGACTTAAGTGTTTGTTTTATGCACAACTTTCTTTAATTTATTTACTTTTCCCTGCAATTTTATTCGTTGATAATTGACTCCTAGAAAATGAATAGGAAGGGATGAGCAAGAACTGAGTTAATGATGTAGGCCAAGATAAGAGATTATGTAGCCAAACCATTTTGAGCATTCATGAGATACTTTGAGCTTGTGCCTTATCCTTTTGCTATACATTACCAAATGATTGAATTCCTTAGTCACGACTAGTTGTATCTTTATTCATTAGCTATTTATGGGTGTTTCAATTCAGCATAAAAAAAGGAGGTTAAATGTCATAGTGATATGCGGCCTAAGTATGTAGGAGCTTACTTGGAATGATCCCAACTGTGACTATATATATAAAAAAAACATAAGAGAAGAATGATCAATTTTGTCATAGTGATATGTGGCCTAGGTAAGCGAATACATACTTGGAATGATCCCAACTATGAACATAATATTTATATATTTAATGCTTTAGAATTGAGCCTCATAACATGGTAAATGAGTAAGACTATTGACTAGGGATTATCCAGTCCACTATCAAGCCTACATACAAATTGCTAACCAAGCCAAACCAAAACCCACTTCATTATGAACTACTAACTCTTGTCAAGGTTAAAATCAAAAGCTTAGCATATTCTCATCCTTTCTTATTAATGCGGAGGCTAAAATAATTGCATGGGAGTAAATAATTTTGAAGAAATCACACACAACACCAAAATCTAACTACACTTATTCTTTTATCGAACTAATGAATTCGTGATAATTGAATTTTTAATGATTGGCAAGCTTATCAGTTGTGTAGTCTTGATTATGCTTCGACTGAGTGGGGTTAAGAAAAAAAAAATGATCATTGAATTCTCGTTTCAATAGTTATCCATTCACCCAAATAAATTTTATGAATTATCCTTGCTCGGGACTAGCAAGACTCAAGTGTGGGGGTGTGATAACTTCTTAAATGAAGTTATCGATGCCCATTTTATTTGACAAAATTAGTGAAAAGATGTTTTATTGAGTATAAAAAGATGTTAAAATTCATATTTAACTTATGTTTGATTTATTTGACCATTTTCCAATGTTTTCGTGTCAGAATCGCCGAAAAATTCAATCCGGAGAAGGAATGTTGAAGCAATTTGCTGTGCTGGGAAAGTTGTTGTAACAACTTTTTTAGTTGTTATAACAACTTTCGGAATTTAAAAAAATCCGAATTTTGAAAATATGGTAGTAGTTTCAAATTGAAAGGATGCATCCTTTCAGATGGGGGCACGAAATTAAAGGACAAAAATGGCTGGAAAAAAAGATTATTATTCACCCTTGGAGAGAAAGAGAGAAGGCCATCATCTTGGAGGAAGGAGAAGACCTAGGGCAAGAAGCGGATCTTGAAGAAGGGTTGCTGAAACACAAATTGGAGAGCATTTTCCTGCATTATTTTGAATTCTTACCATCATGTGCTGTAAGATCTTTCCTATTTTATGGTGTTCTTCCGCCATCATGAACTAAAACCTATAAGTCTTGTATGTTGGTAGTACCTTGTCATGTTTGTGATGTTTTGATTTAACACTCTTCTATGTTGCTTGAAAACTACTTTTACTATATCTATGCTTAATTTTATAAGGAATATTGGATTACGTTTCTTCTTCTAAGTTGCGTGGCGAGATTCGAGAGAGGAGCTACGATAATTTAGAGTAGAACACTTCATTTCACGCGACGAGATTCGAGAGAGGAGTTGCGTGAATCTTTAACCAAGTTCCATTTGTATACTACGCTGCGAGATTCGAGAGAGGGGTGGCGTGTGTGTGGTATAGATCTCAGTATAATACTGCAAGAGTGAAAGAGATTTCCTCTTCATATTAGCAACACTGATTTGTGCACTTTTTGTATGCTGTTCCTTACCTAAGTTAGAGATAACTAGGCGGAGGAGGGTAACCGGATTTCTGACATCGAGAGATAAAGATTTCCACTTTCAAATCGTTGCAAAGTAGTAGTCAAGTATTGCATAAAGAATTCCTTTAAAAACTCATCACACTAGGCTTGGGAATCCAACTTACAAGACTGTTTCTCTTTATTGATTAAATCACCTTTCCGCTCCGTTAGAGCTACGTAAGCGTATTAGTACACGTATTTCTTTTGTCATCTAGAAATCGATATAATTAACCTGCTTGAATTTAAAGAAAAGGTCAAGCTAGTATTTGCAAGCATTAAGTTAGTTACTTCCTCGAGGGAACGATCACTTCTCACTTTATATTACTTGAACCGGCACGTACACTTGCGTTACTCTATATATACGTATCCGGCGTATCAGAGGCCTCCTCCTGTCCGCTCGAGGGGCGGCGGCCTCCTTCCACTGCCCGCCATGGCCGCCCAAGAAGGGTTGGCCTCCTCCTATCCTCCCGAGGGGCGGCGGCCTCCTGCCGCTGCCCGCCGAGGCTGCCCAAGCAGGGGCGGCCTCCTCCTGTTCGCCCGAGCGACGTCGGCCTCCTACCGCTGCCCGCTGAGGCCGCAAAAGCAGGGGCGGCCTCCCCATGCTAATGCCGAGTCCGCCCGCCAAGGGGGCAGACTGCTCGCCTGCCGAGTCCGCCCGTCAAAGGGGGCGAACTACCCTTCTGTCCGTCGAGTCTGCCCAGGTCGACGGTCTGATCATCTCGTCCGCCTGAAGCTCCGTGATTATGTCACTGGGCCCCGCTTCTAAAAGATCTTCCACGGGCCTATAAATAGCCCCCAAAGCCTCTCATTTTGGGGGGCGCAGAGGGAAAACTTCCAGCTTGATCAAGGCCAGCGGACTCCATTTTGCAGTCCTCCGCCGCTGCTAGTAAGAGCTGCGGACTCAGATTCCCAGTCCTCCACAACTGCTAGCAGCCTCTTTTACTTAGTCTCTGACAACTTTTTTCCTCAGCCGCCAGCTTCCTCTTGTACCCTTTACTGATTTTACATGTAATGGCCCAATTGTAACACCCCGAAACTCAAAAGAGGGACGGGTGACGTTTTAAGCCAAGTATGGGACTTGGAGCAGGTGACATGGCCTGGGACACGGGTGCGTCCCAGGGTGTGTCACGGGTGTGTTCGGCCACGGGTCGTGTGGTCGACGTTTTGGCGATCAGCGATCGTCGGGTATAGGCACACGGCCTGGGACACATGCGTGTCCCATGGCATGTCCTGCTCGGGCAGTCGGTGGTTTTATGCTAAAAAGATTACACGGCCTGGGACACGGGCGTGTCACAGGGCGTGTATAGCACACGGCATGTGACACGGGTGTGTCACATAGTCATGTCCTTCTCGGGAGAATCATGGATTTTGCACACGGGTCGTGACACGGGCCCTGACACGGGCGTGTCACATGTGACACGGGCGTGTCGGTGTCCGTGTCACAAGCCGTGTTCTGGTCGAGAATTCCTGGTGACGGCAAATGAGTGACACGTCCATGCACACGGCCGTGTTGCAACCCGTGTTCAACCCAGGATTTCTAATTTTGGGCTGAATCGTGGCCGTCCGTTTCCTTAGTTTGGGATCCGACGGATGGGGGATGTTCCTGGTGGGTTATATCCGGGAATAGGGCTTGGAAACCCTCATTCCATTTGAATTTTCTCTTTCTAAAAGCTAGAGAGAAGGGAGAGCAAAGAGGAAGAGGAAGAGCTAGATCCGGTCACCGGTGGAGCTTCGGAGCTCCAAATCACGAGTCGACTTCGGATCCGCGGAGGCAAGGAGATTGCGGTGCTTTCCGTCCGTATAGATTTCCATGGCGCCAAGGAAGAACGCTAGGGTAATGATTCTCATCTTGAGCATGTGAAGCTCTTCTTCTTTTGCATGGGAAAACCCTTCTCCCGCGAGTGTGCGGCGAGTTTGCGGTATTCCTTGGGGTAAATATGTAAAGTCCCCATTGTTAGAGTCTGGAATCGTAGTACGGACATAGGCATGATGTGTGAAGCCTACCCGGACATGTTGGTCTGGATCGGTGATGTTTTGCTATGCATGGTTGGCCGGAGAAGACTACGTGCCTTTGTGTTATTTTCAGGCTTCTACGTGGTAGATTGCAACATGGAGTCTTGGGGATTAATCCCAGGGTGCACCCGGAAATCTGGGCGGAAGCGAATTTCTGCCATTTCGATGGCCTGGGAGCCAACCGGGTACATTGCGGGGCTATGTACCGTGTTTGAACGATAGTTGGGACTGGGGAAGCTTAGCCCGCGTCTAAGGCCAAATGGCAATGACGGGGTGAGCAACGGGCTGGTGGACCCCTACCCGCTCCATCTGCTCGGTTAAAGTGACCTAAAGTTTTACGTGGGACTTGCCGAGGTTTGGAGATCGAGTCTAGGCTACGGCTGAAAGGACTAAATGCTCACAAGGTTTGCCGCCCCATGAGGGTGGTGGTGGAGTCAAGGACCGGACGGGGTTCGGACTGGCTTCGCCGAGTAAGTGCCCCGAGAGCACGAGGTGTACGGCCTTGTGCGCGTGCATCTGTGATGTGGTGTTTCTTTACTATGTTGCTTGTTTTGCTAACAAGTGCAGGCAAGGAGCTTTGCCGCCCCGAGTTTGGGGGTGGAATCGTTATAATTTGGTCAGCATAGCTGACCGTTGCTTTTGTTTACCATTGTGCGGTGGATTGTTGCTTGCAGGTGTTGCGGGGCCGAGTGGTAAATAGCGGGCTAAAGCCCAAGTTGTTGTGCCGGCCCTCGAAGGCCTATTTTTAGTGTTTTTCTTGTTTACTCATGTATGACCGGCCTGCGTGCCGAGGTTTGGAAGACACTTTTATTAAGCAAACTTTTGTAAGACCATAAGGTCAGTACTTATGTATTAAACATTCCTATTGGTTTGAGTAGTGGACATTCATACTTGACAGGGTTCTTTATTCTTTGCAACCTTAATAAATTGCTTCCGCTAGATGCTCTGTGTAGGACGTTTTGATTGGTTGAATGGCATCAATAAGTAACCAACCGGTCTGTCCGTATTATATGGAATCGGGCCCCGGCCGGACCTACTGCTATATGCTATGTGACGGATAGGGGTGTTACAGCAATAACAAGATGTAATCTTACTTCTTGATTAAAGGAAAAGCTCATCGCAAGAGTGACATTTAAGCTGCGGCGGGCGAAGTCTGCTGTTGCCGCTGTTAGCGGCCCCCTCGCTTATTTCCCTCTCTCGATCTAACCAACAGAGCTCAACCGCCAAAGTAGTCGTCTGCTCGACATCTCCTGATCAACCTCCTCCGCTGATCATCAAGCTTCTCCGCTGATCATCAGCCTTCTCGGCTGCTCTCAGCAAACCTCTCAGCTATCCCCGCAAACCCTCTTTTTCACCTAGCTTGTGAGACCGAACAACCCGTTAACTAGGCGGTGCCGTTTTCGCGCATCAACATGCATGAGACCAAACTCAGTATTTATCTTTGCCACAGATGGGTGTTAATGAATCAAGCCATCCAGCTCTAGGCTAGAAGGTCTCACTATCAGATCTCCTGATTTAGACGAGCAAGAAGAGTTATCATCTCGCATTAAATACTGATCCTAAAGGAAATAAATTTATGAACAACATAATGTTGTTCTCTTTGTGCAAGAACAAGAAAATTATAGAGAAGCCGCAAGGGGCACACATTGGATCAAATCCATGAATGAAGAAATTCACATGATAAAGAAGAATCAATCCCAAAATCTTATAATGAAATCCATTGACCTTAAGTGGGTTTTCTAAATCAAAAATGATGAAGACAGGAGAATCACCAAGTAAAAAAACATTGCTAGCTAGTTGCAAAGGGGGTACTCACAGAAGTCTTAAATAAACTACAATGAGACGTACATTTGCATCAGTTGTAAGGATATAAATATTGAGAGCACTTCTTCCCGTTACAACTCAAAGAAACAACAAGTTATCTAGCTCGATGTCAATTCTACATTCCTGAATAAAAAATATATGCCCAACAACCAGATGGTTATGAGAAGTCGGGGGAAAAGAGAAAGTTTGCATACAGCATAAAGCTCTGTATGGACTAAAACAAGCACCGAGAGCATAAAATCAAAAAATGATAAGAAACTCTTACTCAATGACTTATGTAAAAAGCAAAAAATGAGCATTCCATGTATATCAAGTCCTATTGAGGAGAAGATTTTTTACTATGCATGTATGTAGACAACCTCATCTTCAGAAGGTCGACTGCGACATTGTAGAAGACTTTAAAGAAGTAATGAAAAAGGACTATGAGATATTGAGTGACCTTGGTCTAGTGTAATTTTTTCTTGAATTTCAAAACAAGTAATTGTTGGGGAAAATTTTCCTTAACCAAGAAAGATACAGAGATAAATTACTAGAAAAATTTGCGAGGATTAATTGCAAATCAATTTCCACTCAACAATTGAAAAATTATATAGAAAAGACGAAGGAGAAATATCTCAAAAGAAGAGTATAAAAGCCTCTTTGCTTCTCTAATATACCTCACTAACAACAAACCATGCATAAAGAATGTTTTTAGCACTGTCTCACGATTCTTAAGCAATCTCAGCTCAGAACATTTCCAAGCAACAAACTCATTATGAATTATCTCAAAGGCAAAACCTCAATGGGGGCACCTATATAAAGAAGAAGCAAAGACAATAAATTAACATGCTTTAATTACAAACAAGAGCTTTCTTTTGAAGGAGAAACAAAAGTGATCAGGAGGCGACACCGGCAGCTAGGCCACCGGAAGAAAAGCCAGCCAAAACAGTGACACTTGATAAAGCATAAAGATAAGAAAGCCACAAAAGTAAAAAGTGATAAGTATCAAGAGTTAAAAGTCATGGAGTAATTTACTGACTCAAAGCCTTGTTATAACTACACCTGTAAACAGTGTTTATCTGAAGTATTTCCTGGGCCTATAAAAGGGCTCAAACACTTGTAGCAAAATACTTGAAAAAAGGGAAATAAAATCTGGTTGATTCTTACTTGATATTTTTATATTGTGCTTGGTATAAAAAATCTATATTTTGAATTGAACGATCCTAATATTGGTATCAGATCCATATCTTGTTGAAAGTGAGGTGAAAGTTCTTTACTACTGAGTTCTACTATCAGTAATTAATAAGACTAGAAGAATACTTGGCTTCATTATCTACCAATTATATTCCCCTCTATAGCCAAACTGGTGTACCAATTTTTAATGGAGAGATGTTCGAGTTCTAAAGTATTTGTATGCTTACGCTCTTTGATTATTAAGACTTGTTGGATATTATAGAGCAAGGAATACAGACAGGATAAAAACCAGAACCGGCATCACCACTCAATATAACAAAAATAACATCAGCTGTAAGAGCTGTTACAAAAAATATCGAACCAAAAATGTTAGAGCTTTGCTTCTCATACACCAAGGTGTATCTAATACCATATTTCCACGGATCATGAGTGCTTCTTCTGCAAAGGAAGCATGGGATACCCTTAACGAGGAGTTCAAAGGAACTCATAAGGTAATATCAATTAAAGTTCATACTTTATGGAGGCAATTAGATGTTGTAGAAATGAAAGAAGAGGAATTCATTCTGGATTTTTATGCTAAAGTATCTAATATCACCAACCATTTCCGTAATTTAGAAAAGATTGTTGAGGATCAACAACTTGTGCATAAGATTATGAGAAGTTTACCCATAAAATATGATCATGTAGTAGCAGCAATAGAAGAAGCTCATGATATGGGCTTACTAACTACTACAGAGTTGATGAGTTTACTTCAATCACGTGAAGATAGACTCAAGAAACATACCCCTATGATAGAACAAGTACTACAAAGCATTATGTCTTAAAACAGAGCATGTAATCCAGAAGTATTTTAAAAACCACCTCAAAAATATAAGAAAACCAACCAAAGAGGTAAATAAAAGGGTAGAAATTAGGTTCCCAATAATCAAATGTATTGTTAATTGTGTAAGAAACCAACACACAATACACAAGACTGCTTTAATCGATGTAGAAGATGTAATAAACCAACCCATTTTGGTAGGGATTGATGGTTTAAGAATAAAGAGGAAGAAAAATTTACTGAAAGAGGGGGTAATAATGCTCTATTCTTTACCATTGACAAGTCCTTGCCACAAAAATTAGTAAACACCAGATGGTATCTGAAATGTGGAGCTTCAAATCACATGTGTAGAGATAAAAACAAGTTTATCACATTAGACAAAATTACAAAGTTAATAGCTTACCTAGGAGATGGAAAGTCTCAAACAATTGAGGGTAAAGGGACTATTGAAGTAACAACTAATATCGGATACCTTAAAACAATTAGTGATGTTTAGTAGGTACCTCATTTAACTCAAAATCTGCTTAGCATGGGACAACTGCAGAGCAAAGGCTATAAAGTAATATTTACAAACAAATAGTTTCAGGTCATAAAAGATAAAACAAGTCAATTGATTGTAATTGCACCTATGTTAGTCAATCAAGTCTTGTATCTTGATATGAAACCCATATCTCTCTCTACTATGATACCTGAAGGAAAACATGATTCAATGTCCAAACTATGACAATGTTGATTTGGACACTTACATTGGAAATCACTTTAATAAGCAACCAAATTAGCAAAGGGAATGCCAGATATTGACATAAAAAGGAAATTCTATCAGAGGTGTGCAGAAGCAAAAAAACACAGATTATATTTTCCTAAAGAAGCAACTTGGAGAAGTAATTCTCTATTGGATCTCATTCATGCATACTTATGAGGACCATCACAAACTTCTTCTCATCAAAATAAGAAATACTATCTTTTACTTATGGATGATTATTCTAGATTTATGTGGATTTATTACCTTTCACATAAATCAGAAGCCTTTGAAGCATTTAAATTATGGAAGAAGAAAGTTGAAAAAAAGTTAGAAACAACAGTGGAAGCATCGAGAACGGACAGGGGAGGAGAATTCCTCTCACAACTATTTATAAAGTTTTGTAAACAAGAAGGAATAAGAAGAGAGCTAACAGCACCTAAAAGCCCACAACAAAATAGTGTTGTAGAAAGAAGAAATCGCATCATTGTTTAAATGGCAAGGGTCATGATGTTCTCAAAGAAATTACCTCATCCTTATTGGGTTGAAGCCACTAATACCATTGTTTATCTCTTAAACAGAACACCAACAAAAGCCCTAGAATATGCAACACCATATGAAACATTATACACAAGAAAACCATCCTTAGCACACTGTAAAGGGTTTGAATGTATAGCTTATGCACTCAAAACAAACATAAGTGGTAAGCTAGATGCAAAAGCTAAAAATTTACTTTTTATCGGATATGATGAATACTCAAAAGCATACAGATTACGCAATCCCCATACAAACCAACTGATTATCTCACGTGATGCGTAGTTTGATGAAGAAAGGACATGGGATTAGGGATCAGACAAAGAACAACAAGCCTATCAACCAGTTGTGGTTGAACTGAGGGATTGGATCCTTAGTTCCTTCCATACAACACTTAAAGACATCAGTACAATAACTAAAAAGGGCATCATGAGTCCACAAACCTCTTCATCAACATCTCCCCGAGAGAGAAACCATATGGAAATAGAAATATAAGACCAATTCTCATCACCACCTATTCTTAAAACCAAGAGAATAAAAGAAATCTATAACTCATGTGAGCTAGCACTTACTACCAATACACCAGTTACCTCTGAAGAAGCCACTGAATCAGAATCATGGAGAAAAGCAATGCAAGAAGAGATATCCATGTTAAACCATCAAAATACCTGGTCCCTATCCAAAAGACCACTTAACCAAGAAGTAATTGGATTAAAGTGAATTTTTAAAGTAAAAACAAATGAAAATGGTGAAGTAATAAAACATAAAGCACGCTTGGTAGCAAAGGGATATTCTCAAATACCCTGCAGAGATTTCAATGAGTCATTTGCTCCAGTAGCTCGCATGGAAACTATCAGATTCATCATTGATAAGGCTGCTCAGAATTATTATCTCATATATAAACTTGATATAAAATCTGCATTTCTAAATGGAGTACAAAAGGAAGAAGTGTTTGTTGACCAACTGAGAGGTTGCATAATACCAAGACATGAACATGAAGTGTACAAACTACATAAAGCATCATACGGCCTTAAACAAGCTCCTAGAGCTTGGAAAGAAATACTGATGCTTTTCTAATTCAAGATGGATTCCTCAAATGACATGTGGAAGCTTCTCTCTATACTAAAGCAAAGCATACACACATCTTAATTGTATGTATTTATGTCGACGACATTATCTTTACCAGCAACAATCCAACCATGATGCAAACATTTAAAGATACATTGTTGCATAAGTATGAAATGACTTACCTTGGTATGCTATGATTCTTTTTGGGCATACAAATTACTCAATACCCAAAATGTATCTTTCTTTCACATGAAAAATATGCTGCTAAATTGATTAGTAAAACGGGGCTGAGTACTTGTAATGCAACACTTACTCTAATGGCAATTACAGAAATATTAGAAAAGAGAAAAGAAGGAGAAGAGGAAGCAGAGGAAGACAACTATCAGAAATTAATTGGATCCATGATTTATCTTACACAAACAAGATCAGATTTGGAGTATGGAATAAATAAACTATCCAGGTATGTCTCTAATCCAAGCAAACATCATATGGAAGTTATTAAACGCCTATTACAATATGTGCAAGGCACAAAGAACTATGGATTAATATATGAAAAAGGGGGCAAAGGAGCCCTAAATGGATATTGTGACTCCGATTTGGCTAGAGATTGAGAAGACAAAAAAGTACCATTGCATACGTCTTCGCATGTGGGAATTGTCCTATTTCATGGAGCTCACGCAAACAACAGACAAAAGTCTTGTTTTCCATGAAAGCGAAATACATGTCATTCTCGAATACCGCATGTGAAGCCACATGGTTGAAAGAAGTAGAAAAGCAGATCAGATAGAATAAAGAAGTAGAGAAAGAAGAAAAGTTGGTGCTAATCAGATGTGATAACACTTCATCTATAGCATTGGGAAAAAACCCAATCTTCCATAACTGAAGCAAACACATCGCAGTAAAACATAACTTCGTTCAAGAGCAAATCGAACACGATAAACTACATGTTGAATATTGCTTGACGGAAGATCAAGTGGCAGATATCTTAACAAAAAACCTACCACGACATCGATTTCTCGTACTAAGATCAAAAATGAAGATCGTGCTGCCTCCGGATCAATAGGGGGTGAAGGAGAAATAGAAGTGATCAGGAGGCGACACCAGCAGGTAGGCCACCGGAAGAAAAACCAACCAAAGCAGTGACAAATGATAAAGCATAAAGACAAGAAAGCCACAAAAGTCAAAGATGATAAGTACCAAGAGTTAAAATTCATGGAGTAATTTACTACCCCAAAGCCTTGTTATAACTACACATGTAAATCGTGTTTATCTGATGTATTTGTTGGGCCTATAAAAGGACCCAAACACTTGTAACAAAATACCTGAAAAAGGGAAATAAAATCTGGTTGATTCTTACTTGAAAATTTTATATTGTGCTTGATATAAAAATCTATACTCTGAGTTGAACGATCCTAAGATCTTGTACACCTATAAAATGTAATAGAATGTTAGAAATTAATCGATGAAATAATCTAATTACCAATTCATTTAATTTTACTTCGTCATTTCTCCTCTTTTTTTTTCCAAAAAGCCCCTAAATCCTCTTCCATGCACACTTCCATTTGTGTTAACTAGGATTAATGAATTTAGTGTGCTTTATGATTTGATTTAATTAATGAAACTTTGTTGTGATCGGGAGTAGGCCTGATAAAGTGATGTGTATTTCCTTTTTGTTTTTCTAAAACCAGGATCGAAGCAAGAAGACAAAATTTACCTGGAATAATTATTTAATTTGGCAATCAAATCCAATCATGAAAAATTGATTGGCTACACTAATCTTAAGATCGAATGCGCTCATTAAATTATGACGAGTGTCGCTTGCACTTTTCTCATTATATTCAGCCTACTTTAGGAGCAAAATTTCGGTCTGAAACTCGGACGTAGAAAACAATCCGGCATCAATGAAATACAAGAGAAACCCATTGTTTTGTGGGGCCTGCGGTGCACAGTAAATCTGTGCATCGTGGGCCCCACTATTTCACTTGTTTTCATATATTTCCAAGACAGTTATGACCGGTGAAAATAACACAAACATTAATTAAGGTCTGGTTCATGCAGTCATAGCCGCTTGATCGATGAAAATAAGTCCCCCCAAACGGAGCCTTAGGTTCCGTTTGGCACGATGGAAGCCATGGCCGAATCTATAGGGGGGCCACAGGGACACGTGTCCCCCCAAAGTTTTTTGAGATTTAGGTTTAAGGATTCATTTTTGGAATCGTGCCCCCCCCCCACAATTTTTTTTGAGAATCACCCCTGTAACCTTGTTGCGACGCATGCATGGGTTAGAAATTTCGTGAAATATGCACTGGGTCCGCCCCTTTTAGCCTCAAATTAAAAAAGTTCCTCCTAATTTCCGCATTTAACTTTCTCATCCACCTTCGGCTTTCCCGATAGCACCTAAATCCCTAATTCTTGAATTTGCATCCTTCCGCCTTCCCTTCGCTAGCCGCAACAGGGTTACAGAGGTCGATGCATTCTAGGTCTTTTGGCTACTCCTCTCATTCTTCCTTCTCTCACTGGGGAAGACGCTGCTAGCCGCAATAGGGGACTACGCCGCTGTCCGCAACAGGGGACGACGTCGATGTCCAAGTCCATTGAACTATCGAAGTCCTCAAGGTAATCGAGTTTAGGGCTTTAAACTTTTAGGTATTAATCAGTTTTTACACCTCAAAGATTACAATTTTTGTAGCTCAACTCCTCAACGTGGAACACTTGATTGGGCCGATTAGTTGATTACCTCCATTCTCTAAGTCTAAGTCCAGGTAATCAGATTTAGGACTTTCAATTTTTAGGGATTAATCAGGTTTAACACCTCAAGGCTTTCAATTTCTGTAGCTCAACTCCTCAAGGCCGAACACCTGATTGGGTCGATTTGCTGATTCACCTCCAGGATCCAAGTCCATGTCCAGGTAATTAGGTTTAGGGCTTTCAATTTTTAGGGATTAATTTGTTGAAATGTATGCAATTAGACCATTAATTGTATGGCTTTTAATTTTTTTGTAGCCTTGTGGTGTTAGTATAATTAGGTCTTGTTATTATTGTACAACTTCTAATGGTGTTGAGTGTTAGTATTGAATATGAGTTTAATATGATGCAGGTGCAACAAGTGCAAAGGAAACTACAAGATTGGATTTCTTGCTTCTCTACTGGAGTAACGGTAACTCTCTTCAACCATATCTCATTTTGTATTAATGTATTATATATTGTAGGTGTGCTTTGAAGTATTAGTCAACTAGTGGCTAAGCAAAACATGTTAATCTCTGTAAAACCTCGTATTCGCCCCTATGTAATTTAAAGCTTTTCGGATGTCTTGGCACTCTCGGTGGCCAATTTTGGCTATAGCTTTGAAATATACTAGTAGGGGGAGGAAAAACTTGCCTCCCCCTTGCCCCCTTCTTTGAGGGTCGGGTGCGGCAAGTTGGCCGGCACCCCCCGATGGGATAAAGTGCGAGGTAAGGGCAGCGAGGTCGACTGGAGACCAAGGTCTCGTCCCACTGCCCCTTAGCCCCGAGCAGGGGCGATACCAGCTCGTCGGGCGAGACCGCCGGCCAGGCGGGTTCTCGCCCGCGCGGCAACCTCGCCGGGCGAGACCGCCGGCCAGGCGGGTTCTCGCCCGCGCGGCCAGCTCGCCGGGCAAAACTGCCGGCCAGGAGGGTTCTCGTTCGCGCGGTCAGCTCGTCGGGAGAGACCGCCGGCCAGGCGGATTCTCGCCCGCGCGGCCAGCTCGTTGGGCGAGACCGCCGGCCAGGCAGGTTCTTGCCTGCGCAGCCAGCTCGTCGGGCAAGACCGCCGGCCAGGCGGGTGCTCTCCCGCGAGGCCAGCTCGCTGGGCGAGACCGCCGGCCAGCCGGGTTCTCACCTGCGAGGCCAGCTCGCCGGGCGAGACCGCCGGCCAGGCGGGTTCTCGCCCGCGAGGCCAGCTCACCAGGCGAGACCGCCGACCAGGCGGGTTATCGCCCACGCAGCCAGTTCCCTCGTCTCGGGTGTCCAGGGGGGGCTGGGGGGTGTGGTTTGACCCCATCTCGCACTTGGACCTCTTTGGGACGTGCTTTTACTCTTTTACCCCCGTTTATGGGTGTTTTCTATTGGCTTGAGGCTTATTTGCCTTAGGGGTATTTTGGTTATTTTGACCCCAAGACTTGGAAAAACTATAAATAGACCCCCTTGGGTGCCTTTGGAGAGGATGAGATTTTCTTACCTCCTATTCCCTTAGCTTCATCTTGGTAGAGTAGAGAGAGCTCTCTAAGGCGCCCAGCTCAGCCACTTGGTGAGGGAGGGGAAGTGTTCTAGCAACCTTTTGGGTGTGTGGTGGGACCTCCACGCTAGAGCCGAGGGTCTGTTCCTAGTCTCCCAAGTCTTTGGTCCGTGACGTTCTTCTGAGTGTAGTAGGTGTGAGGTCACCCCTTCCCCAAGGGTTGAACTCCACAGATGTAATTTTTGGCTTCAACATTTTAGTGCGGTGAGCGTGGAGAGTGACCTGCACAGAAAATCTCAGGAGAGTGTCATGGATGGAGATCAGGGAGGTAGTGATGACCTCGGTGGTCTCCCCAACCCAGGACCCTTCGTAAGAAGGGAAGAGTTCATGGCTTCTATCTCGGGCATCATGGAGATGTTGCGAAGCATTGCCCCTCGGGCTGGCAGTTTAGCCCCAACCCCCCAGGGACCGGCACCCGGGGATCTCAGTGAGCTACCCCTCAGGGATCTAAGCGAGATCACCCCAGCATGGGGAGAAGGAAGTGCCCCAGGGAGGCGACCTGGTAAGGAAAGGATGGGAGAAGGGGTCGAGCTAGACCTCACCGGCCGGGAGCTGTTCCCCAGCCCAGCGAGTGCTAACCCTCCAGGTGAGCAGGTCGCGCGAGTGGAGGTCCCGAGAACCCCCCTTAGGGGGCCACCCTTCAGCGAGTTGATCATCTCAGCTCCCGTTCCCAAGGGGTTCAAGGAACTTGACAAGACATACTATACCGGGAAGGATGACCCCATCCAGCACCTGTAGTGGTTTGAGGATGCTGTCTCCATCATGCCAATGACGGATGCCTTCAAGTGCCGTCTATTTGCGATCACCTTAAAAGAGAAGGCGATGGACTGGTTCCATCAACTCCCCCCAAGGTCCATCTTTGGGTTCGAAGACTTGAGCCGGAGCTTTCAGCTTCGCTTCTCCACCTCCAAGAAGAGGAAGAAAGGTCCCGAGTCCCTCTTCCTGATAAAGCAGAGGGCCGAGGAGTCGTTGGCCCACTACATTGACAGGTTCCAGGAGGAGGTCCTTGACATCCAAGAGGTGCTTGGGTATGCCCTCCAGATGGCATTCACGGTGGGGCTGCGCGAAGGGTTCTTCAAGATGAGCTTGACCCGGAAGACCCCCCTTTCTTTCGAGGAGATGATGGAAAGGGCAGCAGAGGAGATAGCCATGGAGGCAGCCAACCCGGCCTTTGTGAAGAAGTTGGCAAAGTTAATGGAGGTTGAGTCAAAAGAGCAAAGTGGCTTAATACACCAGGAAGGAAGGCGGAGAGAGAAGCAGAGAGCCCAGGGGTTTCAAAGACAGGAGGGTCCGGAGCTGGGCTAGAGGCAGTAGGGAGGACCTGCCCATGGTCCAGGAAGAGCTCTCATCCAGGATGGGGGGAACTTTCATGGGGGCCAAGGGAGGTTAAACTTTCATAGGCAAGCCCCAAGATAGCTCCTGCCTGACCCCAGCAAGTAATGGCGATTGGTCGAAGGGAGAGGAGGAATCACAAGGGAGAGGGGGAGGCAGAGTAGAGTTACCATACTGCGACTTCCACCAGTTGGAGGGTCATGCTACGGCTACCTGCCCCGAGTTCCTGGAAGTGAGGGGGACGAGAGCTCCAGCCCAGCAACAGTCGGAGCGGATCGAAGCTCCGCCCCAAGGAGGTGGAGGGGATGATGTATGCGAGGACCGGGTCAATGTAGGACCCCGAGGTGGTTTAGCTGTGATCCACGGGGGGGGGGGGGGGAGATCGAAACCGCTCAGAAGGCAAGTCTCCATGTGATGTACCGACGGAGCGTTGCCTCGACATCCCAGACCCCTCCCCCGGAAGAAAGGGTCACCTTCTCGTCAAAGGACATGCTAGAGCATGAGGATCCCTTCTGCGATGCCCTGGTCATCCAGGCAGCCGTCGAAGGCTTCACCGTCTCCCGGATCTTGGTTGATAACGGAAGCTCAGTCAACGTCGTGTTCAAGAAGACGTTCGAGGGGATGAAGGTGGAGACAAGGAGGGTAGTGGCGTCGGATGGACCTCTATTTGGATTCTCAAGGGAGAGGAAGGAGGTGGAAGGTGGAGTCGGACTCCAGGTGAAGTTAGGAGGGACCTCAATGAACTGCAGGTTCGTCATTGTGGACGCTCCAAGCAGCTACAACGCCATCTTCGGAAGGCCCCTCATCAGCGCCTTCTGGTGCGTGCCCTCATCCTTCCACCAGTGCCTCAAGTTCAACTCAGATGGGATCCAGGTCAGGATCAAGAGAGACTCCAGGATGGCGAGGCAGTTCTACATCACGGCAGTCAACACCATCTCTTGGTTGGCTAAGGCAGAGGAGATGGAGAAGATCATGGAGAGCCTGAGCAGGATGGAGGTGTCCAATGGGAGAGAACCCGATGGTGACCACCATGCCCGGACCCCCTGAAGAAGCCTCGCCTCGGCAGAGTCATGTATCTTGTTTTTCTTTATGTTGTAATGAGTCCAGCCTCCAACCGGTAGAGTCAGGAGGGTCATGTAACCAAACTTTTTTCCCCTTTTGAGGATGTTTAATTTTGGCAGAGTTCAGGTGACATGCCTCATCCCCAGGCCCCCTTGGCTCCGAGATAATTCTGCTGCCAGGCTCTCACTAGCTTGCAGGACAGGTTGATCTCTCGTGGAGCCTAAGTCCATTAGCTCTGAGATGATTCCGTTGTCAGGCTCTCACTAGCTGGCAAGGCAGGTTGATCTCTCGTGGAAGCTAAGTCTTTTAGCTCCGAGATGATTCCGCTGTCAGACTCTCACTAGCTGGCAGGGAAGGTTGATCTCTCGTGGAGCCCAAGTCCCTTAGCTCCGAGATGATTCCGCTGCAAGACTCTCACTAGCTGGCAGGGCAGGTTGATCTCTCGTGGAGCCCAAGTCCCTTAGCTCCGAGATGATTCCGCTGTCAGGCTCTCACTAGCTGGCAGGGCAGGTTGATCTCTCGTGGAAGCTAAGTCTTTTAGCTCCGAGATGATTCCGCTGTCAGGCTCTCACTAGCTGGCAGGGCAGGTTGATCTCTCGTGGAGCCAAATCCCTTAGCTCCGAGATGATTCCGCTGTAAGGCTCTCACTAGCTGGCAGGGCATGTTGATCTCTTGTGGAAGCTAAGTCTTTTAGCTCTAAGATGATTCCGTTGTCATACTCTCACTAGCTGGCAGGGCAGGTTGATCTCTCGTGGAGCCCAAGTCCCTTAGCTCTGAGATGATTCCGCTGTCAGGCTCTCACTAGCTGGCAGGGCAGGTTTATCTCTCGTGGGAGCCAAACGTCCCTTAGCTCCGAGATGATTCTACTGTCAGGCTCTCACTAGCTGGCAGGGCAAGTTGATCTCTCATGAAGCCCAAGTCCCTTAGCTCCGAGATGATTCCGCTGTTAGGCTCTCACTAGTTGGCAGGGCAGGTTGATCTCTCGTGGAAGCTAAGTCTTTTAGCTCCGAGATGATTCCGCTGTCAGGCTCTCACTAGCTGAAAGGGCAGGTTAATCTCTCGTGGAGACCAAGTCCCTTAGCTCCGAGATGATTCCGCTGCCAGGTTCTCACTAGCTGGCAGGGCAGGTTGATCTCTCGTGGAAGCTAAGTCTTTTAGCTCCGAGATGATTCCGCTGTCAGGCTCTCACTAGCTGGCAGGGCAGGTTGATCTCTCGTTAAGCCCAAGTCCCTTAGCTCTGAGATGATTCCGCTGCCAGGCTCTTACTAGCTGGCAGGGCAGGTTGATCTCTCGTGGAACCCAAGTCCCTTAGCTCCGAGATGATTCCGCTGTCAGACTCTCACTAGCTGGCAGGGAAGGTTGATCTCTCGTAGAAGCTAAGTATTTTAGCTCTGAGATGATTCCGTTGTCAGGCTCTCACTAGCTGGCAGGGCAGGTTGATCTCTCATGGAGCCAAAGTCCGTTAGCTCCGAGATGATTCTGCTGCCAGTCTCTCACTAGCTGGTCAGGCAGGTTGATCTCTCGTGGAAGCGAAGTCTTTTAGCTTCGAGATGATTATACTATCAGGCTCTCACTAGTTGGCAGGGCAGGTTGATCTCTCGTGGAGCCAAATTCTTTAAGCTTCGGGATGATTCCGCTGCCAGGCTCTCACTAGCTTGCAGGGCAGGTTGATCTCTCGTGGAGCCAAGTTCTTTTAGCTCCGAGATGATTTCGTTGTCAGGCTCTCACTAGCTGGCAGGGCAGGTTGATCTCTCGTGGGAGCCAAGCTTCTTTTAGCTCCGAGATGATTTCGCTGCCAGGCCCTCACTAGCTGGCAGGGCAGGTTGATCTCTCATGGAGCCAAGTTCTTTTAGCTCCGGGATGATTCTGCTGTCAGGCTCTTATTAGCTGGCAGGGCAGGTTGATCTCTCGTGGGAGCCAAGCTTCTTTTAGCTCTGGGATGATTCCGCTGTCAGGCTCTCACTAGCTGGCAAGGCAGGTTGATCTCTCGTGGGAGCCAAGCTTCTTTTAGCTCCGGGATGATTCTGCTGTCAGGCTCTCATTAGCTGGCAGGGCAGGTTGATCTCTCGTTAAGCCAAGTTCTTTTAGCTCCGAGATGATTCCGCTGCCAGGCCCTCACTAGCTGGCAGGGCAGGTTGATCTCTCGTGGGAGCCAAGCTTCTTTTAGCTCCGAGATGATTCCGCTGTCAGACTCTCGTTAGCTGGCAGGACAGGTTGATCTCTCGTGGAGCCAAGTTCTTTTAGCTCCGAGATGATTCCGCTGTCAGGCTCCCACTAGCTGGCAGGGCAGGTTGATCTCTCGTGGGAGCCAAGCTTCTTTTAACTCCGAGATGATTCCGCTGCCAGGCTCTCACTAGCTGGCAGAGCAGGTTGATCTCTCGTAGGAGCCAAGCTTATTTTAGCTCCGAGATGATTCGGCTGTCAGGCTCTCATTAGCTGGCAGGGCAGGTTGATCTCTCGTGGAGCCAAGTTCTTTTAGCTCCGAGATGATTCCGCTGCCAGGCTCCCACTAGCTGGCAGGGCAGGTTGATCTCTCATGGGAGCCAAGCTTCTTTTAGCTCCTGGATGATTCCGCTGTCAGGCTCTCATTAGCTGGCAGGGCAGGTTGATCTATCGTGGAGCCAAGTTCTTTTATCTCCGAGATGATTCTGCTGTCAGGCTCTCATTAGCTGGTAGGGCAGGTTGATCTCTCGTGGAGCCAAGATCTTTTAGCTCTGAGATGATTCCGCTGCCAGGCTCCCACTAGCTGGCAGGGCTGGTTGATCTCTCGTGGGAGCCAAGCTTCTTTTAGCTCCAAGATGATTCCGCTGTAAGGCTCCCACTAGCTGGCAGGGCAGGTTGATCTCTCGTGGAGGTTGAGCTTTTACCCTGAGGGGGTCTCGCCACCCAAGCTCTCATCAGCTGGCATGGCAGGTTGACCCCTCAGGAGGTTAAGTGTTCTTCACCCAGAGGGAGTCTCGCCACCCAGACTCCCATCAGCTGACATGGCAGGTTGACCCCTTCGGGAGGCTAAGCGTTCTCGCCCTGAGGCTGTCTCGCCACCCAGGCTCCCATCAGATGGCATGGCAGGACCCCTCAGGAGGTTAAGTGTTCTTCACCCGGAGGGGGTCTCGCCACCCAGGCTCCCATCAGCTGGCATGGCAGGTTGACCCCTCCAGGAGGCTAAGTGTTCTCACCCTGAGGCTGTCTCATCACCCAGGCTCCCATCAGCTGGCATGATAGGTTGACCCCTCGAGGAGGCCTCGTTATCTTTCGAACCGTGAGAAAAAGCCACGCTCGGCGAATACGTCTGGTTGGATGATTCTTTCCGAGTGTGGGACTCGCTCGAAAAGAGCAGGTATTGTGTACAACCTTGTATTCGCCCCTATGTAATTTAAAGCTTTTCAGACGTCTTGGCACTCTCGGTGGCCAATTTTGGCTATAGCTTGGAAATATACTAGTAGGGGGAGGAAAAACTTTCCTCCCCCCTTACCCCCTTCTTTGAGGGTCGGGTGCGGCAAGTTGGTCGGCACCCCCCGATGGGATAAAGTGCGAGGTAAGGGCAGCGAGGTCGACTGGAGACCAAGGTCTCGTCCCCCTACCCCTTAGCCCCGAGCAGGGGCGAGACCGCCGGCCAGGCAGGTTCTCGCCCGCGCAGCCAGCTCGCCGGGCGAGACCGTCGGTCAGGCGGGTTCTCGCCCGCGCGGCCAGCTCGCCGGGCGAGACCGCCGGCCAGGCGGGTTCTTGCCCGCGCGGCCAGCTCGCCGGGCGATACTGCCGGCCAAGCGGGTTCTCGCCCGCGCGGCCAGCTCGCCGGGCGAGACCGCCGGCCAGGCGGGTTCTCGCCTGCGCAGCCAGCTCACCGGGCAAGACCGGCCAGGCGAGTGCTCGCCCGCGAGACCAGCTCGTCGGGCGAGACCGCCGGCCAGGCGGGTTCTCGCCCGCGAGGCCAGCTCGACGGGCGAGATCGCCGGCTAGGCGGGTTCTCGCCCACGCAGCCAGTTCCCTCGTCTCGGGTGTCCAGGGGGGCTGGGGGGGTGTGGTTTGACCCCATCTCGCCCTTGGACCTCTTTCGGACGTGCTTTTACTCTTTTACCCCCGTGTATGGGTGTTTTCTATTGGCTTGAGGCTTATTTCCCTTAGGGGCATTTTTGTTATTTTGACCCCAAGACTTGGAAAAACTATAAATAGACCCCCTTGGGTGCCTTTGGAGAGGATGAGATTTCCTTACCTCCTCCTCTCTTAGCTTCATCTTTGTAGAGTAGAGAGAGCTCTCCAAGGCGCCCAGCTCAGCCACTTGGTGAGGGAGGGGAAGTGTTCTCGCAACCTTCCGGGTGTGTGGTGGGACCTCCACGCTAGAGCCGAGGGTATGTTCCTAGTCTCCCAAGTCTTTGGTCCGTGACGTTCTTCCGAGTGTAGTAGGTGTGAGGTCACCCCTTCCCCAATGGTCGAACTTCACAGAGGTCATTTTTGGCTTCAACAATCTCTATGATGAATGTTTGTAGGGATACTCCATTATATTGACCGATAGAGGGTCAAGCGGATTATAAAGATTTTTATTCGTAGTTTTGATGTTCAATAGTTCTAATATAGTCATGTCTTCATTAATCTTGCAAATTTATAATATTATTTTTTAAATTAATATAGTAGTGAAAATGGAGGGTCAGAAAAAGAGAACAAGTCTTATTGCATCTATGTTTCAAAAGAAGTTAAAATCTAAAGAGTCTCCTTTGTCATCACTATAAGAAAGTGAAAATGAGGAGTTGCTTCCATCACCGCAAACTCAAGATATTGGTATGGATTGTGAATATGATGTGGAGTTGCTCCACATGATCCAGAGCAAAGAAAAATTATATCGGCATTTCTGTTAAAAGAGCAAGATGCAGTGAGAAAAATGTATGTGCTTAGAGGCTCATGCCAACCAAAGGGTCATTTTTTCCTCAGAGAATAATGGGAGATTGGATTCGTCAGTTTGTTACTGCTTGATTTGATATGTTTGATTGGCTTGAGTATAGTGTTGTAAAAGATGCTGCATATGTCTTTGTCTGTTACTTGTTCAAGAATGATGCTGCAACTACTCTTGTTGGGGGTGATCCTTTTGTCTGTGGTGGAGGATGTAGGTCATGGAACAAACCTGAAGGATTTCAAAAATATGTAGGCAAGATTAATAGTGCTCATCAATTAGCATTGCAAAAATTCAAGCTTTAAAAGATCCTAACAAATCTATTATTGTTGCTTTTGATAAACAATCAGATACTGCCAAGGTTGAACATAAAGCACGCTTACAAACTTCTCTTAAATGTTTAAGATTTCTTTTGTGTCAAGGTTTATCGCTACGAGGTCACGATGAGAGTCAAGATTCACTTAACAGGGGAAATTTTGTTGAACTTCCGCAGTGACTAACCGATATTGATAAAAAAATATTGGTAAATATATTTTAAAGAATACCCCTAAAAACAATCAGTTGACTGCTCCATCAATTCAAAAAGACATAATTAATGCATGTGCAAAGGAAACTACTAAGATTATTATGCAAGAGCTTGGTAATGACTGCTTTTCTATTCTAGCCGATAAATCTAGTGATGTGTCACAAAGAGAGCAACTAGCTCTTTGTTTGTGTTGTGTTGACAAAAAAGGGAGGTTAATAGAATGCTTTCTTGGTATTGTGCATGTTCAGGAGACAACAACATTGCCACTTAAATCTGGAATTGAATCCTTACTAATGGAGCATTCATTAAATTTATCTCAAATTCGTAGGCAAGGATATGATGGAGCTAGTAATATGAGTGGTGAGATAAATGATCTTAAAAGTTTAATTTTGAGGAAAAATCCATGTGCATACTACATTCATTGTTTTGCTCATCAACTTCAATTAACACAAGTTGCGGTAACTAAGATTAATGATGACTGTCAATGGTTTTTTGAAGTAATTATAACTTTATTAAATGTGATTGGAGTTTCTTGTAAGCGAAATAAAATGCTTAGAGAAAGCCAAGTCCAAAAAGTTGCTAAGGCACTAGAAGATGGTGAGTTGAAAATAGGATCATGTTTAAATTAGGAGCTTCGTTTGAGCTGGCCTGGAGACACTCGTTGGGGATCACATCACAAAACATTAATGCATATTATTTCATTATATCCTGATATGGTTGCTACACTTGTGAAAATTGAAAAGAGTAAAGCAAATGATCGGGTGAAGGTACAAGGTGTGTTGTATGCATTAGAATCATTGGACTTTGTTTTAATGGTTCACGTAATGACCACTATATTTGGGTTGACTAATGAGTTAAATCTAGCTTTGCAAAAAAAGGATCAAGATATTGTTAATGCAATGTCTTTGTTGATTTGACAAAAAAAAACAGTTGCAAACCTTAGGAGATGATGGGTGGGACACATTTTATAATAAGATCTTTCTTTTTTGTGGCAAACATAATATTCATATTCTCAATATGGATGATCAGTACATACCTCGAGGAAGATCAAGATGATTTGTTGAAGACTACACAAATTTGTTTCATTATCGAGTTCAAATATTCTTAAAAGTCGTCGATCTACAACTAATAGAGCTTAACAATCGGTTTGATGAAGTGAGTATGGAGTTGCTTCATTCACTACAAGAAAAACATGAATTAGCAACGAAAATTAGAAAGGCTTATTAGTTTGTTGCTAATTAGGAACGAATTTAACAACGAATATAATATTTGTTTTTAGCTACAAAAATAGCAACGAAATTTTTTGTTGCAAAAATAGCAACGAATTATTTTGTTGCTAAATACTTGTTGCTAAATTGCAACGAAATTTTTCCTTTCAAAAACTTCATGCTAAAATTTTTTCATTAAAATATGACAAATGTTATGTGCAAATCGAATTTGGAAAATATTTATTGCAAACCAATTTTTTGCCTAATTTTTTTTTTTTGCAAAATATTTATTGATGAACTTTTTTTTTCCAGAAAATGACATGACTCTATCTTACAAAATTATCCTTTGGCATAAAACATAATTGTTGTTTAATATATTTATAAATAGTGTAAATTATTTGTATTCAACAAAATAATTAATAATATATGTTATTATTTATATAATTTTATATTTGTATATATTATTTAAAATCGTATATATAAATTTATAAATTAATAAAGATTATTAGTATTTAACAAATTAACTATAATTATAATAAATATAAATTATATGAACAATATATAATATAAATAACTATACATATAGTTATATATTATAATGTTATATTCAATTATTATGTAGCAACACACATATATATAACAAAAAAAAATATCATTATATATATAATAAATATATATTATATTTATAATTAATATATATAAATATATTATATAATATAAATATATATTATATAAAGGAATATATATGTTATATATAAAGAAATTTATGTATTATATATTTATATTTGAGTATATAATTTAATGAATTATGTATATGTTATATATAAATAATATCGCCACTTATAAACAAAGAATTAAGTTAGAGTAGTTGGTAAGAATGGTTGGTTGTTTGGAGTAGGTTGTGTGTTCAAAACCTAGCATATACAATTAAACAAATATATTTTTAGCAACAAAAATAGAATTCCTTCCTAATTTAGAAAGGATAAAATACCTTGCTAAAAAATCCTTGCTATATAGAAAGAAAAAATTTCGTTGCTAAAATTAGCTAGGAGCATATTAGCTACGAAATTTTTTTGTTTCTAAATTCGTTGCTAATTAAAATTAGCAACGAATTTAAGTGATTAGCAAGGTATTCTGTCCCTTGCTAATTATGATTTTTCTTGTAGTGATTGTATGACTTGCTTGAATCCCATTAACTCGTTTGTTTGTTTTGACAATCAAAAAGTGCTAAGACTTGCGGATTTTTATCCTGATGATTTTTCAAGTTTGAAGTTGCTTAATTTAGATTTTCAACTCGACAACTTTATTGTCGACATGAGAAGGGATGAGCGATTTTCTGATTTAAAGGATCTTGGTCTTCTCTCTACGAAGCTTGTTGGAACCGATAAACATGTTGATTATCAACCAATCTACAAGCTTTTGAAGTTTGTATTGCTTCTTCCAGTGACAACTGCAAGTGTTGAAAGAGTATTTTCAGGCATGAACTACGTGAAGAACAGGTTGCGCAATAGTATGGACGATCAAATGTTAAATGATTGTCTAGTTACTTTTATTGAGAAAGACACATTTTTGTAAGTCCGTGATGATGATGTTATCGATTGTTTTAAAAAAAATGAAAACTCATCGTGGCCAAGTGTAATTTTTTTGTTATTTTTTGTATTCTTCAATTTATTCAATTGAATGTTATTTTGTATGAATTTAAAATGTCAACAATTTAACATGAGCTTGTTATTTTATTTTAAAAAAAATTTTGTGTCCTCTCATTAAAAAATTTCCGAATCCGCCACTGATGCCAGCGGTCTTAAATGTATGGGTTAAACCATCATTCGTTAAGCATCATCTAACAATTATTATCCGTTTGAACATAAAAGTGGATGAAATTCCTTAAGTGGGCGTTAACGAACGACAATTTAACCCCTATGTTCATGACCAACACCACCGTGCCAAACGAAGCCTTAAGCTTCGTATGTTGGGCATTTTTTTCCAGCTGTGTTTTTAATATAACACAAACATTAGTTTAAATATTTTTCATTTGGAACCCTCAATCTTCCAAAATATCATTTTATGTCTAATTCCAATTGTAGGGAATGAGCTCCATTCAAGAATATGATTTTATCTTCAACTTCAACCACTAGCTACCACCCACCTTCACATGCCCTCAGTTGTTTATCATATGCTTAACATAGACTTCGTTTCGTTTGATGCTGCAATGAGTTTGGACGAAAACACCACTGTCATAGTGTCATTGAATGTATTTTTGACATGACAACAGTTATGACCACCGCCAATAGCAAAACTAATTTTGAACATAAAAATGGATAAAATTTCTTAGCTGCGAATGAACGTTCACAAACGAACATTCATAATCACCGTATACTCCGATCACCACCATCACCACTGGACCAAACCAAGCCTTTAATAAACCTTATTATTTTCCATCAATTTTCATAAAAAGCCAAAACCTTATTATTATTATTATGATTATGATTATTCATTTTAAATAATAAAATGATCCATGCACTAGCCGTTAAATCATCGGTCAGTTTTTTTTTTAAATCGCCGCTAGAAATTGAAATGGCTGGTCGCCACTGAGTCACTGACACGTCCCGGAGCTAATGGCTGTTGTGAAATTAATAAATTATTTATTGACGGGTGCAGAAATATAAAATAAAATATTATTTGAGATTTTTCTGCACTAACTCCGCTGTCGCTGGCCTGACTTTAAAAAAGGAAAAAAAACCTTCGGTGCGGGTTCTGTTTGTTTGTTGGGGCGATATGGACTGGGCGGAAAAAACAATTAAGGCTCATTTCTGTACCTCCAGATAGCCGACACGTGTTCGATTTTTGGTGGCAAAATTGAATTAGTAATTACTAATTATGCTCTGTTTGAGGAGGATTCCACACCCACACCTCACCTCTAGTGGAGGCCTGCGGCGGAAGCCACCGCGGTATTACCGCCCTCTCTAATTCGTGGTGTAGATGCAAAAATAAATTGAAGTTTTTGTGCATAAACATGATAAAATGAGAGTAAAATCGTTTCTGTAAAAAAATATGATTTTTATTCATGCTCTATGTTAATACACAAGAGAAAGGAATTTTCCAACAATATCACCTAGTAATTACTTTCAGAATGTTAATTGTCATGTAATTTGTTTCCTATAGTACCGGCTTATTACAAATACAAGATTTCCTAAAACAAAATATCCAAATATAATTTGGAATATTCCTCTACCATAATTCTTTTGTATTTATAGAGAATGAAAAGTAGGAGATTACTTATCCAGTCAAATAAAAGATGGAGACAGTTTAAACGGTGAAATAAATAGTATGCATTTGCATCCAAATGAATATATTGGGAGTAAATACCGGGATTTGCAAAATCAATGTTATTAGTTATTACCGTTTATTCCTATCATATTTTGGTTAGAAATAAAATACATACAGCCAGTCGTGCACATTAGGACAGGCAGGTCTAGGACAGTGAAGCAGAGCACCCCCCCGCCTGAAAGAGGAATAAACGCTTGAAAATCGCGGAATAAAGGAGAACCGTCGCTAAGAGAAAGAGTGATCGCCGAATGCGGAAAAGATAGCCGCCGGATAATGGAGGAGAACGTGCCGAGATAAAGAATGCCACTCGGAAAATGTATGAGCACTTGCCGGATTTGGTGCCCCTCGGTCCGGACGGAAAGATAGGAGGAAAGGTCGTCAGCGGAATCACGGTTTTGAGGGGAGGCAGAGGCATGCATGCGAATAAGGAATAATTTTGGCCCAGTGCTTGCTAATTAATAAAAATTCTAAAAATCCTAAAAACTCAAATTTTGAGTGATTCTCAAAAGTGTGGTGCTAATATCAACATCAATTTTAAAACTATTCGATAAATTATCAAAGTTGAGTTTTCAACCAAAGCAACACCTATTTCATTATCACTTACAAGCGAAATGACCGGTCCCGGTCCGGGACCGTTCTTTGATGAAAAAGGAGGACTGTTTGGGCCCCCTGAGACCGGTCCTTAGCCGGTCCCAACCAGATCGGTCTCAACCACCCAACCGGACCGTTAGGACCGATTTTTTTATGCACACCTACATACAGATGTATATATTTCTAACCTAAAAATGATAGGAGTAAATGGCAATAACATTGATTTTCTGGTAATTATTCCCAATAAAATATGATTTTTCTGGAGTGACAACATGCCGCTCTAATAAATTCGGACCAAACAAAGTCTTAATCTGATCGTGAACTATTTCTCTTCAGAATGATTTTAGTGGCTTGTGTTGTAACTAAAATTTGTGTCATTACATTGTGTCAAATAATAACATAATATAATAACTTTGTGTTTATGAAAGCTAACTCATTTTTTTCAAAGCAATATTATGTGCGCATAATATTTTGACTACGTGTGCATCATTGATACGTGCACGAAAAAGAATGTTTATTTGCATTCCAAATTTATATTGGAACTAAAAACTCCAGTTCAAGACGATAAATGATATGCGTGTTGACATATATCCAATATAACTTGCACAAATGAATTTATGAGTTACCTTAAAAAACTCCAAATCATATGAATTAATATCGAAATAATAAAAAAAACAACAAAACACCAAATCAAAATTGCCACACAAAATAAATGTTTTGTCAAAAAATGGCCATAATTAATACATCAATGTATGGTCGAGATCCAATGTGTCAAATTCGTGAACTCTTCTTCAACCATGCATCGCAAGAATTGAGGCAATTTTTGGTATGGGTAACACACGGTGATCTATCTTCTCGCCGTGTGGGATTAAGTTCCGCCATAGGATTCACGATCTTACGGTGTTGGAATCCGATTACTGATTTGGGCTATGATCACTATTGTTTAGGATTATTAGTTTGACCCAATTTGTATAGTTCCGGGTCATAGGTAATTTTTCCAGGGTTGTTACTTCAGACGAATTCCAGAGAAGTGCAGTTCGACGAACGCAGAATTCTGATCGACGGAGCTTTGTTCGACGAACGCCGAGCTCAGTTCGACAAACTCAGAGTTTTAACTCTGAGTTTAGCTCGACGAACTCTGGGCTCCGTTCAACGAACGATGATCTCAACTCAGAAGCACAGTTCGACGAACTCCAGGCTTAGTTCGACGAATTGTTTGGAGTGGTCAGGAAGTTTTATTTACTGAAGGCAGAATGGTTTAAAGGCTTAATTTCAGTCAGTTACACTTTGGTATTTAATGCTAAATATTTTTAATGAATATAGCCGTTTAAGGCGGCATTAAATAAGATTTTATCAAGAGTTTTATTCTAATTAATTCCCAAGGGCAGTTACAATTCTCAGAGATTCTTCAGACATTTCAGAATGGATTTAATTCAAATGTTTGAATTCTTCTCAAAGATTATATATTCAGAAGTTTGCTACTTCAAAGGGACACAAGACAAGACTGGGATACACACACTCATATAGATCAATATATTTTTAACAGATTTTCTGTTTCAGTCTCTGCAAGTGTAAAGTCTTCAACCAGTCAAAAAGAAGAAGGCCTACACCCTGAAGAAAAGTCTCCCCTCCTAATCTCAAATCTCTACTCAAATCAGGGGGAGCTTTTTGCATCATCAATCCACTTAGTCTTCTCAGAAATATTTGAAAGAGAAGACAACATCAACTTTTAGTTTACTTCCTAAATTGTGTATAGGGTTATAACTCCCTTCAAAAGTTAACCTCTTGGTTCCTAAGTCACCTTATCAAAAGACTTAATCATGGTTTTTGGGCACCTGATCAAAAACTCAAAGGGTTACTAGATCTCCCTTAGAAAATAGATCTTCTGGTGGCAGGTAACCGGATCAAAAACCTGTACTAGATTCCTACCAGGGTGGTAGAAGAGTAGACGTACCCAGATTTATTTGGGAACTACTATAAATTTTCTTGTGTCGTTTGTGATTGTTTTACTTTCTGTATTTGTGTGCTGTGATTTTTATTTCTATATATATATACATATCACTTATTTTAAATCCGATGTAAAAATAAATTAAAGTTTTTAATATACACCATTCACCCCCCCCCCCCACAAGTGTAAATCATATCTATCACTCACTTTCAGTTGGTATCAGAGGTTGATTATTTGGTTTTACTGGCTAACACCTGAACCAACAGATCTGATAGATCTTATTTTCTCTAGTTTGTTTTTCTTATCATAGCACAAAATAAAGAGTATGCAAGCACTAGACCTCCTATTTGCAATCTTAATAAGTTTGCCTTATGGAAGACAAGGATTAGGTTATACATGAACTCTATTGATGAAAATATCTACAATTCCATTTTGACAGGTCCACCTCTACCATTGGCAACAACAAGCATCAGTGATATACCTCCACCAGAATGGACAGAAGCTCAGAAGAAAGCAAAGATTGCTCATGCAAAGGCTATGAACATATTAGCCAAAACAATGTCAGAAGACATTTTCTAGAAGGTTGCTTAATGCACCTCAGCAAAAGCTATCTGGGACAAAAGAAAGGACAAAAGATCCCATTTGATTTCTCAATATGAGAATTTCAAAAAGGGTGAAAGTGAATCAATTATAGATATGTTGTAACGTTCCGATTCGCGCTAGGCCCCTTGTGCGTGTTTTTGGTGTCAGGAGAGCTGGTGTAGGCTCAAGGGGGTGTAGGCGAACAGGTGCGCACTCGCAGGGAATAAGGAAATAATTTGAAAACCTGTGTTGAGTATGACACGGGTAGGGACACGGGCGTGTCCTTACCCGTGTGTAGTGACGTGGAGTGACCATGGGGTTGAGTGGTAATAAAAGGGCGTTGAGTGGTTTGTCCCGAGTAGGACACGGGTAGGGACACGGGCGTGTCCCTACCCGTGTACCATACCTTGGTTGCGTAGCGTTGAGTGATCGGTCCCGAGAAGGACACGGGTAGAGACACAGTCGTGTCTCTACCCGTATGCGAATGGCACGGATAGCGACACGGGTGTGTCCCTACCCGTGTGCTTCAAGCAAAGGTCGACGAGAAGTGTCCCGACCAGGACACGAGTATTGACACGGCCATAACCACGAATATGTTACCTGGACACAGGTACCGACACGGGTACCGACACGGGCGTGTCAGTACCCATGTAGGAGCATGAAATGGCAGTCGAGCCGCTTCGCCAGAGCAGGACATGGGTAAGGACACGGTCGTGTCCCTACCCGTGTCACTTCTGTATAAAAAGGAAAAGTGAAACCCTAGCAATCTCAATCTCTTCTCAAACCCTATTTTTCTGGTGGGAGATTTCTGGAGGAGGAGATCTTGCTGGAGCTAACCTTGAAGGAGGAGAAACGCCACCACCGTCAAGGAAAAAGCGATGTCGCCGAGGAGGATGACAAGATCCATGACCGGAAATGGTGGTACCGTTGGAAATGAGGTGAGCTTCCTCCCCTCTCCCTTGGTGCTAGATCCTTAGATATTCTTAGGCGAGACATCGACTCAAATGAGTCTTGATGTGTGAGGAGAAGGTTTCTTAGGAAGGCTTATCTAGAACTTTTGTTCTAATGACTAGTCATCTTCAACCTCCCCTTCTTCAAAGTGATGATGGGGGTGGTTTCGTGAAGAGGAATGACCTTGAGAGGGATAATAAGGGTGGAAGAACTTCTGGTTGCGATTTGGGGTGATCATATTGAGGAGAAAGATGAACCGATGCCATTCATTCCGCTTCAAGATGCATGCAGAATCTGTATTCTACACGCAGCGACCTTCTTGGCTATTTTCAGGCAAGAAATGGTCCGATCTGGGTTTTCGACTAAACATGAAAGTTGTAGCCCTTGAAATTAACTTTCCAATGAGTGGTTACACGCCTTCGGGTAAAGCCTGTATCCACGGGAATGTCTGATCGAAGTAAGGGTTGTAGGCTAAGCGCACAGAAATTGTATTCTGTACGCTGCAGGATTTGGAGCCAATTTCATGTGGGTTATAGTCTGATCTGGGTTGTAGGCTAAACATGAAAGTTGTAGCCAATGGAAATACCTTTCCATCGAGGGGTTACACACACTCACCAGATTCCTGTAGCCACGAGAATATTTGGTTGAAGTTGCTGTCCAGATTTATTCTGCACCTAAATTTCTGGGTTGTGTATAACATGGATTTATAATCGGTGGAATTAATGTTGCAATCTAACTCGAGGTTCGGGTGAACTCTTTTGTGATAATCATCATAGTGATATGAAGGTTGAAGTTTATTAATTTGAATTCATATAACGAGTTGTGAAGCAAGCTTAATTGAATGAAAGAGCTTGATATAAATTGGTAGACTATCATTTATGCGCATTGTTTTATATTATGTTGAAATCATTCGGAAGGACATGTAGATGAATAAACTATGGCCATGATGTATGTTGAATTGATAGAATGAAATTTGGTAGTCCAATGCTTAGAGTGTCGTCTCCCTACGGATAGCATTGTGGAAGTTAGTAAGTGCGGCGTTGACCGTCACTAGTCGGGATGGTGTTGAGATGAGTAAAGTTGGACAGTTGGGCTTGTCCCTCAGTGTTCATGTCCCGGGGTTCCTTCCGTGCTAAGTGGATGGTTGGGCTTAGTCCTCGTGCTCTCTCCGAGGCTCCTTCCATGCAACAGTTTTGTGTAATTGCATGTGGTGTGAGTCGACATGCGGTGGCGTAATCCTGGGTTAAGGATAGTATGGTAGGTCTACGGGCTCGCCAATCGTCACACCGATGGGAGTTGACAGATAGAATTTGGGCGGTTGGGTTTTTCCCTCGGTGTTCATGTCCCGGGGCGCCATCTGTGCCAAGTGAATGGTTGGGCTTGACCCCCATGCTTATTTCCGAGATTCCTTCCGGGTCACACCATAGGCCAGTTCGGGGCTTGGATCTTGGTGCACATCTACCCGAGATACCCGCTGGGCCGTAGTACGCAGGTGAGCTCCGATGTTGTGTTTTTAGCATTGATGCGTACAGAGGTCTAAGTGAAGTAGTGTGGATACCCACTTAGTAATAGAAGTGCCCGTTCTACTGTCACCGTCTGGCCACGACGGATGATGCCAGAGAGGTTAGCTACCTGCTCGAAAAGTGGGAACTACGAGCCTGTGTCGACATAGCAACTGCATGTGCGTGAACATGGGTGAGTCATTGCATTGCATACATAACATTGCACTTCATTACATACACAAGATCTTCATCGTATAAGTTTGTATGAGCACTCCAATACGATAAGTTACTTACTGCTGAACGAACCTCAACCTATATGTCTGTATGGGCATTTATATAAGTTGAGTTACCTTTGTTATAGTTTTACTCATGTGCTGTGATAGATGGTAGAAATGCTAGAATAACTTATTACTTGATTATACACTGCTTCATATACGTAGTGATACTATACATATACCACTTGCTTGTTTATACTACTGCTTTATATAGATATATTGTACCATGTCCCTTTCTCCGCTCGGTGCCGAGGAGTTGTCGGGGGAGCGGATGTGAAGTTACTTAGTCTTTATGAATAACGGTTGATACGTCTTCCTTTTTAGGAGGAAATTTCGCAGATGGAACAGCAGGTCATGGAGCCGGTCAGCCAGGCCAGGACGACAGGGCTTGATGGGACGGTGTCGTCACTACCGTTTGTTGCAGATGTGAGTATATAAGAGTTTTGTTGTAGCCCTTTGGGGCAACTTTATAGTTGTACTCTGATTTTGTAGAAGCATGTTTAGCTTCTCTATTACTGTACTTTGGACTTATAGTTTGTGTGGATTTGATTTCTTTATATTATTTTGGTTGGGTTGACATATATATATTGATATTGGTTGTAGCCAGCAGAATAGGTGTCTTGTGGTACAGGCTAGCCCGAGTGTTAGTGCTACCCCAAGGCGGCTGTTCTGGGCATAAAACCCCTCTCGTGCCGTGTTTTGTGTTCCGTGAGGGAGGTCTTACATATGTACACAAGACTCAATCTCATAATTAATGAGCTGAAATCTTTGGAGAAAGATATTACATTGACAGAAGTCAATGATAAAATTCTTATGTGTTTCCCTAGCATATGGGATTCAAAAATCTGGCCAATTAGAGAAATCAGAAGTGTGAATGAAATTACAACTGAGACTTTGTTTGGCAAGCTCAAATCTCATGAGCAGCTCATCAAAATAAGGGAAGCTGAACAAAAGACTCGACCCTCAGTAAAGATGGAAAAGAGCATTGCTTTTCAAGCAACTGAAGAAGAACAAGTTCCACAGAATGAAGATCTTATGGGTCTCCTAGCTAAAAGGTTCTACAAGATAGCTAGAAAAGACTTCAGGAGAAGATCATCCAGGAACCAAGACAAACCAAGGTATGACAAAACTCCAACTAAAGAAATTATTTTTTATGGTTGTAGGAAACCAGAACACATTCTTTCAGAGTGTCCTGAAAATCAAAAGAAGGATAAGAAGAAGGAGAAAGACTCTAAGAAGCATTCACACAAATCCTCTTCTAGTAAACACAAAAAGAAGGAGAGAGGTTTTGTAGTTGAAACTTGGAGTGATACAGAAACTGAATCTTCATCCAATTCAAGTGAAGATGAAGAGGAAGCAAAGGCTAAAGAAGTATGTTTGATGGCAATTAATGCATCAAACAACAATTCTGATGCTGAATCTGAATCAGAAGAGGACCAAGTATTCTCAACCTTTGACTTTACATCTGATCAATTCAAAACAGATTTTAAATTACTATGTAATGATTTGATAAAGTCTGAGAAGGAAATAAAACTTCTCAGAGATAATTTAACTAAAATGGACAATTTATCTTCTGAAAACTCTAAACTTAAAGAAGATTTGAACATTGCTAATGAACAAAAAATTTCATTAGAACACAAATTATCTGAGGCCAAAAAGTTTGAAGAATCTCTAAATGGGAGAAGTATCAAACTGATGAATATCACAAGCACAGTTAATGCCAAATTAAATGGCAAACTTGGCTTGGGAGCTTCATCCAGTCAACCTCACCTTCTACAGAAAAATATTCTAACTACACCAGTAAAATTTATTTCTGCAAAAGGAAAAGAAAAATTAGAAGATAAAGATATTGAAGTTTTACAAAAGAATAATCTAAAACAAAATAAAAATTTCCACAAAAATCAAATTCAACAAAATTCGTCGAACTGAGATCGACGAAATCAACATTTTTCATTGAACAGCGATCGACGAACTCTGAACACAGGGTTTGAGTATAATTATTCAATGAATGGTGCTTGATGAACTCAAGATGATTCGTCGAACAGAGATCGACGAACTTCGAACACAAAAAACGCACATTACTACTCAGTGAATGGAGCTCGACGGACTCACTACCATTCGTCGAACGCAGCTCGACGAAATCAATATCATTCGTCGAACTCAAATTTTTCTAACAGAAATTCTAATTCTTTTCACAAGAATAATCAGACACGGAGATTTATAAATCCTTTTACTCAGTGGATTATTCCTCCTAGAAGATATCACCCACTTGGTTATAAGGATCAACTTGAGTGTTCTTATATTTCAAATTATTATGAAAGAAAAATAAGATCCAAGGTAACCTGGGTCAAAAATACCTAATTTATTTTATGTAGGAAAAGAACTATCATACCATAGAGGAACAATGATATTTGGATAGTGGATGTTCAAAACATAAGATAGGTAGAAAAGAAAATTTAAGTGACTTCGAAGCAAAGCTTGGACCTAAAATCATCTTTGAAGACTCCAACTGTGGACAGATAGAAGGCTATGGTAATGTCAAAGTTGGAGTAGTTACCTTCAGGAAGGTAGCTTATGTGAAAGGTTTCAAGCGTAACCTTATTTCCATCAGTCAATTATGTGATGAAGTAACCATCAGGTATCTTTTAACAAATTATTATGTTTTATTACATCTAGTTTAAACAAAATTGATTTAACTGGTATTAGACAGAATAATATTTACTTAGTTAATTTTAACTATACAAAATCAGAAATCTACTTATTTAATCGGATAAGTAAAACTAATGATCTTTGACATAAAAGACTAGGACATATAAACCTTAGGACTATTGTTAAACTATCTAAGGACAACCTTGTTAGAAGACTATCTTCTAGTTCTTACAAGAAGGAAGGACTTTGTAGAGCTTGTCAATTAGGCAAGCAAACTAAAAATAGCTTTAAATCCATTTCTAAAAGTGATTCACCCAGAATTTTGTATTTACTATATATATACCTTTTTGGACCTATTGCAATACAAAGTTTGGGAGGAAAGTCTTATACTTTAGTGATTATTGATGATTTTTCTAGATTCACTTGGGTGTTCTTTGTTAGAAACAAGTCAGATAACTTCAAAGTTCTTATAGACTTTCTTAGGAATATTAAGATTGAGTACTCTACTCAGATTGCATTGATCAGAAGTGATCATGACACTGAGTTTGAATCTCTTTTAATGAAAAAAATTCTATGATAAAGAGGGTATTAGACATTATTTTTCTGCTCCTAGAACTCCTCAACAAAATGGGGTAGCTGAAAGGAAAAATAGAACCCTAATTGAATCTGCTGGAACATTACTTGTAGATGCTAACCTACCCCTATCCTTTTGGGCAGAGACAGTAAGTACAGCAAACTATGTTCTTAGCAGAAGTCTCATTCATAAGCTGAAGGGTAAGATTCTCTATGAATTACTTAAAAATAAGAAATCTAAAGTAAACTATTTGAAAGTTTTTGGATGTAGATGTTACATACATAATAATGATAAGAAACACTTAAGAAAATTTCAAGACAAAGCTCCAGATGAAATATTTCTTGGGTATTCTCAAGTCAGCAAGGCTTATAGGGTGTTTAATAAATCTATTCTTAAGATAGAAGAATCTGTTCATGTTTCTTTTGTTGAAACTAACATATTTTAGAAGGAGAAGACCACTTCTACCATAGATTCTTTTAGGTACCTATACTATGTAAGGAGTTAGATGCATTAAACCTTAAGCAAGAGGATACTTCTCAACAAAATACTTAAGAAAGTGATGAAGAGGATCCAAAAATCTATGCTGAAAATATTATAACTAATGAAATTCCCCAATGGGAATTACAAACACAAGTAGTTGAAGAACCAACTCTACTTGTTGACTTTGTCACACTTAGAGATCACCCTAGATCTCAAGTGATTGGAGACATTTTAGCTGGTGTTCAAACAAGGCATCAATTGAAACAAGATCAGATGCATGCTTGTTTTTTTCTCTGGATCATTGCAATGTAAGAGGAACTCAATCAGTTTGAGAGATGTAGAGTTTGAGACTTAGTTCCAAGACTCAAAGACTATCCAGTCATTGGAACCAAATGGGTCTTCTAGAATAAATTGGATGCTCAAAGAGTTATTGTAAGAAATAAAGCTAGACTGGTAGCTCAAGGATACTCACAGGAGGAAGGCATAGCTTATGATCAGACATTTGCTCTTGTTGCAAGATTAGAGGCTATCAGAATATTTCTTGCATTTGTAGCATTCAAGAAGTTTAAGTTATATCAAATGGATGTGAAGAGTGTATTTTTGAATGGAGAACTCAAAGAGAAAGTTTATGTAAAACAACCTCCTGGTTTTATCTCTCAAACTCATTCTTCTTATGTTTTTAGACTTAGCAAAGCCCTTTTTTGGTCTTAAACAAGCTCCAAGAGCTTGGTATGAGACCCTTGCTAGTTTTCTTTTAGAAAATAAATTTAGTAGATGCATGGTAGATAAAACATTATTTTTTAGACATCATAAATCTAAAATTTACTAGCTCAAATATATGTTGATTGTACAACCCCGTATTCGCGGAGTGGGAGTCCCCCGGCAGGTGCAAGGCTTGTTATGCAGTTTTAAGCTTTTTTGAGGGTTTTGCATTCTTGGAGGCTAATTTAGTGTGAATCTGTATTTTATACTAGTAGGGGGATAAAATATTTTTCTCCCCCAGCCCCCTCGAGGGGTCACCCAGCGGTACCAGCCTCGAGCTCGCCCAGCTCGTCCTAGGCCGCTGAGCTCACCAGGCCGCCAGCTCGCCCAGGCCGCCGAGCTCGCAAGGCCGCCGCTCGCTCTCGCCCCAGGCCGCCGTATCGCCCAGGCTGCCAGCTCGCCACCTAGCCGCTCTCGCCCCAGGCCGCCAGCTCGCCAGACCGCCAGCTCACCCAGGCCATCGTCTTGCCTAGTCGCCGCACTCGTCATGCCGCGCACTCGCTTAGGCCGCCGCCGTCTCGCCTAGTCGCTCCCCAGGCCACCGTCTCGCCCAGGCTGCCGCTGTCTCGCCTAGCCGCCTACTTGCCCGGCCTCAACTCGCCTTGTCGCCTGCTCGCCCGGCTTGAGGGGCTGCCCCTGGTGGACTGCATTTAGTTGTTTAGAATAGTGGGATTTGGCTGTTGGCAGACCAATTTGGGGGCATTTCAGTAATTTAAGAGGAGTGGAGGTTTGTTATTTGCAGGTCATTCCCAGAAAACTATAAATAGACCCTCGAGGGTGCCTTGGAGAGCATTACTTCTTAGCCACTTGAATCCTCTTGCTTTTTTCCTCCAAGGCACCCGGCTCAAGCATTGGTTAGTGAGGGGGAGACCTCAAAGGTCTTCCGGGTGTGAGGTGGGACCTCCACGCTAGAGCCAAGGGTCTGTTCCTAGCTTCTTGAGTGTTTGGCCTGTGACATTCTCCTGAGTGTAGTAGGTGTGAGGTCACCCCTTTCTTGGGACCCCGAACTCCATGAGAGACCAAGTTTTGGGTTTTAATATTTTGATGTGATGAGCGTGGAGAGTGACCATCATAGAAGATCTCGGGAGAGTATCATGGCTGGAGATCAGGGAGGTAGTGATGATCTCGGCGAGCTCCCCAACCCATCACCCTTCGTAGGAAGAGAGGAGTTAATGGCTTCCATCCAAGGCATCGTGGAGATGCTGCGAGGTATCACCCCTCAGGCTGACATCTCAACTCCCACCCCCCAGGGACTGGCGCCTAAGGGTCTCTGCGAGGTGGTCCCAAGTTATCTCGACAAGGTAGCTCTGAGTGGTCTCGACGAGCTGCCTCCTAGTGACCTAGGCAAGATGACCCCCGCAAGGGGAGAAGTAAGTGCACCAGGGAGAATGCCTGGGAAGGAAAGAATGGGAGAGGGGGTCGAGTGAGACCTCCCCGGCCGGGAGCTGTTCCCCAGCCCGGCGAGTGCTCTCCTCCTAGGTGACCAAGTCGCACGAGTAGAGCTCGCGAGACCACCAATGAGGGGGTCACCCTTCAGCGAGCTGATTATCTCGGCTTCCGTTCCAGAGGGGTTCAGAGAGCCTGACATGGCCTACTATACCGGGAAGGATGACCCCGTCCAGCACCTGCAGTGGTTCGAGGATGTCGTCTCCATTAGGCCGATGACGGATGCCTTCAAGTGTCACCTCTTCGCGATCACGTTGAAGGACAAGGCAAGGGACTGGTTTCATCAACTCCCAGCGAGGTCCATTTATGGGTTCGAGGAATTGAGCTGGAGCTTTCAGCTTCGCTTCTCCACCTCCAAGAAGAGGAAGAAGAATCATGAGTCCATCTTCCTAATAAGACAAAGGGCTGAGGAGTCGCTGACCCATTACGTTGACAGGTTCCAAGAGGAGATCCAAGACATCTAGGAGATGTCAGGGTATGCCCTACAGATGGCGTTTACGGTGGGGTTGCGCGTGGGGTTCTTCAAGATGAGCCTAACCTGAAAGTCCCCCATTTCCTTCGAGGAGCTGATGGAAAGGGCGGCAGAAGAGATAGCCATGTAGGCGGCCAACCCAACATTTGTTAAAAAGTTGGCAAGGATAACAGAGGCGGAGCCTAAGGAGCAAGGCGACTCGAGGCATTAGGAGGGAAGACGAAGAGAGGAGCAGAGAGCTCAGGGGTTCCAAGGATAGGAGGGTCCATAGCCAGGTTTGAGGCAGCAGGGAGGGCCCGTTCAGGGTCCAAGAAGAGGTCTCATCCAGGGTAGGGGAAATTCCCGAAGGCCAAGGCAGGTTCAACTTAAAAAGGCAAGCCCCAAGATAGCTCCTACCCCCACCCCAGCAAGACTTGGCGATAGACGGAGGAGGAAGAGGCAACGGGAAAGACCGACGAGCCCGCCGAAGGAGGGGAGGAAGAGCATTATCATACTGTGACTTCCACCAGGCGGAGGGTCACGCTACGGCTACCTGCCCTGTGTTCCTGGAAGTGAGGGAAACCAGAACCCCAGCCTAGCAGCAGCCGCCGGAGTGGATTGAAGAAGTTCTACCCAGAGTGGGGGGATAAGACATATGTGAGGACCGGGTCGATATGGGAACCTGAGAGACCTTGTGAGTGATCCATGATGGAGTGGAGATCAAGCCCAGGCCCTCTGAAGAAGCCTCACTTTGGCGGATCTTGTCTTTTTTTCTTATTTTGCAACAAGCTCTACCCCTGACTACCTGAGTTAATTAGGGGATCATGTAACCCAAATTTTCCCCGTTTGAGGATGTTGGATTTGGTAAGGTTTGATTAAGATGCCTAGTCCCACCCCCCCCCCCCCACCCACCCACCCCCACCCCCCCCCCCCCACCCCCCCACCCCGAGAGGATCTCCTCATGTCAGGCTCTTACTAGCGGGATGGGTCGAAGGTACCTCGGGGAGCCCAAGTCCTTTTTGCTCCAAGACAGTCCCGCTGTCCAGGCTCTCACTAGCTGGCAGGGTCGGAGTACCTCTCGTGGATGCCCAGTTCTCTTTGATCCTAGACGGTCCCACTGTCCAGACTCACACTAGCTGGCAGGGCCAGAGTACCTCTCATGGATGCCCAGTTCTCTTTGCTCCGAGACAGTCCCGCTATCCAGGCTCTCACTAGCTGGCAGGGCCGAAGTACCTCTCGTGGATGCCATGTTCTTTTTGCTCTGAGACAGTCCGCTGTCAGGGCTCGCACTAGCTGGCAGGGCTGGAGTACCTCTCGTGGATGCCATGTTCTCTTTGCTCCGAGACAGTCCCGCTATCTAGGCTCTCACTAGCTGGCAGGGCCGGAGTACCTCTCATGGATGCCCAGTTCTCTTTGCTCTGAGACGGTCCCGCTGTCCAGGCTCTCACTAGCTGGCAGGGCTGGAGTACCTCTCGTGGACTCCATGCTCTCTTTGCTCCGAGACGGCCCCGCTGTCCAGGCTCTCACTAGCTGACAGGGCCGGAGTAACTCTCGTAGACGCCATGTTCTCTTTGCTCCGATACGGTCCCGCTATCCAGGCTCTCACTAGCTGGCAGGGCATGAGTACCTCTTGTGGATTCCCAATTCTCTTTGCTCCGATACGCTCCCGCTGTCCAGGCTATCACTAACTGGCAGGGTCGGAGTACCTCTCGTGGATGCCATGTTCTCTTTGCTCCGAGACGGTCTCATCACCCAGGCTCCCATTAGTTGGCATGACAGGTTGACCCCTCGGGGAGGCCAAGTGTTGCTCACTCCAGCGAGGATCTCATCACCCAGGCTCCCACTAGCTGGCATAATAGGTTGACCCCTTGGGAAGGCCAAGTGTTTCTCACCCTAGGGAAGATCTCGTCACCCAGGCTCCCACTTGCTGGCATGACAAGTTGACCCCTCGGGAAGGCCAAGTGTTTCTCACCCCGGGGAGAATCTCGTCACTCATGCTCCCACTAGCTGACATGACAGGTTGACCCCCTCAGGAAGGCCAAGTGTTTCTCACCCCAGGGAGGATCTCGTCACCCAGGCTCCCACTAGCTGGCATGACAGGTTGACCCCTCGGGAAGGCCAAGTGTTTCTCACCCCGGGAAAGATCTCGTCACCCAGGATCCCACTAGTTGGCATGACAGGTTGACCCCTCAGGAAGGCCAAGTGTTTCTCACCTCGGGGAGGATCTCGTCACCAAGGCTCCCACTAGTTAGCATGACAAGTTGACCCCTCGGGAAGGCCAAGTGTTTCTCACCCCGGGGAGGATCTCATCATCCAGGCTCTCACTAGCTGGCATGATAGGTTGACCCCTCAGGAAGGCCAAGTGTTTCTCACCCCAGGGAGGATCTCGTCACCCAGGCTCCCACTAGCTGACATGACAGGTTAACCTCTCGGGAAGGCCAAGTGTTTCTCACCCCGGGGAGGATCTCATCACCCAGGCTCCCACTAGCTGGCATGAGAGGTTGACTCCTCGGGGAGGCCAAGTGTTTCTCAACCCGGGGAGGATCTCGCCACCCAGGCTCTCATTAGCTGGTAGGGCAGGTTGACCCCCCGTGGAGGTTTTACGAACTCTATACAAGGAGGCTATATCTTTTCGACCCCACTAGAGAATTACACTCAGTGAATACGTTGGGCTGGATGTTTCTTTCCGAGCTTGTGCCAACCTCAAAAAGAGCGAGGATTGTGTACAACCCCGTATTCGCGGAGTGGGAGTCCCCAGCATGCGCAAGGCTTGTTGTGAAGTTTTAAACTTTTTTGAGGGTTTTGCACTCTTGTAGGCCAATTTAGTGTGAATCTGTGTTTTATACTAGTATGGTGATAAAATATTTTTCTCCCCCTGGCCCCCTCGAGGGGTCACCCAGCCTCGAGCGCGCATAGCTCGTCCTAGACCGCTGAGCTCGCCAGGCCGCCAGCTCGCCCAGGCTGCTGAGCTTACCAGGCTGCCAGCTCACACTCGCCCTAGGCCGCCGTCTCGCCCAGGCCGCCAACTCGCCATCAAGCCGCTCTCGCCCCAGGCCGCCAGCTCGCCAGGCCGCCAGCTCGCTAGGCCGCCAACTGGCCAGGCCTCCAGCTCGCCCAGGCCGCCGTCTCGCCTAGTCGCCGCACTCACCGTGCCGCGCACTCGCTCAAGCCGTCGCCATATCGCTTAGCCGCCTACTCGCCCGGCCTCAGCTCGCCTTGTCGCCTGCTCGCCCGGCTTGAGGGGCTGCCCCTGGTGGACTGCATTTAGCTGTTTAGAATAGCGGGATTGGCTGTTGGTAGACCAATTTGGGGACATTTCAGTAATTTTAGAGGAGTGGAGGTTTGTTATTTGCAGGTCATTCCCAAAAAACTATAGATAGACCCTTGAGGGTGCCTTGGAGAGCATTACTTCTTAGCCACTTGAATCTCCTTGCTTTCTTCCTCCAAGGCACCTGGCTCAAGCATTGGCTAGGGAGGGGGAGACCTCAAAGGTCTTTCGGGTGTAAGGTGGGACCTCCGCGCTAGAACCGAGGGTCTGTTTCTAACTTCTTGAGTCTTTGGCCTGTGGCATTCTCCTGAGTGTAGTAGGTGTGAGGTCACCCCTTTCTTGGGACCCCGAACTCCACGAGAGACCAAGTTTTTGGTTTCAACATTGATGACATAATTTTTGGTTCTACTGATTCCAAACTATGCAAAAGATTTTCTGAACTAAAGTATTCAAAGTTTGAAATGAGTAACATGAGTGAATTATCCTATTTCCTTGGTTTACAAGTGAAGCAAACACCTGATGATATTTTTATATCTCAATCTAAATATGTTAAAGAGCTAATTAAAAGATTTGGGATGTCAGATGCCTCAGCTATGAAAACACTCATGCCCTCTAATGCTGTAGTTGATAATGATGAACAGGTAAACCTGTTGATCAAAAAACATATAGGACTATTATTGGGTCTTTATTATATTTAGCAGCAAGAAGACCTGACATTATGTTTGTAACCGATATTTGTGCTAGGTTCCAGGTTAACCCTAAATAATCTCATTTAACCATGGTAAAAAGAATATTAAGATATATAAAGGGTTGTCCTAATCTAGGACTCTGATATTCTATTGAGTCGGGATTTGAATTAACTAGATTCACAGATGTTGACTATGTTGGATGCAGAGTTGACAGGAAAAGCACATCAGGAACTTGTCAGTTTCTTGGTGATAGGCTTGTGTTATGGTTTTGTAAGAAACAAACATCTGTGTCTACTTCAACTACTGAAGCCGAATACATTGCAGCTGGTAGTTATTGTTCACAGATTTTGTGGATTCAAAATCAGTTACTAGATTATGGTTATAACTTAAATAATTCAACTATATTTTGTGATAATACTAGTGCAATTTCAATTGCACAGAATCCAATCCTTCATAGTAGGACTAAGCATATAAAAATTAGACATCACTTTATACGAGACAATGTAGACAAAAATAAAATTAAACTAGAATTTATTTCTACTGATTTTCAAAGAGCTGATATTTTCACTAAACCTTAAGATGAAAAGAAACACATTTTCTTCTTAAATCAACTAAGAATGATTAATGGAGAGACTTTAAATTATTTTTTGTTCTGAGACTGGCGAATTGGACACCTTTTGTCGAACGGAGCTCGACGAACTGTGAATTTTTCATGAAACATTCATCGAACGAAGATCGACGAACTTTTTTTGTGGAACTTTCGTCGAACGGAGATCGACGAATTTGTTTTAGAGAACCATTCGTCGAATGGAGCTCGACGAATTGTTTTCCATTCGTCAAACGGAGATCGACGAATTATATTTATATTGTGAAATTTTCGTCGAACATAGTTGGAGGTTTTGTTTTTCATCGGACGGAGTTCGCCTTTTCAACTTCTGCAAACTTATAATTAGGTTTTCGTTGAACTCTATCCCGCTCATTTCCCATTTCCCATGCACTTGATCTCTTTGTTTTGCAGGAAAATGGCGATTTTTCAGGCGACTCTCTCTGCGATGAAATTCGATGCCGGATTCGACATCGATATGGACTCATTCTGCCACTCAGATCAAATCTTCCAAGATATTTTGCAACTGTTTGAGGCTCAGCAATTGCGTAATTTTATGACCACCAGGATCAAACTCCCAATCACAGAGATAAAAGAATGGGTTCATACTGCAAGGATTCCTGATCTTACAACTATTACTGGGTCTATCACAGGTAATCAGGTTTCACTTACTCCAGCAATTTTATTTGAAATTTTTTGATTAGTTAATGGAGAAGACGATATAGAATTGTCTACTTCAGAAATAGATGTTATGCCTGATAGAATGAGACACAATCAAGGAAACCCTAACCACTTACTGAATAAAAATTTTTCTATAGAATATAAGTTCTTAGCTTATGTGGTTAAGAAGGTAATTCTGGGCAAACACTCTTCCCATGATTATGTGACCAGACACCAATTCCTTTTGATGTGTGCTCTGGTGGACCATAAAACTATTAACTGGGGGACAATAATGTTTGACTCAATTAAAAAGAAGATTAATAAAAAAAGATGTTAGTTATGGGAGAATCTTGGGAATTTTCCTCCAAACCAAATGCCCAGAAGTTCTGGTATCTCAAACAGTGCATATCAATGCCTCCAAGAGGATTACCTCCGCCTTTTTTGGAAAATGGGAGAGGGTGATTCAAAAGCCATCCAGGGTTGAATCCTCCAGGGTTACTTCAGAAAGCACAAGGGCTATTCCAGTCACTCTCCCAACCCTAGCAGAGGTTTCTGCTCCTCATGTTTCTTCTCCTCTACCATCTCCACACTATTCCCCTAGGCAGCCATCTCCACCTTCTTAACTACCTGATTTATCTGAACAAGTTCAATCATCAACTCCACATATTGATTCCCCAATTCCTCAATCACCACTACCACCTAATCTCGTTGAAGAAATTCCATCCACTTCATTTCATACAGAATCCCCAATTCATCTATCACCACCTACATCTCCACTACTTTCATCTCCTCCTCACTTCTCTCTACTATATTCATCTCCACCACATTCAGTTCTACCTCATATATCTCCACCGCACTCACCTATCCAGGAAATTATTCCAGATGCAATTCCCCCTGTCATCCCTCCTTCATTTATTCCTCAAGCATTCACTTTATGTTCCAACTGTGCTAACAGTTCCATTCCATCTACTTCCAATCCATCCTTTGCATCTGCTCAGAATCCTTCTGAGTATATATATTTGGATTTTTCATCCATTGCTTCTAACCTTCTTGACTTCATTACCCCCCCCCCCCCTCTAGTGTAAATCAGATATATCCCTCACTTTCAATCGGTACCCCTACTCTCAAGAAACTCTTAGATGATTCTTTATATCCTCTTATAGCTTCTATTTCTGCATTTTCTTCTATAATTGACTCTCTCCAATCTGTCCCTTCTTCTGGGGGCCCAGATTCAAGTCTCCTTAGATCTAGGCAGGGAGAGATGTTTAATGAAGAAGCTCCATATGTAGAAGCTCAGATTGCAGCAGCTGTTTTATTGAAGAGCCTGATACAGAGATGCCAGTTTCAGATCTTCTAGAAGTTATAACTGTTGGTGATTTCATTATTAATCCCACAGTTGATATATATTCTTTATTATCAGATTGTGATTTACTACACTGTTATAATGCTATTTTACCAGCCCAGTTTTTGAAGTAGATCATTCTAAAGCTATAGTATGTTATATTGTTTATGCTAATACTTCTGTCTTAGAACAGTTTTTGAAGGATCTTTCTACCAATTTTGATTCTACCACTCAGGTTGTAGTAACTGATACTCATACTGTAGTGAGAGGACTTAGCGCAACCACTCGCACCAAAAGCCCGGACTGATGGAGGACGGCGCCACTAATCTTTATATCAAAGGTCCTCGGGCGGATCCACGGGCAGCCAGTTAAGCCATTACCGCATAGCACCGCAGGCGATTCCGGACCGCAGCCCCAACAATCCCCCCCCCAGAAACGACCCCGGGGTTTCGAACCCGCAACCTTCCTCTGATACCAATTGAGAGGACTTAGCGCAACCACTCGCACCAAAAGCCCGGACTGATGGAGGACGGCACCACTAATCTTTATATCAAAGGTCCTCGGGCGGATCCACGGGGCAGCCAGTTAAGTCATTACCGCATAGCACCGCAGCGCGGGGGCGATTTCGGACCGCAGCCCCAACATGTAGTAACTAATATAATTGAGCAGGCTTGTTCCCCTCCCACTTTTGCATGGGATGAATCCCCTATGCTAAATTTTTATGATCTTCTTAATGAAGATATGGAAGTGACAGTTGTTGTAGATAATGTTTATGCATAGCCAGAGGTTCAGTGTGTTGATAATACTGATTTATACAGACAGATAGATGATTTATATGATCAGTCTACAGAAGAATCTGATGATGATTCAGAGTCAGATGATTCAGAAGACTCTAGGTCTAAGAAAAGAAAATTAAAGAAGAAGGCTCTAGTTAAGGTTGCTCCTCAACCTTCTATAACTGCAGATATTTCATATTACATTCTGCATGGAATTCCTCTCACTCCATACCTTCCACACTGGATGAGATTTTCCAAAAATGAGCTGAAAAATAGGAAGAAGATGAGGAGATATCATTCTCCACCTCAAAAGTCTTGGATAGGACCTCCTCCTCCTCCTCCTCCAGCAGCAGGATCAGCTGGTAGTGTCTCTTCTTCTAAGAGGTCTTCTTCACATCATTCTAGATCTTGTCAGGGCAGGCTGGATAAACCTACCAGGTCTGATTCTCACAGTATCCAGCAACATCATACAAATCAAAGTAGTTAGCAACAGCAGTCAAGCCAAAAAAGGCTGCCTTCTCCTGTATATGATCCAGAAATAGACCCAGTGTATAGAATGGCAAGGTTTAAAGAGAAAGTTGCAATTGCTCAGATTAAGAAAGCAAGGGTAGAAGGAAAGGACACCTCATAATTCACTACTATGTCCTCTTACAGACAGCAGGAACTTGAAAGATATCAGAAGAAAGGTTTGTTCAATGTTGATAAGTACATGAGTCTGTATCCAGAGGCAGTTGTTCCAAGAACAACCTCTCTGAAAATCATAGGTTCTCAAGATCTAACAATGAGTAAAAGGGAAGCTGAAGATCCAAACAGAAAGCTTATTTTCACCAAATCATCTTCAGATTCTTCATCAACAGCTCCTCAGAAAACTCTTTATTTTGTTTATAAGTTTTAAATTGTGTTGATGACTATGAACTCTCAAAGCACTTTCTATCTACTGAAAATTTTATAATTCTGTCAGATTATTTTGGCTGTGTTTTTCTGTTATTGATAGTATCTTCACCCAAATATGAGGAGATTGTTGGATCCCTATTACTGATTTGGGCTAGAATCACTATTGTTGAGGATGATTAGTTTGACCCAATTTGTATATTTTCGGGTCATAGGTTATTTTTCCAGGATTGTTACTTCAGAAGAATTCCAGAGAAGTGTAGTTCAACCAACGGAGAATTCTGATCGACAAAAGCTGAGCTTTGTTCGACGAACGTCGAGCTTAGTTCGACGAACTCAGAGTTTTAACTCTGAGTTTAGCTCGACAAACTCTGGGCTCCGTTCCACGAACGATGATCTCAACTCAAAAGCACAGTTTGACGAACTTCAGGCTTAGTTCGACGAATTCTTTACAGTGGTCAGGCAGTTTTATTTACTGAAGGCAGAATGGTTTCAAGGCTTAATTTAAGTCAGTTGCACTCTGGTATTTAATACTAAATATTCTTAATGAATATAGCCGTTTAAGGGAGCATTAAATAAGGTTGTATCACAGAGTTTAATTCTAATTAATTCCCAAGGGCAATTACAATTCTCAGAGATTCTTCAGACATTTCAGAATGGATTTAATTCAAATGTTTGAATTCTTCTCAGAGATTATATATTCAGAAGTTTGCTACTCAAAGAGACACAAGACAAGACTGAGATACACACACTCATATAAATCAGCATTTTTTTAACAGATTTTCTACTTCAGTCTCTGCAAGTGTAAAGTCTCCAACCAGTCAAAAAAAAGAAGGCCTACATCCTGAAGAAAAGCCTCCCCTCTTGATCTCAAATCTCTACTCAAATTAGGGGGAGTTTTTTGCAACATCAATCCACTTATTCTTCTCAGAGATATTTGAAAGAGAAGACAACATCAACTTTTAGTTTACTTTCTAAACTGTGTACAGGGTTATAACTCCCTTCAAAAGTTAACCTCTTGGTTCCTAAGTCACCTGATCAAAAGACTTAATCATGGCTTTTGGGCACCTGATCAAAAACTCAAAGGATTGTTAGATCTCCCTTAGAAAATATATCTTCTGGTGGCAGGACACCTGATCAAAAACATGAATTAGATTCCTACCAGGGTGATAGAAGAGTTGACGTACCCAGATTTATTGGGAAACTACTATAAATTTCCTTGTGTCGTATGTGATTGTTTTACTTTCTGTATTTGTGTGCTGTGTTTTTTCTTTCTATATGTATATATACATATCACTTACTTTAAATCTGCTATAAAAATAAATTAAAGTTTTAAATATACACTATTCACCCCCCATCTAGTGTAAATCAGATGATCTATCTATCACTTTCATACGGTGGACGAATGACGCGAAGATACATACCGATCCGCTCGTATCAAAAATCTTGATGTACTTTCGATCAAGCACAACAACCGAGGGTCAGATTTGCACGCGCACGATAAATCTTGATGTGTTGCTCATATCACACAAAATTTTAGAACTAGGACACCTATACTCTTGCATGTAGCTATTCTTTGCCAGAGGAGGCTCGGAGAGATTGAGGAGAAGGGATGGTGGGGTAGGATTTATGGGGGGGGGGGGGAAAGGAGGATCGAAATTCAAGAAACGGCGGCAAACCCGCCAACCAAATGCACTGTTGTGCATGGAAATAATCGTGGCAGGTTGGGGGGCTCAAAATTGCGAATAGCAAATCAAGGTCCTTCGCCTGATGTATGTATTCTTGAGAATAGGAGGAATGTGTTTTAATATATGTACTCGAGCATTTTTTTAGTGTGCTTGTAGCCAAAAATTATGTTCACCCAACATTGTTCTTTTATAAAATTGGCTAGGGGGTGTATAATTACTAGATTGTTTTTCTATTATTAGATAATATATTATGTACGCGCGTTATATCTTTGTTTTAATAAAACGTTTGATTTGTTGTTCTCTCTTGTCCACCTTGTTGAACATATATGCATGCGGGTATCTTTGCTCACCCATTTACACGTGGAAGGGACGGATGGCATGACATTCATTAGCGTGGTTAGTAGAAAACAAGAATTTAGAGTGGTATTATCTACTTGCAACCCAAGAATAATTACGTGCAAATCGTCACTACAAGAAAAATCTCATTTAGCAAATAAAATTAGAAAGGTTTAATAATCTCATGCTAATTAACATCAAATTTAGCTAGAAAATTATTTTTTTACTTTACTTACGAAAATAGCAAAGAAATTTTTTTTGTTGCAAATATAGCAACAAATTTTTTTGTAGCAAAATTTGTGTTGCTAAAATAGCAACGAATTTTTTTGTTGCAAATTTTATGTTGCTAAACAACAATAATTTTTCTTGTTGAAAAATATTTATTGAGGAAAAAAATTCTCGTCCAAAAAATGCTATAGCTCTCATAAAACATAACTATTTATATATATATTTTTATAAAATAGTATAAATTATTTTATTCAGCAAAAAAATTAATAATACATTTAATTCTTTATATAATTATATTTTTATAAATTATTTAAATACCTATATATTTATAAATTAATATAGATTATTATTAATTTATTATTCAACGGAATAATTGTAAATATATATAAATTATATTAGTCGTGTCCAAAAGGCCCGATCGGGCCCGCTCAGACCGGGCCTGATCGGACCCACTCGGACTGGGCCTGATCGGGCTCGGGCTTTTGCAAACCGGGCCGAGCCCGGGCCCTTCCATTATCGGGCTCGGGCCGGGCCCGAGCTTTGACCCTGGAAAGGGGCCTGAGTCGGCCCTCGGGCCGGGGCCTGTCCGGGCCCTTATTAATTAAAAAAATTAATTAAAAAACATTAACTATTAATGAAAACTTGAGTAAAAAAATTTTATTAATATTGAAATTTAAAAAATCAAAATTACACTTACAAAATAAAATTAGAAAAAAATGGAATTTATTATTTTTAATAATAATTAAAAAAATACATTTTTATAAATTTAGGTTGTCCATCTCCTCTTCAATTTCTTTCGAGCTCTCCTCCAATGCTGAAATGTATTGTTTCCTCTTCGTAGCATCCAAATAATCCTTGTAGCAGATGAATAGTTCCAGTAATTCTTCATTTAGTCAGCTCCTCCATTTGTTAGAAATCCAGCCACTAAGAGAAAAAGCGGACTACGAAACTACTGTACTAGCTTGGATTGTTAGTAAATCACGGGACATACAAGCCAAAATATGATAGGTATTAGCTTTACCTTTCCACCATTTTAAGATATCAAAATTTTTGATCTCTTCCGCAGTCATAAAATCACAAAATTGTGTTTTCGTATACAATCCTAATTCGTTTAAATTACTCGATGTGCGTGCTTTTTTTTTCCTGGAAACTAATTCTAAAATTTTATTTGTAAAAGAATCCTTTGTTCTAGGTTGCGTTATTTCTTCTCTGGGTCGTGAGTCATATAAGTTATCGTAATAATTAAAACATTCAGTAAAAATAGAATTAAATTTAGTAGTACTAACGTCATCAACGTTATCGAAACTTAAATTTATGTCTAAGTTATCGTTAATTTCATCTATCAAATTTTCTACGCCGTCTACAGCGAATATGAGTTTAAGGCGACGGCGCATGAAAATGCATGATGCATTTCTCTATAATATTTTTTAAAAATTTCTTCTATTACATCAATTAAATGAAGTCGTCCGGAGTGTTGTTTAAAATAGTTAAGTTTTTGTGCGATATTTACAAAATTTTCAACTACTAACGAGCAAATTGGATAATACACATCAGATAAAAAAACAGTCGCTCTATAAAAATATTTTAATAAATCCATATAATGGAATAATACGTCTCAATCGTTATCAGTTAAATCATGATTATTTGTCACAGTGTAATATTCCATAAGAAGTGTTTTTTGTTGAAACGCTCTTTTTAATATTTTATATGTTGAGTTTCATCTTACAGACTATCAAATTTAGGTTTCAAATATTTTTGATATTGGGCGATCATAAATTTTCGAAAATCTTGACTTCGTTATTTGGTACAATAAATAAATTTAAGCATAGTCATAATTTTTTTAACATAGAGTTCCATAGCTTTTAAACTATCTTGTACCACTAAATTAAAAATGTGGCAGACACATCGAGTGTGAAAAAACGCACCGTTTAGCATTGGTTTTAATTCACGTTTTAACCACTCTACTACGGTGTTGTTATTACTAGCGTTATCAAAAGAAATACTCATTATTTTATCTTTTATTTTAAATTCACGCAAACATTTAATAATTACCGAATATATAGCCTTACCGGTGTGCGGAAATTCAAAACATTCAAAACAGATTATGCACTTATTTAACTCCCATGAAACGGAATCGATCCAATGAGCCGTGATACAAATATAAGATAATCCTACCTTTACGCAACTACTCCAAACGTCGTTCGTTAAACTCACACGTCCCTCGAAAGTTTCAAAAAATTTTATTAAATCTAGTTTTGCATCAAAATATAATTTAAGTATGTCACGTCTAATAGTGGATCTACTTACCTGTTGATATTTGGGCTTAAGTCCTTCGTGTATGTACTCCGTCGTCTCATCGTTGTCGAAGTGGTTGAATGGCAACCCACGCCTGATAACATTTTTTACTTGTAGGTCTCATTGTCTTGCTTGATTGTACGTCCAAAAATATCCTGATGCAGATATTTGTCCCTGAATGGACTCGGGAGTTTGCTTCGCAAAACATGACTTAATGTGCCTCGCTAGTGTTGAGTTGTCAGTAAGAGTTAGCAACTTTGAGCATAACTTGTACCGCGCCCTGAATTCGTCGCCGACTTTAACCTTGTCGAAATGCTCCAGACGGGCGCCCTCCGGTTATGCTCCACCACTTCGGCTGTGCGCGCTTTGAGTCGATGACGCCGACGGTGAGGAGGACGATGTCATGCAGCGAGAGAGAGAGTAAGTGAGAGAGAGAGAGAGAAAGTGATTGGAAGAGAGAGAGAAGTAAGAGAGAGAGAGAATGAAGGAGAGAGAGAGAGGGGTCGCGTAGGGGGGTGGGGTGGTTTTATACTTTTTTATATATAATTAAATAAAAAAAAAACAATTTAAAAAAATATATTTTTTTAAATGGCCTAGGGCCTAGACTGTTGCCTGGGCCCTAGGCCATGTGAAGCAGCCAGCAGCTGCTGCTACTGATAGATTACAGGGTTGTCAGCAGTAGCCCTGCTGGCTGCTTCCAACGGCTCTGGAAGCAGGGCCCGACCTGTGGGCCTGGGCCAGGCTTTGCCTGGGCCTGGCCTGGGCCGATCCGAATTTCGGGCTTTGCCCGGGCCGACCCGAGCCGGGCAAGCCCCCAAATTCAGGGCCCTAAGTCCGGCCTCGGCCCGGACTGGGCATTTTCCAAGTCGAGTCGAATCAGGCTTTCGCCGGGTCGGGCTCGGGCCGGCCCACTTGGCCCTGGCCTTTTGGACATGACTAAGGCCTCATTTGGTTAAGCTTATTTGTCCGGTTCGTTTTGGCGAAACGGAGGCCGCGCTTGATTTTCCGTTTGTTTTTCTGCATTCCTTTCCACCCGCTCCACATTTCTCCCCATTCAAATCATCGCGTGACGAAACCCTGCTCAACACCTCCGATTTATCGCGTTTGCGGAGCAGGCGAATCACGCTAGGGCAAGGCCCGTCTCTCCCGATCGACTGCTTCGATTCTCCGGCGGCAAGTCTCTCCCGATCGAGATTTCTGCTTCGATTCTCCGGCGGCCCGGTCTCTCCAGATCGAATCGGCTTCTCTCCGGCGGCAACAAACGTCTTCGTGTCTTTCTCGGTTATCTCCTTCGCATCATTCTCCGGCGGCTTCTGGCAGCTTTATCGGCTATCTCCTTCGCATCATTCTCCGGCGGCTTCTGTCCTTCGAGTCTCTAGCGCTCTTGTCTCTAGCGGCTTCTCTCCTTCGCATCTCCGGCTTTTATCCTTCGCGTCTCCTCCTGCTGCAGCTTGCAGGTATACCAGTTATTTTTTTTCCTGACTGTGTTATGCTGATATGCATTGTAGTAATGTTTGTGTGAATGTGTTTGTGTAGATGAGTGTGTAATGTGATGTGTTTGTGCAGGGTGTTGAGTGTGTATGTATGTGTTCTTTGTGTGTGTGCAGGGCATTGAGTGTTTGTGTGTGTGTTATTTGTGTGTGTGCTTGGTGTACTTGTGTATTTGTTTGTGTGTGTGCATGCTGTGTATATGTGTGTTGTGTGTGTTGTGTGTGTGTGTGTGTGTGTGTGATGTGTGTGTGTGTGTGTATGTATTGTATATGTGTTGTGTGTATGTGTGTGTGTGTGTGTTGTGTATATGTGTTGTGTATGTGTTATCTGTTGTGTGTGTGTGCGTGTTGTGTGTGTGTGTGTGTGTATATGTGTGTACATTTTGAGTGTGTATTGTGTTCATGTGTGTGTGTGTTGTTTGTGCATATGTGTTGAGTGTATGAGTGTATGTGTTGTATATGTTGATGTGTGGAGTGTATGTGTGTATGTGTGTATGTGTGGAGTGTATGAGTGTATGTGTTGAGTGTATGTTATGTGTGTGTGTGTGTGTGTGTGTGTGTGTGGTGTGTGTGTGAGTATGTACATTTTGAGTGTGTATTGTGTTCGTGTGTGTGTGTGTGGATGTGTGGAGTGTATGAGTGGAGTGTATGTGTTGTATGTGTGTATGTATGGAGTGTATGTTGTGTGTGTGTGTGTGGTGTGTGTGTGTGTGTGTGTGTGTGTATGTTCATTTTGAGTGTGTTTGTGTGTGGTTTGTGCATATGTGTATATGTGTCGAGTTGAGTGTTCATGTGTGAGTGTTCATGTGTGTGTTCGTCTATGTTAATGTATGTTTGGTTTTTTTTCACTCATCTAGTTTACGCATTATGGGTAAGCATAAAGAAGACGGTGCAAGTGCTAATTGGGAGGTCGTTGACGTTTTGGCTTTCTGTGACCTTTGCTTGAAAGAAATTGAGTTGGGTAATCGCCCAACAACGCACTTTAGCAGGGATGGTTGGTCCAACCTAACCACAGGTTTCTTCGCTCGTACGGGAAAGTCTTACGATCGTAATCAAATGAAGAATAAGTGGGATCAACTAAAGAAAGATTGGAATTATGGCGAGAACTTAAGGGCAGTGAGACAGGTCTGGGTTGGGATCCAATACGCAAAACAATTGCTGCTTCAGAAGATTGGTGGACTGAACGTCTCAAAGTATGCACTTAAATTTTAAACCTTTTGTTGCAATTACTATACAATAGATGATTCAATTGATAGTTATTACTTTCCATCGCAGGTGCTTCCAAGTGCAAGGAAATTTCAGTTCTCTGGAATACCCCCTGAGTTAGAGGAGAAGCAAAATATGATGTTTAGCCAGGTCGTAGTAAATGGGGATTTAGCTTGGGCACCTAATTCAAGACATTTTGAGCATGAGTCGATGGACGAACATGACATATCTGTTGATGATGTCACACATTCAGTTGAAGAAGGGAACAAACGGACGATCAATAAGGGAAAAAGCAAAATGACAAATAAAAAAACAAGGAGCTCGACACTAGATGATATTGCTGAGACTTCACGCATTATTGGAAAGTGCATGATGGAACCTCCTCGCATCCAGATATCGTCATCTGTGTACACCATTCCCGAGGCGATTGCTGAACTGGAAACTATCCCAGAAGTTATGTTTTTTTTTGCTCTGTGATGGACCCATGTTATCTCTATATTAGCTTTTTATTGCAACTTCAATTCTCTTTATGTTATCAAATTGACAATATGACATTGTCTAATATTTTGTGATATTTAAAATTAATGCAGATTATTATGTCTTCCTCTGATCAAACTGACAGTTCTAATGAGGGGAATCAGCGACAAGTAGCTGATCGGATTTGTTGTAATAGAGCAGTGAGTGGACAACAATATTTAGCATCAATGACAACCATATCTGTGGTTGGTTCTTCATCAAATATTGCTTGCATGACATCAAGCCAAACAGGGTCTAGATGGCTTGGTGAACTTCTGGATGGATACCCTCATAGATTTTTCAGTTCATTTAGAATGTCGAAGCTCATATTTGTAGATTTGTTAACACTCCTCACACAATAATATGGGCTGCAAGGAGCAAGGAGAAATCTACCCCGAGAAGTACTTGCAGTTACATTGCATATTTTAGGTCATAATGTTCCAATGCAAATTGCAGGCGAACGATTCCAACACTCCACAGAAACTATAAGCAGGTTTTTCTCAAAGGGAATCACTGCTATTAAGAGGTTATCTGTCATTATGCCGGTAAATCATCTTTTCCGGGATATTCCCCCCCCCCCCAATTCTGAATGATTCTCAATACATGCCGTTCTTTAAAGATTGTATTGGGCTATCGATGAGACTCATGTTGATGCTCGTGTTCCTGCTGATCAACAAGTTTCGTACATTGTCCGTCATGGGACAACGACACAGAATGTTATGGCGGTTTGTGATTTCAATATGTGTTTCACATTCATACTTGCGGGTTGGGAAGGATCTACTCATGACAGCCGTATTTTTTACCGTGCCCTTATGGATCCAAGTTATAATTTTTCGTATCCTCCACCAGGTGAGACTTGTATTTCTTAAGATTTCAGTAGTTTTTAATTACTTTATTTGACATAAATTAAATTTAAAACTTGTAGGCAAATATTATGTCGTTGATGCGGGATACCCTCTCCAACATGGATTCTTGAAATCATATTCAGGGACACTGTATCATTTACCAGATTTCAGAAGGGGCAGCAAACCTATACGAGGACGCCGGGAAATATTCAATTGGGCACACTCATCGTTAAGAAGTGTTATAGAACGGTCATTCGGAGTTTGAAAAAAGAAATAGAAGATACTTAGGGATATGCCGCCTTATAGTTTGACAAAACAAAGAGACATTGTGATTGCAACAATGACGTTGCACAATTATATTCGCATGCACTCATCCCGCTCAGACGGTCATTTTCAGGCTTGTGATCTTGACGAGCTTTTCATTTACCCAGCAGGCTGTCAAAGAAGATCAGGGCAAAATGATGAAAGCTCGGGTGGAGATCATGTTAGAGGAATTCGAGTTGGTGTTAAGGAGATGTCGGCGCTGCGTGACTCGATTGTCGAACAACTACATGGTCCTTGAACGTACTTGGGGTATCTGCGTATTCAACATATGTATTCCATGTTTTGGATTTTTTGATATTTGCATTGTTGAAGCCGAGAAATTCTCAACCTCAGAAATCGGATTAGGCGACCTGAAGCTACTGGTCGACCGGTCAGGAAGACGATCTCTGGTTAGGAAACAAGGACGAATTGTACGAACAAGACCCCAGGTCGCTGCGGCAGGAAGGTCCCACCACGTACCCAGTTGCTTAGGAGAAGCAACCCCTTCTCAACCAGATTGGCCGAGCTAGGTACGAAGGAGGCGAGCTGAACGATAGCGAGTCAAGGGTAGTTACTGGAACTCGCGAGGGTTTAGGCCGAGAATTGCTTGTCCTTCCTTCGTACCCCTGGGGTCCTATTTATAGGCAAAACTAAAGAGAGGGGGGGGTCTTACTTATACCCCCCCCTGGCGAGTTGGCGACCTCCTTAAGGAACTCGCCTGGGAGAGGCGAGCATCTGGCCATAGTCGCCACCTGGCGAGTTGACCTGGGGAGCTCGCCCTACTCGTCCAAACCTTCCGCGGCCCGGGATGCTGGTCTGGATCCCCACCCTGCTTTGTTGACTTCGACCTCTGATGACCTGGTGGTGGTAGGGCCCACCCTCGTCGAATATGGGTTGTACACAATCCCCGCTCTTTTTGGGCGACGTAGGAACCCGGAAAGATTCATCCAACGCTTATTCGGCGAGGACCTCTGCCGAGTATCTAGACCGCTCGCATCATCGCCTGCTGGTTGAGTAGTCTATAAATAGGGGGGGGCTTCGTTTTTTGAGACAATCCCTGGAGCTCGCCGAAGATGTCGGATGCCGAACAGTTTTTGAAGGACAATCTCGCTGCTCTGTCGGGCCTCCTCGGCATAGCTAGGTCGAAAAGACCGCGTGAGGATGATCCCACGGCCTTGCCCCCGTCGAAGAAGAAGAAGAAGATGAAGAAGGACAAGCAGCCCGCCACTACGGTGGTCGGCTCGCCTCCACTGGCGCACCAGGTCGCCGCGGCGACCGACAATCCCGTAGTGTCATCCACCACCCAGAGGGTGTTGAACGACCTAGGGCTTGACGACCTCCCTGACTCGACCCGGGGCAGCCCGCCGGAGAACGCAGGAGCGACCGAGGAGCCCGCGGTCGTGAAGGAACCTGCGGTGTCCCAGGCCGACGTCGTCACCCTGTCAGGTCGCCACCTCGAACTCTTCTCTGCTGGGTTGTCGCCACCACTTTGCTGACTTCTTTCCTTATGCAGATTCTCCGATTGCCGCGGACGCGGCACTTGATGTCGTCCCTCTCAACTCGGCGCCCCTACTCGCCCTGGCGGCTGACAGGCCGTTCAAGGTCGCCCGCTCGGTCAGGATAGGCCTCAGCTCGGGGAAGGCGTCTGGGGCGGCGTTGGTGAAGGACCCCCCTCCCGCGAGCAAGGATCTGCCGGCGAAGGCCACCCCAGCCGGGTCATCTGGGCTGGTGCGCGAGGTCCCTCCAGCGAGTACGGCGGCTGGTGTTGTCGCGAGCGGCGGGAAAATTCCCTCGGTGAGCGCTCCATTGCCGCCGCCGCCGCCGCCGCCCGCGGTCGTCACTACCGGCCAGGCGCCGAGCACCGGCTTGCCCCCTCCGCCGCCTCTGTCCGCTCTGCCGAAGGATCATCCGCGACCTCCTTCTTCCGCGCCGAGGGCTCCGCACCACTCGGCGAGCTCTCCTCAGGCTTCGCCGCCGGTGAAGAAGCCGGTGAGGCCGCGGCCTCCCTACTTTCCTCCGCGGGTTGGAGACCCTGACTACGTCGGCCAAGGGTCTGGAGGGCGCGGGCAGGGCAGGCCTGCCGACCTTCCGAGTAGCTCTTCGGGGAGGCGAGATACCTCCGGGCGACCTTCTTCGCCGCGCCGATCCCGATCTCCTCGCCGTGGTGAGCCTCCTTCCACTGACTACCGCTCTGCTTATTGCTTTTTCACTCCTGACGATCTGTCTTCCTGCCGTGTCAGATCGCCCGGCGACCTCTGGGGCGACTTTCCTCGACGCTATCGGGCTGTCCGGGAGCGAGTATCGCCAGGCCGCCATTCGCGCCCACATGGAGCTGGAGAGCAAGTTTGACCAGCTCGCCATCTGTGATTCTCACCGGCGCATCTCGGCACTGGAGGCGAGGATGGCCAAGGTCGAAGGGCTCCAGTCGACCCTGGAAAGCTATGAAGCTCGCTTTCACGTGGTCAAAGAGAACGACCGCCAACTGCAACTGAACAACCACCGCCTGCAGCTGGTGCTCGACGAGCTGGCCGGCATCCGGGCGAGCATGGGATCTGCTGGACGCCTGGCGAGGATGGAGGAGCAGCTCAGGCTCGGCGATGACGCGACAGCGCTGGCGACGGAGCATTATCGACGTGCGCGCGAGATCGGCTGGGCTGGGCGGCATCCGCACCCTCCTGAGCGGCCTAGGGCGCCATAATCTTTTTTTGTTCTCCGAATGTAATCGCCTGTAATCGCCTCGCGCGACTTTGTAATCCCCGGACATTTATTTTTAATTTGATTAATTCGTGTGCGCGAATATTCCCGCTTCCGTGTGCGCGCTTTCATTCTTTGACGTACCGAGCTTTAGTTCACTTTGATAATGTCGCAGGTTTTTCTTCATCGCGCGAGTTTGTCGGATACTCGCCGGGGTGGCTGACCCCCCCCCCCCTCCTTGGACTTGTCGTTCCTATAAATAGGGGGGGGTAGGTGGGTCATAAAGGGTATTGCTGTAGCGACCTTCTTTCCTCCTGCCGAGTATCTGAACAGTCAACTCGCCGCTCACGCTGCTTTCTGATCTCGCCATCATGGTCGGTGACGACGCCAGCGCTCGCCGACAGGCCCATGCAATTAATTTTGCCGATGCGGCTTTTAAGAAATCTATCACCACCGAGAAGGAACTGGCGACCTTCAAGGAACGCTCCCTCCCTGACGGATACTCGGCCAGACTCCCTACTCGCAGCGAGCGTCTCAATACCCATATTGAGGGCTCGCTTGTAATGTCGCTGCGTCACTTTGACGCGGGTCTGCGGCTGCCCTTCTGGCCGGAGTTTTGCGAGATTCTACGCTACTTTGGGATTGTTCCCGCGCAGATCAATCCCAACGGCGTGGCGATCATTATGGGATTCCTATGCTTCCTTCGGGAAGAGAGGATCTCTTTCGACCTCTCCGTCTTTCGCCGCATCTTCGCCTTCGCGGCGACCTCGGAGGGGGTCATCTTCTTTAGCAGTCATGTCTGCACTCTGGTCGGGACGGCGAACAAGGTCCATCGCTGGAGCGAGCAGCTGGTTGTCGTCCATGGCGACTTCGGCGGCGTTCCCGGCAGGCCGCACCAACCAGCCGATGTCGCCTTCCTTCCCCCCATCCTCGAGGGAGCTCGCGAGCAGCTCTTCGACTACTTCCGCGGTCGGCGTTTTGACGTCATTTTCTGGCGACTAAACGTCAGCGTGCTCGAGCCAGTCCTCCCGATCGAAAGTATGTTGAACTCGCCGTGCGCCCTGGTTACTCGCTCGTCATTTTGCCGCTGAAGCTAACTTCGTCACGTGTTTTGCAGTCGCCAACGAGCTTCCGGAGAAGCCGCTTCCCTTGGCGAAGGAAGTCGCTGCCACGCAGTCGGATGCTCCCCCTCCTGCCGACGTCGGGGAGAAGAAGACGGCTAAGGGGAAGTCGCGGGCCAGCTCGCAGGGTCCCGCGAGGAAGAAGGTGAAGACCTCGTCGCCGCGATCCGTCGATCGCCGGTCGCCGACGCCCGCGCGGTCACCCCATTTCCACCCCAACTACGGCCTTGGACAGGGGGTGGTGGACGCCTTCGGTCGCCCGCTCGTGACCTGGTCGGCGGGGGAGAACTCGGTGTCGCTGAGCACCAACCTCCCGTCCTGGTCGACTGACTGGGAGGATAAGGGGGAGGCGTTCGCCGTCCTTCATGCCATCTATGGTCGAGCCGACGCGGAGTCCGTCATGGAGCTGACCCCGACGGAGCTTGCCCATCAGTCGGCCTGCGCGCTCGCGCGGTCTGCCGAGCTGGGGCATTACTCGGCGAGGAAAATGCTGGAAATGACCGACGCCCTCAAAATCGTCTCCAAGAAGGCCATTGACCTTGGCATGCAGTCCGCCCGCTGGAGGGACTTCGAGGTGAGTTATCCTTGGGTAGGTTGCTTGACTTGTATCGCTGCCAGGCTCTGACATTGGTCATCTCGCAGGCTGCCGAGATAGAGGCGGCGAAGAAGCTTTCTGAGTGCGAGGAGAAGCTCGCCACCTCCCAGGCCGAGTTGGAGGCGGCTCAAACTCGCGCTGCGGTGATGGAGACCAGACTGATCGCTGCTGAAGGGCGGCCGAGCTCCTCAACCTCGCTGCCCGAGGACCCGGCGCGAGTGGTGAAGCAATCGCGCGTCCTCTGGGAGGAGAGATCCTCCGTTCGCCGCGAGATCGCGCGGGCGGCGGGGAATGTCATTCTCGCGCGCCTTAGGCTCGGGGGCCAGCTCGTCGAGGGGGAGAAGCCGCTCACTGTTGACGAGCTCATCCCCGAGCTGCTCGCCGAGGGGACTGTCCCGCCATACGACGCGTCGTTGCCGACCAGCTCCGGTGATTCTGACAGCAGCGGCAGCGGAAGCAGCAGCGGCAGCGGAAGCAGCAGCGGTAGCGGAAGCAGCAGCGGCGAGACCGCAGAGAGCGACGACTTTGCGGATATCGGCGATGTTGGGGATGATGAATATCGGCCTGATACTGGCGACGACGAGTCCTAGTTGCTCGCCGATATTCTTTTTGTTCCTTTTGTAAACCACATTTTGACTTAGTGATTTATACAAAGTTTTACCTTTTCCTCTGACTGGAGGTTGCTCGCTAGGCTCATAGGCTCGGAGAGGGACGCTCGCTAGGTCGCAGGGGATGGCCCCAACGTCGACCATCCGCTCGCCGGGACCTACTCCCCCCTGCGCCCGGATACTCGTGAACCTGCTGTGATAACCGCGCGGGTGGCGTGTGGGACGTACTCGCATGTCCCCCGGGGCTCGCTTACTCGCTCGGTTTCAGCTCGCTTCCCCGCATGGAAACAGCTCGCCTACTCGCGCGAGATCAGCTCGCCTGTTCTCGTGAGTTTTGCTCTCCTACTCGCGTGAGGCCTGCTCGCGCGTGATGAAAATTGGGCCGGGCTTAGTCGTCGAACATAGCCCGTGGGCCCCTCCTTGTTATCGAGGAGATCGGCCGATTCCCGAGGAGAGGAGCTCGTGGGGATACCGGTCTTTCGACGGCGCTGCTCCACTCGAAGTCTTGGATTACAATCGAGGAGATCGGCCGCTCGTGGGGATATACGGCGCTGCTCCCGAGGAGAGGAGCTCGTGGGGATACCGGTCTTACGGCGCTGCTCCACTCGAAGTCTTGGATTACAATCGAGGAGATCGGCCGATTCCCGAGGAGAGGAGCTCGTGGGGATACCGGTCTTACGACGCTGCTCCACTCGAAGTCTTGGATTACAATCGAGGAGATCGGCCGATTCCCGAGGAGAGGAGCTCGTGGGGATACCGGTCTTACGACGCTGCTCCACTCGAAGTCTTGGATTACAATCGAGGAGATCGGCCGATTCCCGAGGAGAGGAGCTCGTGGGGATACCGGTCTTACGACGCTGCTCCACTCGAAGTCTTGGATTACAATCGAGGAGATCGGCCGATTCCCGAGGAGAGGAGCTCGTGGGGATACCGGTCTTACGACGCTGCTCCACTCGAAGTCTTGGATTACAATCGAGGAGATCGGCCGATTCCCGAGGAGAGGAGCTCGTGGGGATACCGGTCTTACGACGCTGCTCCACTCGAAGTCTTGGATTACAATCGAGGAGATCGGCCGATTCCCGAGGAGAGGAGCTCGTGGGGATACCGGTCTTACGACGCTGCTCCACTCGAAGTCTTGGATTACAATCGAGGAGATCGGCCGATTCCCGAGGAGAGGAGCTCGTGGGGATACCGGTCTTACGACGCTGCTCCACTCGAAGTCTTGGATTACAATCGAGGAGATCGGCCGATTCCCGAGGAGAGGAGCTCGTGGGGATACCGGTCTTACGACGCTGCTCCACTCGAAGTCTTGGATTACAATCGAGGAGATCGGCCGATTCCCGAGGAGAGGAGCTCGTGGGGATACCGGTCTTACGACGCTGCTCCACTCGAAGTCTTGGATTACAATCGAGGAGATCGGCCGATTCCCGAGGAGAGGAGCTCGTGGGGATACCGGTCTTACGACGCTGCTCCACTCGAAGTCTTGGATTACAATCGAGGAGATCGGCCGATTCCCGAGGAGAGGAGCTCGTGGGGATACCGGTCTTACGACGCTGCTCCACTCGAAGTCTTGGATTACAATCGAGGAGATCGGCCGATTCCCGAGGAGAGGAGCTCGTGGGGATACCGGTCTTACGACGCTGCTCCACTCGAAGTCTTGGATTACAATCGAGGAGATCGGCCGATTCCCGAGGAGAGGAGCTCGTGGGGATACCGGTCTTACGACGCTGCTCCACTCGAAGTCTTGGATTACAATCGAGGAGATCGGCCGATTCCCGAGGAGAGGAGCTCGTGGGGATACCGGTCTTACGACGCTGCTCCACTCGAAGTCTTGGATTACAATCGAGGAGATCGGCCGATTCCCGAGGAGAGGAGCTCGTGGGGATACCGGTCTTACGACGCTGCTCCACTCGAAGTCTTGGATTACAATCGAGGAGATCGGCCGATTCCCGAGGAGAGGAGCTCGTGGGGATACCGGTCTTACGACGCTGCTCCACTCGAAGTCTTGGATTACAATCGAGGAGATCGGCCGATTCCCGAGGAGAGGAGCTCGTGGGGATACCGGTCTTACGACGCTGCTCCACTCGAAGTCTTGGATTACAATCGAGGAGATCGGCCGATTCCCGAGGAGAGGAGCTCGTGGGGATACCGGTCTTACGACGCTGCTCCACTCGAAGTCTTGGATTACAATCGAGGAGATCGGCCGATTCCCGAGGAGAGGAGCTCGTGGGGATACCGGTCTTACGACGCTGCTCCACTCGAAGTCTTGGATTACAATCGAGGAGATCGGCCGATTCCCGAGGAGAGGAGCTCGTGGGGATACCGGTCTTACGACGCTGCTCCACTCGAAGTCTTGGATTACAATCGAGGAGATCGGCCGATTCCCGAGGAGAGGAGCTCGTGGGGATACCGGTCTTACGACGCTGCTCCACTCGAAGTCTTGGATTACAATCGAGGAGATCGGCCGATTCCCGAGGAGAGGAGCTCGTGGGGATACCGGTCTTACGACGCTGCTCCACTCGAAGTCTTGGATTACAATCGAGGAGATCGGCCGATTCCCGAGGAGAGGAGCTCGTGGGGATACCGGTCTTACGACGCTGCTCCACTCGAAGTCTTGGATTACAATCGAGGAGATCGGCCGATTCCCGAGGAGAGGAGCTCGTGGGGATACCGGTCTTACGACGCTGCTCCACTCGAAGTCTTGGATTACAATCGAGGAGATCGGCCGATTCCCGAGGAGAGGAGCTCGTGGGGATACCGGTCTTACGACGCTGCTCCACTCGAAGTCTTGGATTACAATCGAGGAGATCGGCCGATTCCCGAGGAGAGGAGCTCGTGGGGATACCGGTCTTACGACGCTGCTCCACTCGAAGTCTTGGATTACAATCGAGGAGATCGGCCGATTCCCGAGGAGAGGAGCTCGTGGGGATACCGGTCTTACGACGCTGCTCCACTCGAAGTCTTGGATTACAATCGAGGAGATCGGCCGATTCCCGAGGAGAGGAGCTCGTGGGGATACCGGTCTTACGACGCTGCTCCACTCGAAGTCTTGGATTACAATCGAGGAGATCGGCCGATTCCCGAGGAGAGGAGCTCGTGGGGATACCGGTCTTACGACGCTGCTCCACTCGAAGTCTTGGATTACAATCGAGGAGATCGGCCGATTCCCGAGGAGAGGAGCTCGTGGGGATACCGGTCTTACGACGCTGCTCCACTCGAAGTCTTGGATTACAATCGAGGAGATCGGCCGATTCCCGAGGAGAGGAGCTCGTGGGGATACCGGTCTTACGACGCTGCTCCACTCGAAGTCTTGGATTACAATCGAGGAGATCGGCCGATTCCCGAGGAGAGGAGCTCGTGGGGATACCGGTCTTACGACGCTGCTCCACTCGAAGTCTTGGATTACAATCGAGGAGATCGGCCGATTCCCGAGGAGAGGAGCTCGTGGGGATACCGGTCTTACGACGCTGCTCCACTCGAAGTCTTGGATTACAATCGAGGAGATCGGCCGATTCCCGAGGAGAGGAGCTCGTGGGGATACCGGTCTTACGACGCTGCTCCACTCGAAGTCTTGGATTACAATCGAGGAGATCGGCCGATTCCCGAGGAGAGGAGCTCGTGGGGATACCGGTCTTACGACGCTGCTCCACTCGAAGTCTTGGATTACAATCGAGGAGATCGGCCGATTCCCGAGGAGAGGAGCTCGTGGGGATACCGGTCTTACGACGCTGCTCCACTCGAAGTCTTGGATTACAATCGAGGAGATCGGCCGATTCCCGAGGAGAGGAGCTCGTGGGGATACCGGTCTTACGACGCTGCTCCACTCGAAGTCTTGGATTACAATCGAGGAGATCGGCCGATTCCCGAGGAGAGGAGCTCGTGGGAATACCGGTCTTACGACGCTGCTCCACTCGAAGTCTTGGATCTCAATCCTGCACTCATACAGTTTGGAGATTAATCTCAAAGGCATCTTTGACAAAACTCTCCTCGGAGAGACGCTCTTGACCCTGCCAAATCGGGGGGTTGGTGTCCAGACCCGTTCCTAAGAATCCCTCTAGTCGGAAAAGAGAGATGCACTCGGGGAGACCTAGGCCGACATGCAAGGGGGGAGCTGATCTCGGCTGGTAGTGCAGAGGTTCGGTCTTACAAGAGTGCTTAAAGTCCCGAAGCCTCGTCCCATCGTCCGAACTAGGTTATTCAGTGAGAACGGGTTGAAGGCACGTATCTCGATTTGATAGTGAAGATCGCTTCCAGTTACGATTCGAATGGGGGTGGTGTTCATCGAGGGTCCTCCCCGGACGCACTCGGAATCAACACACACCCCTGGGCTCATTCTTGCCCTTTTCAGCTTCAGCAGGTTATCCTGCCTTACTGCTCGTTTGAGGTTTTTCCTTCTGGGTGCTTTACGAGGCCGGCCTCTCCTCGAGTCCGGGGGATCAGGGTGCGGATCTGTTCCTCGTAGTTCCTCCAGACGGAAGAGAGATGCACTCGGGGAGACCTAGGCCGACATGCAAGGGGGGAGCTGATCTCGGCCGACAGTGCAGAGGCCCGGTCTTACAAGAGCGCTTAAGATCCCGAAGCATCGTCCCATCATCCGTACTGGGCTATGTATGAGGAACAAACCGACCACTGCCTTCCGAAGTCGACTACGAGGCGGGCCATGGAAACACTCAGAAGCCTCGAGGCACCTTCAACACAAAAGGGACGAAAATCCGCATCCTTTGTTCATTTAAGAAAGTTTACAGAAATAGATACATGGGTTACCGCTATGGGTAAAATCTTTTCAAATCATCTCCGCTCCAGGTTCCAGACAGCTGCTCTCTCGCTTGGTCTTGTAGGTAATAGCCTCCTGTGGCCAAAGCCTCTTGGATGATGAAAGGTCCTTCCCAGTTGGGAAAGAGCTTGCCTACGGCGGCTCCCCGCCCGGCGGCGTCCACTTTCTTCATGACCAAGTCCCCTGCGAGGAAGTTCTTCAAGCGGACGTTTTTGTCGAAATGCCTCGCCATGCGCCTCTTGGTTTCCTCCTGGCGTATGGAGGCTAAGTCCCGAAGCTCTTCCACATAATCTAGGGAGAGCCTCTGAGCCTCTTCATTCTCTAACCGCCATTCCTCGCTTCCGTCTTCGGCCGCGATGACCCTCGGACTATGCACCTCAAATTCGACCGGGATGAGCGCCTCGGACCCGTGTGATAGCTTGAAGGGTGTTTCCCTTGTAGCCGAGTTCGGGGTGGTCCTGAGAGCCCACAGGACAGAGGGGAGTTGTTCGGCCCAATTCCCCTTGAGATTGGTGATCTTCTTCTTCAGCAAGTTGATGATGAGCTTGTTTGCGGCTTCTACTTGCCCGTTGCTACGAGGATGATGTACCGAGGCGAACCGAAGGTCGGTTCCCAATTGTTTACAAAAGTCTCCCAGTTCCAGGCTGGCGAACTGCGGCCCATTGTCGGTGATGATGGCCAGAGGGATCCCGAATCTGCATGCGATCTCCCCCCAAATGAAGTTCTTGACGATTTGAGACGTGGTCCTGGCCAGAGCCTTAGCCTCGATCCACTTCGTGAAGTAGTCGACCATTACCAGAACAAACTTCCTTTGCCCGCTAGCTTGAGGGAACGGGCCGATCAAATCCATGCCCCAAATTGCGAAAGGCCATGGAGCGGTAATTGAGCGAAGTTGCTGAGCTGGCTGGAGCGCAAGGGGCGCAAAGAGTTGACATTGGGAGCATTTTCTGGAATAGGCCTCTGCGTCCTTTCGGATGGTCGGCCAGAAGTAACCGTGCCTCAGAATCCTTTGCTCCAGGGTGCGGGTCCCGGAGTGACTGCCGCACTCTCCTGAGTGTATCTCTTCGAGGACCCGGGAATCTCGTGCTCCGACAAGCACCGGGCCAGAGGGCCTGAAATGGTCTTGCGATAGAGTTCGCCGCCCTGCAGCAAGTAGTATGCGGCCTTGTACCGAAACTTTCTTTGGTCTTGCCTGTCAGATGGTAGTCGGCCTGTCGCCAGGAATGTGATGAACGGATCCCTCCACGAGGCCCGCTGATCGACCTCCATCAATTCGCCTTCTTCGATGGATGGTCGAAATAACTCGATGGCGGTTCCCCCGGCCCGGGGGCCGTATTTCGCAAGATTGTCTGCCTCGGAGTTGCGCTCTCGGGGCACATGCTCGACGTGAAAGGATCGGAACCCCCCGATAAGGCCTTTGACCTTGACCAGATATTGCTGCAAGACGGGATCTCGGACTTCGAACTCTCCCCGAATCTGGGATGCCGCCACCATGGAATCGGAAAAGGCCCTGATATCTCTGATTGCCAGTTCCTTGGCGAGTCGCAAGCCAGCCACCATGGCTTCGTACTCCGCCTGGTTGTTAGTAACCGGAAAATTGATCTTGATAGCTTGCTCAATCCTAGTCCCCTGAGGACTAACCAGCACCACCCCGGCTCCCACGGAGTGTCTCCCTGACGCGCCATCCACGAACATCTTCCAAGGGACCGGCCGAGAGACATCCGTGTCTGCCTCGACCTCGGCCGAGAAGTCGGCCAGGAAATCCGCCACGGCTTGTGCTTTGATCGCGACCCTTGGGGGGTAGGAGATGTCGAACTCGCTCAGCTCCACAGCCCATTTGGCGAGCCTGCCGGAATGCTCCACTCCGTCCAAGATACTCCTCAAGGGATGGTCTGAGACCACTTTGATAGAGTGGGCTTGGAAATATGGACGGAGTCGCCTGGCCGAAACTACCAGGGCAAAGACCAACTTCTCCAGGATGGGGTACCGCGTCTCGGCTTGCCTTAGCACCCGGCTTACGTAATAGATCGGAAGCTGCTTCTTTCCCTCCTCTCGGACCAACACCGAGCTGACTGCTTCGGCCCCTACCCCTAGGTAGAGCAAGAGGTCTTCGCCGCCCTGCGGACCCTGAAGGAGGGGAGCTCGAGTCAGCTGTTGCTTGAGCTTCTTGAAGGCCTCCTCGCACTCCGGGGTCCACTCGAATTTCTGATTTCCCCGAAGGGCTTTGAAGAAAGGGGAGCACTTTTCTCCGGCCTTGGAGAGAAACCGGCTAAGACCTGCCAGCCGTCCGGTCAACCTTTGAACTTCCTTGGAGTCCCTTGGGGACGCCATCTCCACGATGGCTTTCACCTTGTCGGGGTTGGGCTCCACCCCTAGGGGAGTAAGGAGGTGTCCTAGAAACTTCCCCCTTCCTGCGCCGAAAACACACTTGGCCGGGTTGAGCCGCATCTTGTACTTCCTCAGGGTGGCGAAAGTCTCCGTCAGATCCGCTACGTGCTCTGCGGCGCTCTTACTCTTAACGAGCAAGTCGTCGACGTAGACTTCCAGATTCCGCCCCTTCTGCTCTCTGAAGACGTGATCCATCATTCTTTGATATGTCGCGCCGGCGTTCTTGAGCCCAAAGGGCATCATCTTGTAGCTATAGCACCCGTCGCTGGTGATGAAGGAAACGTCGCGGCAATCGGGGGGATGCATCCGGATCTGATGGTATCCTGAAAAGGCATCAAGGAAACTCATCACAGGAAATCCGACGGCGGAATCAACCAGCGCGTCGATCTGAGGCAGGGGATAACAATCCTTCGGGCAGGCTTTATTCAATAATGAAAAGTCGATACATAACCTCCAGCCCCCTCCAGACTTCTTCACCATTACAACATTGGAGACCCAGCCTGGATACTGGATCTCCGAAACAAAACCTGCTTCCAGCAGCTTCCCTACTTCCTCCCGGATGGGTCCCGCTAGAGCGGCGGCGCTCTTCCTTTGCTTTTGACGGACGGGGGCCGTCGCCGGATCCAGGTTGAGGCGATGACAGGCAACATCAGCATCGATCCCTGGCATTTCGGCGGCGCTCCATGCGAAGACGTCCGCGTTTTCCTGTAGGCAGGCCGCTATCTCCACCTTCCCTTCCGGGGGCAAGGCTCCTCCGATCTTCAGCAGCTCCGGCTTTCCTCTCAGGGAGATCACCTCCACTTCCTCCAGCTCCTCGGCAGCTTGCAGGCCCTCTTCTTGCTCCATCATCCTTTCCAACCTTTCTGCGTCGCCCATCCAGCTGATGGTGCTGACCGCATTCAGGTAGCATTCCCTGGAGGCCTTGGGATCTCCCCTGATCCTGACTTGGACGTCATCCCTGCAGTACTTCAGGCATTGGTGATAAGATGAAGGGACGGCCTTGAAGTAGTTGATGAGGGGCCGTCCGAAGATGGCGTTGTAGCCGCTCGGTGCGTCGACGATGACGAAGCGGCATCGGATCGAAGTCCCCCCGAGAGTGACCAGCAACTCCACTCCTCCTTCCACCTCTTTCTTCTCCCGGAGAAGCCGAAGAGAGGCCCATCCGCTGCCTGAACCCGGGACGCTTCCACCTGAAGGCCGACGAAGGTTCTCTTGAAGATGACATTCACCGAGCTCCCGTTATCCGCGAGGATTCGGTCGACGGTGAAGTCCTCGATTGCTGCTTGAATCACCAGGGCGTCATGGAAGGGGTTCTCGTTCCAGAGCATGTCTTCCTCCGAGAAGGTGATCTCGTTCAAGGGAGGGGGGGTCTGAGACGTCGAAGCGACGCTCCTTTTGTAGATTTGGTGGAGACTTCCCTTGCGGGAAGCTCCTAGCCCCGCCCCTCCGTTGATCACTCCAACGTGCCCGCCTCCCGGACCGGGAATGACATTTCCCCTTCCTCCCTGATCGATCCTGTCTTCGTTCCTCCTCCTCTGCGGTGCCTGGTAAGCCACCTGCCCAACCTGGGCCTCCTGCTGTGGCTGCTCCCTCTCGGCCGCCGTCGCTTCCATTCTTCTCCTTGTTTCCCAGAACTCTGGGCAAGCCAAGGTCCCGTGCCCCTCCACTCGATGGATATCGCAGTAGAGGGGAATCGCCGCTTCCTGCTGCCTTTCCTGCCTCCTCTCCTGTTGCCTCTCCTTCCGCCGGCGCTTGGCGGCTCGCTGCGTGATGGACATGGTCTCCCTTCTTCCTCCTCCCTGCTCCCGAGGGTTGTAAGCCCTCCTTTCCTCCTGACGGTTGGGCTGCCTCCACTGAGGGCGGTCCCTCGGGTACTGGAACCTTCTTTCCTCGCTCCTCGCTTCTCGCCCTCCGACAGGCCTCCTGTCCTCCTGCCTTCGAGGCCTCTCCCGCCACTCCTGCTTCTCCGCCTTTCTGATCTCCCTTCCTCTCTCTTTCTTCTCCTCTTTCTCCCGCGGCCTTTCCGGCTTTCTGTCACTGCGCCCTTCCGGCGCCCTCTCCCTCTCCAGCAGCCTCCCTTTGTCTTGCCCAAGCGGTCGATCTCCGTCGAGCCGTGCCAGGAACTCCTTGTTCCTCTCCTCTCCCTGGATGAACACATTGGCTCTCTCCACCATCTCCTCGAACGACTTGGGTGGCCTGTGCCCCAACTCCATGTTGAACAGACCCTGCTTCAGCCCGAACTTGAGGGCCACCATCAAGGTGAACCCGTCTACCTCTTCCACCTCCAGCACCTCCTCCTGGAATCGATCGATGTACCGGCCCAAACTCTCGTGCTGCCCCTGCACGATCTTGAAGAGAGCGGTCGCCTCCTTCTTCCTCCGCTTGGACGTCGCGAACCTTGCTAGCAGGCCCCTTCGCAGATCCGAGAAGCAGTAAACGGACCCGGCCGGCAGCTGGTGGAACCAATCTCTCGCGCTACCTTTGAAGGTAATGGAGAAGAGCCGGCACTTGAGAGCATCGGACATGTTGCGAATGGAGACCACATCCTCAAACCACTGAAGATGCCCCACCGGGTCGTCCTTGCCGGAGTAGTACGAGAGGACTGGCTCTCTGAAGTTGTCGGGGACAAGGGCTGCGAGGATCTCGTCGCAGAAGGGGCTCCTCCCTTCCTGGCGGCGGCGAGTATCCTCTCCGCTCGAGCAGTCATACTCGCTCCATCGGCGAGTATCTCCGTACCTCGCCGAGAGTTCTGGTTCTCGGAACCGGATCCCCTGACTACTCGCCGGGTGATGTCGCGGGGGGATCACCTGCTCTCCACTCGCCCAAGCGGGCTCCTTCCCTGTTCGCCGAGTTGGTATCTCCTCGCCCGGGGGTGTCTGGCGACGGGGGGAAGTCGCCGTCACCTCAGGCGGATTTGACAACCCGACGAGTATCGCCTTCTCCATTCTCCTTGCGAACTCTGCAAAAGCTGCCACCGTCACATACTCGCCACCTTGCCCCGGGATTCCAGCTCCCGCCGAGTTACCTCCCAACTCGCCCCGGTCTCCGTCATCGGCCATCTTCCAACCACGACTTTCTTCTTCGGTCGCTATCCACGCTCACCGCACCAAGTGTTGAAGCCGAGAAATTCTCAACCTCAGAAATCGGATTAGGCGACCTGAAGCTACTGGTCGACCGGTCAGGAAGACGATCTCTGGTTAGGAAACAAGGACGAATTGTACGAACAAGACCCCAGGTCGCTGCGGCAGGAAGGTCCCACCACGTACCCAGTTGCTTAGGAGAAGCAACCCCTTCTCAACCAGATTGGCCGAGCTAGGTACGAAGGAGGCGAGCTGAACGATAGCGAGTCAAGGGTAGTTACTGGAACTCGCGAGGGTTTAGGCCGAGAATTGCTTGTCCTTCCTTCGTACCCCTGGGGTCCTATTTATAGGCAAAACTAAAGAGAGGGGGGGGGTCTTACTTATACCCCCCCCTGGCGAGTTGGCGACCTCCTTAAGGAACTCGCCTGGGAGAGGCGAGCATCTGGCCATAGTCGCCACCTGGCGAGTTGACCTGGGGAGCTCGCCCTACTCGTCCAAACCTTCCGCGGCCCGGGATGCTGGTCTGGATCCCCACCCTGCTTTGTTGACTTCGACCTCTGATGACCTGGTGGTGGTAGGGCCCACCCTCGTCGAATATGGGTTGTACATGCATGTATTTGAATGTTTGTATGTATGTTGTCCAGCTGCATATCTCGACGTATATATATTTTCTGCAATTTATATAGATTGGAACAAAAAAAATTGTACATGTGTTTTTTTTTGTAAAACGTCACCGTTGTATTGTCAAACGGTTCTCTGTTTCGAAAATCTCTACAAACACAGACTACCAAAACAAATCTCCATTTCCATCAACCAGTTTCCAATAGTTCCATTTACAAACCTCCATTTACAACAACTCTTTTTACAACCGCAACCGCTAAACCAAATAAAACCTAAATTATATAAGCAAATCTATAATAAAGAACTATATATAATATTATATATAATATTATATATATATAGACTCGCGTATATATTATAAAGTAATATAATTATAAGAACTATATAATTTTTAAGAATATTAATGTTAATATAAATGTTATATAAATTAATATAAATTACATAAACATTATAATTATATATAATCTTTATATATAAATAATATCGGTCCCTTTAAACAAATAAATTGGTTGGATCAGTTGGTAAGAGTGATGAGTTGTATGAAATAAGTTAAGAGTTTGAATCCTTTTAGATCTAATTAAATGAGTAATTATTTAATATTTATAAAACAATATTTTTAATTTAACAAAATTTTTAAATAAAAATATTAAATATTAACAATAAATAAAATACCTTGCTAAAAATTTCTTGCAATATAGAAAGGAAAATTTTCCTTGCTAAAATTAGCTATGAGCATATTAGTTAGGATTTTTTTTGTTTCTAAATTCGTTGTTAATTAAAATTAGCAATGAATTTACCTAATTAGCATGGTATTTAGCTCCTTGCTAATTAGTGTTTTTCTTGTAGCGCGTCTAAAAAAATCAAACTTGATGAGACCAAGTTAAATTTATGGTGAAAATGAGGTGCAAATAGCCGATCACTCATAATCTTCACTAACTTGGTGAGGATCATGAAAATAACCATTGCACACGCGATCAGCATGTGCGATCCGCACATGATCCACGCACGGGATCTCACTATGCATGCAAACCGCCCGCGGCCGGCTGAAACGGTCGGTCGCCTCCGCTCCCCGGCATCGAGGTCGCAGACGTATCCCGTTGTCGCAAGGTCGCAGCCGTCCCCCCGCTGGCTGCGACCGAGCGCCGCGGCCGCACAAGTATGTATATATATATATATTTTTTATATTATATATTATATATTATATATTTATATATATAATATTCATCGAAAACTATATTATATATAGTCTGCACCCAGTAATTTAGGTGGTTACGGTGTGCGGATAGCCGCATAACTACTTTAACCATCATTTGGAGCCTATAAAAAAGCCCTCAGACCCCTCAAATTTCGAACTTTTTTTCTCACAGCTTTCTTCTTCCTCAGGTCGGAGCTCTACCAAAATCCTCATACGAGCCAACACCTCCCGTCGAGCCACCTGAAAATTTGTCTAAGTTCACAACGACCCGAGGAAAGAAGACTCTTCGCAGGTTGCTCCAAGAAGCCTCCTAAGTGTTCGACATCCAGCAATTCCCCACCAACGCACCGTAACTAACCTCGCAGCAGAATTGAGTCGCCTGATCACATCCATGAACATCCTCCACCACCAGTGAACAATGAAAACAGAGCTTTGTGTAAGGAGGTCTGTTGCCCACCAAACGTGTCTGTATTTTCTCTCATCTCCAAGCTGTAACGATGAGCGGTCAGTCGCCCTCGATTTCACCTACAATTTATAAACTGTTGTTAATAGTGGAGTTTGATCCGTACCGAATCAATCACGTGATTTTTTACCCAGTTGAGTAGTTTTTCCACGTTAAAATCGTATTATGATCTTCCTTATTTATTTGGTGAGTGTTTGCGAGCTCGACCGATACACAGGCTAAGACGACTTAGTTTAATCTGGTTTATTAGGAGCGTTGAGTTAACCGCAATAATTTGGTGTTGTCTGTGGGAAGTGAAGTTCCCCCAAAAGATTGAAGACAATATCCACAACTCAGTGATACTCGAGACTATAGCTAAAAAGAAGGCTAGCGCCATTCGAGAATCTGCAGAAAAAAAGGTCCCGGGAGAGTCGGCACATCCCCCATCCATGATAACATGTCCTGCCGCCAGGAGTCCGTTGACATGCTCGAAAACACGCTTACTGAGCGCATCGCCCAGATAAACGAGCTCCAGGTCCGGATTTCGTCCCTCTACCAAGAAGTGGTCAAGCTCTTGTAGTGATGCTCGAGCCAACCAATCTACCATGACAAGGAGTACTTTCTGCCTCAACCAAACACTCCTCGCACAAGACGTATGATATAGATAAATAATTCTCTAATACAAGAAGTTCACAAACCCCCGAAGAATCAGTCAAAGAACTGGAAGTTTGTCATCCTCGCTATCTACTAAATGATGAAAATACCAGACGTAAGGAGCTCAGATGCGAGGAAGTTCACAACCTACCTATCAAGGAGCAAAGGACTGACGAGCATCACCGCTTGATAAATTCCAATCTTTTTTACAAACGCTCGTCGTTCATCCCAACCATCTTGGTGCACCCCATCCTAAGTGGCTTCGAGTTCCCGGACATTGAGAAGTTTGACGGAATAGGTGATTCGCTAACGCATGTTAGACATTACATAGCTATCATGCACATATATAGGTCCTCAGAACATCTCATGTATCAGGTGTTTCCCATCATGCTAAAAGGACAAGCTAAAACTTGGTTTCACTCCCTGGATGAGGGAAAGATTAGAAGCTTCGAGGAATTAGCATATCCTTTTGTCAATCAATTTGCTTCCAATAGCAACAAGATGATCGTCTTTAAAGAATCAAGCAAGCAGCAGGTTAGAAAAAGAAAGCAGAAGAATGGCCCTCGCCTGAAACCCAAGAAAAGTTGCGGACATCATGCAGATGTTTGTCGTACGAGAGAACATCGCCGACATCACAATTTCAAGTCACTCAATGCCTCTCAAGACAAGATTTTGCAAGTTATTCACTATCATCCTGCCTTGCGGAGACCCGGGCCGCTCCCCGAAACAATGAGATCTCCCGAAATATTGCAAATACCACCAATGACCTAGACATGATATAGAGAAATGTAATATCCTAAGAGAAGAAATTCAATGATTTGCTTGCTTAGGGGCAATTGATCAGTATCTACTGAAAAAGAAAGAGCAAACTCACCATCAAGGCCAAAAGAGCATTACTATAATCATCAGGGAGCCTCCAACCAAAGTGGATTAAGTTTAGTTGACAGAGGAATCACTGTAAACGTATTGTTCTTGTCAACGCTACATCAACTAAAAATAACAACCGAAATCTTGAGTCATGCTCCCTGATGAACGCAACTACTCTCACAATACGAGTCATCCCAAGAGGAGTAAATTGAGATACAGGGACGCCGCAAAACTTCAAAATATCAATCATCTTCTCATACGGTGGAAGTCGGAATCTGGACCGCAGTATCATCTAACACACTATCAGCCGACCCTTCGGTGAATTCTGACTCTTTCTTCATAATGGTGTATCTTCAATTCAAGATCAGAAAGTATCTCGTATCTTTTTCTCCAAACCACAATTTGCTCAATGGTAAGCGTGGAGCGCAATCACATTGGAAGACATTGTGCATTGCGCTCCGAGTCCTGAAAAGTAAGACAAGGCAAAATCATGAAAAAAGAACACCAAAAAATGATTGCACGCGGCAAAAGAATGTTGCCTCGTAAGCACGATAACCACGCCTCGGGCGCTCAAAAGAGTCCCCGCGCACGAGCACAACACCCACAAACCCATAGCGGGCGTGCAGGACCACGCAAGAACACACAGGCATGTGCGAGAGCGTGTGGGCATGCACGCATCCCTGCATGCGAGTGTGCGCACACGAGCACACAAGCCCATGAACAGATGCGCAGGCGCGCACGGAGGCCAGCACGCGGGTGTGCACGGGCACACTCGTGCGGGCCTGCACACGTGTGCGCCCGGGTGAGTACGGATGCGCACCTGCATAAGCCTGTGTACGGGTGCGCATGCGTAGGCCTGTGCGCGCACTGGCCCGCATGAGTGCGGGTGCACGCGGGAACCCGCGTGCAGACCAACATGGGTGTGCGCGGGCAACCACGCGCGAACCAGCGCGCAGGCGCGCGCAGGAGCATGCACGGGTCGGCGCCAGCAACCACGCGCGGGTGCACGCGCAGTCCCGCCTTCGCGCACCTACACGCGGGTGGCCCTGCCCGTGCGCGTAGCCTCGCCCGTGAAGGTTTTACTTGCGCCCATGCGTGCTGGTGAACCCCGTGTGGACGCACTTTTTTTAGCTCAATCACTCCGCCCCTTTACCACGTACCTTGGCGCGCGTGCACCACCACCATCTGCATTCTACAGCACCTCCCCGTTCGTCGCCATCATGATCACCACATGAAAAATATCTCATATAAAATCCTCATTCTTCTCACGCTCCGACTCTGAATACCGAGGATTAGGTTAAATTTATAGAACAAATAGGATGTGAGTAGCCGATCACCCATAAACCCCACTAACTTGGTGGAGATTATGACAATAACCACCTCCCGTGTGATCTGCGTGCGCGATCCACACATGATCCACACACAGAATCTCACTACGCATGCAAACCGCTCGTGGCCGGCCGAAACGACCGGCAGCCTCTGCTCCTTGGCGGCGAGATCGTGTACGCCTCCTGCGGATGCAAGGACTTGACCGCAAAGGGCAGCGACACCCTGCGGCCTCCCCCCCCCCCCCCCCCCCCCCCCCCCCCCCCGCAGTCGCCCAAGATGGCCACAAGGGGAGGACGCACCACGCGGTCGCTGTCACAACCCGCATTTTCTCAATATATAAATATGTTATCAGAGTGAGGGAAAATACGCATCATGATGTCACGTTGTGAATGAGACAACTACAAACACGAACCCTTAACACCTTCAAATAAAGTTCAAAAGGGTGACCTTCAAATAAAGTTCTAAATTTAGTATAAGTAGAAAAAGTGCTTCTAAGATCTTCAAAATAGGGTGACTTTTAGCTGAAATAAATGTCATGCGTATGAGTAAAGGTGCAGATTTTTATACGTATTAAAATAACTAATATGCATTCTATCATAAAACCTTTATAGAGAGCAGCGCATCAACAGCAGAAAGTAGTAGTAGTAGTAGAAATAACAAATAACGGTCTAACACATACAAAAACTACGTTATGAGCGCCAACAATCTGACACGAAGTCATAACACCAACAGTAAAAGTCTGAGATACATAACAAAGTCAAGAAAAATGACAAACTACCTCTCACTGATGAGAGTAAAAGAAATTTGCTACTGAAACCTGGAAGGAACGAACTCGGTCAGCTCTAACTGCTACTGGACTGAATCTGTGACATTCAAAAAGAAAAGAATGTCTCGGCACAAATGCGCAAAAGGAAGCTCAAACAAAGTTCAAAAGGTTAATCAGTTTAAGAGGTTACCAACCCAACGAGAATAGTTGTGCAACAACATCAAATAAAGATCATATGAACAGTAAGTATAATAATTTCAACATGAAATAGCTATAAGAGAGAAAGACTTGCACCAAGTGCAATGAGTATTCATATTAATAATCATATATAAATAGTAAAAGAGACTGATCGACTCGAAGAGTGAATCATTAACACCGAGCATAAAATGGTACTGAGGTGGTGGCATTCTTTCCAACATAAACCATCAGACCAAAACATCCAAGGAAAAAAATACACTGTGGTGGTGGTCATACATCCAACCCGACCCTACAGTCCATAACAAAGTCATCAGGTGTAATGATTCACAAACAAACATTATTGTAATGATCATTCATCCAACATAATCCAACAGTCCAAAAATATCATAACAAAATCTGGCATCACACAAGACTTGACATCGTATCACCACGACGGCACAGAGGAAAACCCAGAAATTTTAAGTAAAAACAGTCATCCCGACGAATTCGTCGAGACCATGCGTTGAATTCGGCGTAGTTACTCGACGAATCGTTGTAACAACTCAGCGAAACTTACAAGAATACTCGACAAACTTGACATAATCACTCGACGAATTCGACTTAATCATTCGACGAATTCGACTTAACTACCTGACCTCAAATCTTTCGATTTCCAATTTCCTAAGCACTCCATATCGAGTATCTGCCGGAAGGAAACCACGACAAGAAAAATCTGGAAGGATTTGGACGAAAATGAAAGTTAAGACTACTCAGTCCAACGCCAAAAATCTACGAAATCGAAAATACTAACCGCACATGCGTAGATCTCGGCATGGACTTTCCAAATCTATACTCCAACAAAAATTATGTCCACTTGATCTGTTATTTTTGATGCTTTACTGGACCGGTCCAGCTGGACCGGTCCAGTGGTTTTTTGCTTATTTTTTATATATAAAGACTTGCACAGACAGAGCAGGTAAGTGCCCGACATTTTTTATTCTCCTAACCTAATCTACCGAGAAGAAGGCGGCTGCAAGAACAGGAGAAAAGCAGGGGAATCGGGAGCGGCTTCTTCTCCGGCGGTGAGGAGGAAGGAGCGGCGGAGGTAGGCGTCTTCTTCTCCGGTGACATCAAGGAAGAAGAGGAGCGGCGGCAGCGGCACGGGAAGAAGAAATCGGAGAGGCTAGCGGCGGGCTCTTCTTCTCCGGTGGCAAGGAGGAAGGCGGGGCGGCGCCATCTTGGGTTCTTCTCCGGGTTCTCCGGCGACAGTGGCAGATCCAGCGGCAGCAAGCGAAGGTAGATCCTGCAGGCGAGCGGTGGTCGACGGAGGCGGCGGAAGTTTGATCGGAGTTCCGATCTAGTGCACAGCAGCGGCATCGGCTCCATCTCCGGTGTAGGAGAGGGGAGATCCACGGCAGTGGCGGGTGCGGGTTTCTTCCTTCGGCGGCTCCGGCGATCCAGCGGCGGCGGCGACTCCGACGGTGAAAGAGAGCATAAGGCTGCGGTTCCTTCATCTTGAAGAGGGCAACGGCTTTCTTGGCCGGACGGCGGCAGCGCGCTAGGGGAGTTTTTCTTCCCTCTTTGTTGTTCTTGTTTTCCTATTCTAGGTTAGTGTCGATCCGAAAGGATCGTTGAGTGCTCTGTGTTGTAATCGAACCTCTATTTTGTTTAGTGGATCCGGCGCGCTCTCCCCGTGGACGTAGGAGCTTAACTCTGAACCACGTATATCTCTTGTCGTCTGTGTTTTTTTTGTGTTTTGGAATCTCGTATTTGTATCCTTCCGAGGATTGATTGGTGCGCGCCATTATTTGCTCAGTTATTCGCTTCCGTTGCTATTGTCCGCTACAAGTTCCGTACTCGTGGGCCGGTGCCAATTGCGCAACAATTGGTATCAGAGGCAGGTTCGACCTTCGGACTAGTGAGCAAATTCAATGGCGGCCAAATTCGAGGTTCCAAAATACGATGGGCGGATCGATTTCGGTCTTTGGCAAAAGCGCATAAAGGCCGTACTCGTTCAACAGGGTCTTCACAAGGCACTCCTTGGAAAGGAGAAGGCTAAGGTGAAAGACGACGACGAGTGGGATGAGCTGGACCTCAAGGCCATCAGCACCATACAGCTGTGTTTGGCAGACGAGGTCATGTACAACGTTATCGAGGTGGAAACTACGGTGGATTTGTGGAGGAAGCTCGAGGAACTCTACATGTCCAGGTCGCTCACGAACAAGTTATACGTGAAGAAGCAGTTATACAGCTTGAGGATGTCCGATGGTGCGCAGCTGTTGGATCATTTAAATGTGTTCAACAAGTTGGTATCCCAGTTGCGCGGCATGGATGTGAAGGTCGAGGAGGAAGACCAGGCTCTTCTCCTCTTGTCCTCACTCCCGAGATCGTTCGATCATTTAGTCACCACCATATTATATGGGAAGGATACACTTAAGATGGAGGAAGTGGTGACGATGCTTCTCTCTAATGAGAAGAGGAGCAGTTCCGGATCGAGTGCGAGCGAGGGTCTGCTCGTGAAGAGCAGAGACCCATCCCGAGGTAGATCGAGAGTGGGAGGCAAGGAGGATGATCGACCTAGGTCCAGGGGTAGGTGTCATTACTGCAAGGAGGAGGGGCATTGGAAGGCCAACTGCCCAGTGATGAAACTCAAGGGAAAAGAGTATGTGCCTCAGCAGGCTGCAGTGGCATCAGAGTGCGTGAGCGATGACGATGTTCTATACGTTTCACAGAGTCACGATATGGTAGTCGGGACCTCAGATTCCTGGATCATGGATACGGGATGTACGTTCCACATGTGCCCGAACATTGAATGGTTCTCCAGTATTAGGCACTGTGGAGGTGGTCGTGTTTGGATGGGGAACCAGTCAGAGTGCGAGATATCGGGAGTCGGGAGCATCAGGATTGGGATGTTCGATGGAGTGGTTAGGACCCTCACCGACGTTCGGTATGTGCCTGAGTTGAGGAAGAGCTTGCTTTCTCTAGGCACTCTGGAGGCTGCCGGGTATTCTTATACTAGTAGCAGTGGGTATTTGGAGGTCAGGAGAGGCACGCAGACAGTCTTGAGAGGAGAGCGTTTTGGATCGCTCTATAGACTTATTGGCACCACGATTGTCGGGGGAAATGTGAGGAGAGAGGTCGGACCGTCTCTCGAGCTACAGGATACGGTATCATATGCATTTCAGGCGATCTCCTCAGGTCGCGGTTCCTTCGATAGGGCTTTAGATAGCGGAGACCGTTCTCAGCGAAAGGCTAGGAAGGACCAGCGGAGGAGCAGGGCAGGATTCGTGGCAAGGGCGTGTGCGCAGAGAGAGGACCTTGGCAGAGGTAGATTTTTCGCAGCCGTAGAGGAGACGGGTAGAGAGTCATCTCAGGAGTACCCAGACACCGTGAGAGGAGCCGTCAGGCTCAGAGGTCTCACCGAGGAACTTAGAATCACTCGGGAGAAGGTGGAGTTGCACAGTGAGAGTTCGAGTGCGATTCGTCTTGCAGTAGACCCGGTCTATCGTGCAAGGACGAAGCACGTCGACGTGCGTCACCGGGAGTTGAGGGAGTTCGCTCGAGGTGGAGGCGTTATGTTACGGGAGATTCCTACGGAGGAATGCGTTGCGAGCATGCAGGAGAAATCAGTGAGGCGAGTCAAGTTTGACTTGACTTAGACTGATGCACGTTGATCGTGCTGGCCCCAGGGAGAGGGGGCTTGTAGTCGCCAGTAGGGGTCTGTGTGTCTTTTGCGGTATTAGTGTTCATGAAGCATCAAGGTGGAGATTGTTATTTTTGATGCTTTACTGGACCGGTCCAGCTGGACCGGTCCAGCTGGACCGGTCCAGCTGGACCGGTCCAGTTGTTTTTTGCTTATTTTTTATATATAAAGACTTGCACAGACAGAGCAGGTAAGTGCCCGACATTTTTTATTCTCCTAACCTAATCTACCGAGAAGAAGGCGGCTGCAAGAACAGGAGAAAAGCAGGGGAATCGGGAGCGGCTTCTTCTCCGGCGGTGAGGAGGAAGGAGCGGCGGAGGTAGACGGCTTCTTCTCCGGCGACATCAAGGAAGAAGAGGAGCGGTGGCAGCGGCACGGGAAGAAGAAATCGGAGAGGCTAGCGGCGGGCTCTTCTTCTCCGGTGGCAAGGAGGAAGGAGAGGCGGGCGGATCCTCTCCGGTGAGGCCCGATCTTGGGCGGTGCTTCTTCATCAGGCGACAACGACGATCCAGCGGCTTCGGCGGGCGGATCTTCTCCGGCGAGGCCCGATCTTGGGCGGTGCTTCTTCTCCGGCGACAGCGACCTTGGTTCTTCTTCTTCAGCGGCGGCAGATCGGGAACGGCGCCATCTTGGCTCGTCTTCTCCGGTGGCAAGGAGGAAGACGGGGCGGCGCCATCTTGGGTTCTTCTCCGGGTTCTCCGGCGACAGTGGCAGATCCAGCGGCAGCAAGCGAAGGTAGATCCTGCAGGCGAGCGGTGGTCGACGGAGGCGGCGGAAGTTTGATCGGAGTTCCGATCTAGTGCACAGCAGCGGCATCGGCTCCATCTCCGGTGTAGGAGAGGGGAGATCCACGGCAGTGGCGGGTGCGGGTTTCTTCCTTCGGCGGCTCCGGCGATCCAGCGGCGGCGGCGACTCCGGCGGTGAAAGAGAGCATAAGGTTGTGGTTCCTTCATCTTGAAGAGGGCAGCGGCTTTCTTGGTCGGACGGCGGCAGCGCGCTAGGGGAGTTTTTCTTCCCTCTTTGTTGTTCTTGTTTTCCTATTCTAGATTAGTGTCGATCCGAAAGGATCGTTGAGTGCTCTGTGTTGTAATCGAACCTCTATTTTGTTTAGTGGATCTGGCGCGCTCTCTCCGTGGACGTAGGAGCTTAACTCCGAACCACGTATATCTCTTGTCGTCTGTGTTTTTTTTGTGTTTTGGAATCTCGTATTTGTATCCTTCCGAGGATTGATTGGTGCGCGTCATTATTTGCTCAGTTATTCATTTCCGTTGTTATTGTCCGCGACGAATTCCGTACTCGCGGGTCGGTGCCAATTGCACAACATTGATCTCCCGCGGCGACAGTCGAAAAGCTCACGGAAGGACGACCTCCTCCTCTCTCCCGTGTGCTCTGGCTCGGCCGAACAGGAAGAAGAGATGGAAGATTCGGAAACCTAAAATTAAGTTGGACCGGCTTTTTTTATATATATAGAAACTTTATATATATATATATATATATATATATATATATATATATATATATATATATATATATATATATAATGTTATATATATATATATGGCATTGTTAAGTGACCACCACTTTTGGCTATGTGCACACTATTGATATGTGCACACCATAACTTTTATTTGCAGGCCAAAATGTCAAGTAAACATCATAAATTTTATTTGCATGCCAAATTGTTAAATAAATATCAAAATAAAATTTGAGATTTTTTGTTACTTCAAATACAAAAGATTTCTTCCCTTTTACATTTCAAACCAACAAAAATCAAACAAAATAAAAACAAAAATCTCAAATCATTTCCACCGATATAACTAAAAATTTGCACGGTCAATTTTTAAGTTCATGTAGACATGCACGAACATAAAGTTATGAATATTAGTTGCCTTAAATAAATAAAATATTTGCAAGTTACCTAAAATTGAATATTAATATCTGCACGGACTTTTTGTTTGTTCAAGCTTCTTTTTGGTTGCCCCTTTTAAGCGACCCGGAACCAAAAGTTCAATTCTACAGCTTGGCTTGTTGTATGATCCAATAGCTTCCGTAATTTTCTTTTCAATTCATTTTTTTGAATAGCCGATGATGTATTGTATTTTTGAAGTATCTCACCCAACTCTATTTGTATGTCATGTGAAGTGAGGTGGAAGCTGCGGCGAGGGAAGGGTTTCGGCTTTTGGGAGAAAATAGGAGCGGGGTGTGCGCTTAGGTTTAATATGGGTGTGATTGGAAAAAAAATAGTGGTATTGTTTATTTTAAGAGTTTGGTGTGAACGTAACATCGCCCACATATATATAAATGGTCTTAACATTTCATTGAAGATTTGGACTAAGACCAACTCGATTTTCGACGAAATTTGCACCGAAGGTAAATACCGGTCCGATGAATTCAACGACGAAGTCGAAATCAGAGTTCGACGATCCGATATCGAGTTACGATTTATTTCCACAGTTTACGCCAACGATAAATTCTCTCAATCCTAGAAAAATTCACCGGGCTTCCAATAGAGCTCGGATCGCAACGAAACTTGTCAAGCATGCACAGTTAAAATTAAATACTTTAATTTCCTAAAGTCAAAAAAATAACATACACTCTGGTAAGCTCGAAATTCAGTCAATTTGATCAAACGGACACAGAAACGCACTAACGACGACACACCGTTAACTTCGTGCTAATGTAATGTCCTTACGTCAAAAGAAGATCATAATAAATTATCAAAAATCCAGGGGCGTTACAGCCGCCCCTACACCCACCCCCCTCCCCAACCCCCCGGTCGCGAGCACGCGCCGAGTGGGGCAGCCGGGCAGCCGACGCTAGGGCCGGCTGCCCTCCTTGCTTGTCGCGGCCGAATATCCCGTCAACCGCGGCTCCTCCTCCTTCTACGGCAGTCGTCCGCCGGAGAAACGGTCGCTTATATAAAATATATTCGCAAGAAATTATATTAAATATGGTCTGCACCAGTACTTTAGATGGTTATGGTGTGCGGAAATCTGCATAACTACAGTAACCACCAATAAAAAGGCTCATGAGCCTCTCTCATTTCTAACTTTTCTCCTCTCAATTCTGTTCTTCCTCAGGTCGGAGCCCTGCCAAAATCCTCTTAAGAGCCACCGCCTCCCATCGAGTCACCCGAAAATTTGTGTCAGTCCACAATGCCCAGAGGAAGAAGACGTTTTGTCGGCCGCTCCAAGCAGCCTCCTACGTGCGCGATATCCAGCAAATCCCCGCCAACGCACCGTAACCAGCCTCGTAGAAAATAATTGAGCAGCTCAGTCGCATCCAAGTGTTAAGATAATTTCCTCCTAAGTGTGAAAGAGGCTAACCAACTTTGATCATACTTTTCAAGCATGTGTTTCATGACAAGTATGAAAAGGATTAGCCGTCTTTGACTTGAAATTCAACATGTGCTCTTAAAGGAAGCTTCTAGGAAATTGTCCAAAGGAAGTTTCATGACATGTGTTTTTGACCAAGGAAGCTTCATTCACATGCCATCTACCACACCTACCTCCTTGATTTTGGCCCTATAAATAGGGATGAAGGAGGAGGGGTAATGCATTCACTTCTCTCCAAACTCAAGCATTGAAAGATTTCTAGAGAGGCCTTTGCGGCAATCGTCTTAGTTTGGGAGAACTTTCAGACGTTGTCGTACGACGTTGACGAGGAGTACTTCGCCTACACGGATTGGATCTGAAGCAGATATTGGCAAGAATTCGAAGAGGCATCTTGGAGAGGATTTGTGTAATCTGTCTCATCCGTCGGTCGGTAACTTGCAGTTTTTCTGTTACTATTTATTGTATTGTGTAGTGTGAAGCTGGTGAAGATCCTTTGTGGATCGGTGGAGGGAAAGCCTGTAATTCGTGCGTGTGTTTTTTCACACACTTTTAGTGGAGGCTTTCCGGGTTGGACTCCGATCGTCCCGTGGTTTTTCACCCAATTGGGTTTTCCACGTTAAAATCTCTGTGTGCTTTTATTCTTTTTGCATTGTGTTATTTTGTTGCGATGGCATACCGCTCAACGCGGTCGCGCAGGTTGCTCGCTTAAAATTTAAAACAGGTGCTCTGGTCGGGATTGATTGCTCGCATTCCCAACAAGTGGTATCAGAGGGAGGTTCGTGATCGAGCAAGTTCAGTGACAGAGCAGTTACCGGGCTGACCTTTGGGGTTTCAGGACGAGTCGATCGGGATCTCGGGTGTGCAATTGGGAGTGGTAGTTTACGACCATTGGCCCGCTGGCTATCCTCTCCAGTTACATACTTTGAGATAGTCGACTCAAAGATCAGTGGTCGGTCCGGCCAGTTGGCAGAGCGAGATGGAGTCCACATCAGGTTCTGGTTCGGATCAGATGGTAAAGTTGAATGGTGCCAATTATCACCAGTGGCATCTACTGATGGAGGATTTGATATATGTGAAGGGTTGGCATGCTCCTATCTTTGAGGAGATGCCAAAGGACACGGATCCTACGAAATGGAAGGTGGAGCATCGGAAGCTGTGTGGGTTTATTAGACGGTTCGTAGAGCCGAACGTCTATAACCATGCATGTGGCTAGTATCAATGATGCAAAGGATCTGTGGAAGATGCTCGAGACCTTGTATGTCAAGAGCACAGGCATCAACAAGTTGTATTTACTGAAGAAGCTTGGAGAGTTCAGATACCGGGATGGCTCTCCTATTTTGGATCATGTCAACGAGTTCCAGGGGATTATTGATCGTCTGACTGCCATGAAGGTGACCTTTGAAGATGAGGTGAATGCATTGTGGCTACTCAAGTCACTTCCAGACTCTTGGGAGATGGTCAGAGTTTCTCTGATCAATTCTTCCCCCCAGGGGATTGTTTCCATGGAGATCGCCAAGAGCGGGATCTTGAATGAGGAGGTGAGACGAAGGTCTCAGGGGACTTCAGGCTCTTCTTCACGAGCTGACGTTCTCTTTACTGAGACCAGGGGGAGAGGAAGGAGTAAGAGCCGAGGAAGGAAGGAGGACAGGAGTTAGAGTAGGGACAAGTCGAAGTCACGTTATCAGAACGTGGAATGCCACTACTGTTATAAGAAGGGCCACATCAAGAAATTCTGCTACTCGTTGAAGAATTACCAGAGGAAGAAGGGAGTTGCCACTAAGGGCAAAGATGAGGGTCATACGGTAGCCACCGTTTCGATTGAAGAGGACAACGTCATTATTGTTGGCGACGACGTCACGGCTGCACTCTCGTGTGACGATCGATGCTGGATCATTGACTCTGGAGCTTCTGCACATGTCTCCCACAACAGGGAGCTATTTGCCACTTACACCACTCATGACTGTGGGGTGTTGAGGATGGGCAATGGGGATACGTCCAAGGTGCTTGGGCGCGGAGACATGCATTTGAAGACGAGTACTGGAGCCTTATTAGTTTTGAGGGATGTGCGACATGTGCCAGACATCCGCTTCAATCTGATATCTGTTGGAAGACTTGGAGATGAAGGACACCTGAGTGTCTTTGGAGGAGATTTCTGGAAGCAAATCCGAGGATCACTTGTGATGGCAAGGGGTTATAGAGATTCTGGCTTGTACTACATGGAGGGGAGGCCTGAAGCTGCTCAGGCAAACTCCGTCAGGGATGAGGCATCCACTTCCTTATGGCACAGGAGGCTGGCACACATTAGTAAGAAGGGATTGGGATGCCTGGCGAAGAAGAAGCTGATCAGTGACATTTTTGACGTTCACTTGGAGAGGTGTGACCACTGCATGGCTGGGAAGCAGAATAGAGTTTCATTCCACAGCCACACGTCCACAAGGAAAACAGAGCCTTTGGAGCTAGTTCACACTGATGTTTGCGGACCTCTGAAGGTCCAGACTAGAGGAGGAGCTTTGTACTTCGTTACTTTCATCGACGATCATTCAAGGAAGCTTTGGGTCTATGCTATCAAGACCAAAGATCAGGTCCTTGATACTTTCAGGAGATTCCACGCTGAGGTGGAGAGACAATCTGGGAAGAAGCTGAGATGCATCAGGTCCGACAATGGGGGAGAGTACATAGGTCCATTTGATGAGTACTGCAGGGACCATGGCATCAGACATGAGAAGACCCCTCCTAAAACGCCGCAGCTGAATGGCGTAGCTGAGAGGATAAATCGGACACTGATGGAGAGGATTCGGTGCATGCTATCTGAGTCGAAGCTGCCAGGGATGTTCTGGGGCGAGGCTCTTCTTACTGCAGCGCATGTCATCAACCTCTCTCCGAGTTCAGCATTACAGGAGGATGTCCCAGATAGGGTTTGGTATGGGAAAGACCCCTCTTACAGTCACTTGCGGGTGTTTGGCTGCAAAGCCTTTGTGCACGTCCCCAGGGACGAAAGATCGAAGTTAGATTCAAAGACCCGGCAGTGCATTTTCTTGGGGTACGGCTACAGTGGAGAGTTTGGGTACAGGTTCTTTGATCCAGTTGAGAAGAAGCTTGTACGTAGCCGTGATGTTGTTTTCAGTGAGGATCAGATTGTTGGTGATCCTGAGGAGACTGGTGAGATTGAGGTTGACTCTCCCACTACTGCAGAGTTGCCTATAGTTGGAGATGACGACACTGAGGAGGCTGTTGAGCCTGAGCCGGCACAGGGTACTGATACCCTTCCGGATCATGATATCACCACTGATGGTGAACCAGGAGCCGCTGAGGATATTGCTGATGATATACCTGCACCGGCCCCGGAGCCGGCCCTGCGGAGGTCTGATCGAGCAAGGCACCCACCCGCTAGATATTCTACATCAGAGTTCATATTGCTGACTGATGCGGGGGAGCCTGAGAGTTATGCCGAGGCTGTGGAGAGCATCGAGAAGCGTCAGTGGATGGTTGCTATGCAGGAGGAGATGCAGTCGCTGCAGAAGAACCACACGTATGACTTTGTGAGATTGCCTAAGGGCAAAAAGGCCTTGAAGAATCGGTGGATTTTCAGGGTGAAGCAGGGTGATTTCTCCACACCTCCCAGGTACAAGGCCAGGCTGGTGGTGAAGGGTTTTGGACAGCGACAGGGTGTAGACTTCGATGAGATCTTCTCACCAGTGGTGAAGATGTCATCTATTCGTGTCGTCCTTGGCCTCGCTGCGAGGCTAGATTTGGAGGTTGAGCAGATGGATGTCAAGACCGCCTTTCTGCATGGCGATCTTGAGGAGGAACTTTACATGGAGCAGCCTGAGGGCTTTAGTGTTAGAGGGAAGGAAGGTCTGGTGTGTCGCTTGCAGAAGAGTTTATATGGCCTGAAGCAGGCCCCGCGACAATGGTATAGGAAGTTTAATTCCTTTATGGGGGAGATCGACTTCAGGAGGACCACCCTTGACCACTGCGTGTTCATCAAGCAGTATGCTTCAGAGGACTTCATCATTCTGCTGTTGTACGTGGACGATATGTTGATCGTCAGGAGGAACACTGCTCACATTGCTGAGTTGAAGCGACAGTTGAGTTCCACTTTTGAGATGAAGGATCTGAGTGCTGCGAAGACCATTTTAGGGATGCACATTCGCAGAGACAGGGGAGCCAGACTACTTTGGTTATCCCAGGAGCGGTACATCCGCAAAGTACTGCAGAGGTTTGATATGGATCAAGCAAAGAAGGTGAGCGTGCCGCTTGCAGCTCACTTCAGGCTTACCGCTGATCAGTGCCCCAGCACACCCGAGGAGATCGAGGCGATGCAGAAGGTTCCGTATGCATCTGTAGTTGGGAGCCTCATGTATGCGATGGTGTGTACTCGTCCGGATATTGCACATGCTGTTGGGACCGTCAGTAGATTTCTCTCCAATCCTGGGAGAGAGCATTGGAGCGCAGTGAAGTGGATACTGAGATACTTGCAGGGGACGTCAGACTTGACGTTGATATTTGGAGACAGTGAGCCAGAGCTGCTGGGCTACACTGATGCTGACATGGCTGGAGATGTGGATTCAAGGAGGTCGACGTCCGGATACATGATTCTGTTTGCAGGGGGAGCTGTCTCGTGGGCGTCGAGACTGCAGAAGTGCGTTGCACTATCCACCACGGAGGCTGAGTTTATTGCGGTTACTGAGGCTGGGAAGGAGTTGCTTTGGATGAAGAGGTTCATCAAAGAACTTGGATTCACTCAGGACCGATACACACTCCTATGTGACAGTCAGAGCGCTATTCACTTGGGGAAGAACCCCATGTTTCACTCGAGGTCGAAGCACATCGACACTCAGTATCATTGGATACGAGATGTCCTGGAGCAGAAAGAGCTTGATCTTCAGAAGGTACACACTGATGACAATGGGGCAGACATGCTGACCAAGACCGTGCCAAGGGGGAAGTTCGAGCATTGCGTTAGGATCGTCGGCATGGCAGTTCTCTCCACATAAAGCAAAGAGGAGAATAAGTTGTTGGGTACAGTTCCCGTCCTTTGTGGAAAAAGCTGTTGAGTTCGAGTCTCATTAACTCGAATTTGGTGTTGCTGATCGAAAGTGGAGACATATTGATGGAGGACATGGATGGAGGCAAATTAAAGACTCTGGGGAAGATTGTCAGAATGACAGGATTTCTTCACTTAGTCGAAAAGGGGGAGATTTGTTAAGATAATTTCCTCCTAAGTGTGAAAGAGGCTAACCAACTTTGATCATACTTTTCAAGCATGTGTTTCATGACAAGTATGAAAAGGATTAGCCGTCTTTGACTTGAAATTCAACATGTGCTCTTAAAGGAAGCTTCTAGGAAATTGTCCAAAGGAAGTTTCATGACATGTGTTTTTGACCAAGGAAGCTTCATGGAAGCTTCATCCACATGCCATCTACCACACCTACCTCCTTGATTTTGGCCCTATAAATAGGGATGAAGGAGGAGGGGTAATGCATCCACTTCTCTCCAAACTCAAGCATTGAAAGATTTCTAGAGAGGCCTTTGCGGCAATCGTCTTAGTTTGAGAGAACTTTCAGACGTTGTCGTACGACGTTGACGAGGAGTACTTCGCCTACACGGATTGGATCTGAAGCAGATATTGGCAAGAATTCGAAGAGGCATCTTGGAGAGGATTTGTGTAATCTGTCTCATCCGTCGGTCGGTAACTTGCAATTTTTCTGTTACTATTTATTGTATTGTGTAGTGTGAAGCTGGTGAAGATCCTTTGTGGATCGGTGGAGGGAAAGCCTGTAATTCGTGCGTGTGTTTTTTCACACACTTTTAGTGGAAGCTTTCCGGGTTGGACTCCGATCGTCCCGTGGTTTTTCACCCAATTGGGTTTTCCACGTTAAAATCTCTGTGTGCTTTTATTCTTTTTGCATTGTGTTATTTTGTTGCGATGGCATACCGCTCAACGCGGTCGCGCAGGTTGCTCGCTTAAAATTTAAAACAGGTGCTCTGGTCGGTATTGATTGCTCGCATTCCCAACACCAAGAACGTCCGTCACCGCCAGTGAACAATGAAAACAGAGCTTCGTGTAAGGCGGTCTGTCGCCGACTTAGCGTGTGTGTATTCTCTCATCTCCAAGTTGTAACGATGAGCGGTCTCTCGCCCTCAATTTCACCAACAATTTGTAAATTGCTGCTAATAGTGAAATTTGACCGGCACTGAAATCGGCCACGTGATTTCTTACCCAGCTAAAATCTTTGAGCTGACACGCCTCACGCATGATGTTCCCTCAATCGGATCAGGTTGCTTGAATGTTTCGGTCGAAGTCCTACCGAATTGACTCTGGAATCTTTAGGAGAAACCCCAACTATAAATTTATATCCATTTTTAAAAAATAAACAATAAATATGGGATTATAAAAGCGATCGCTTAATTGAAATATCCATTTTTTACAATCTTTATTACACTTTTTCACCAAAATATATAAAATAATTTTTAATTACTATAAATAAGTGTCACCAAAAATACAACTTTTTAACTTTCTTGCATTATTTTTGATATTTCAATAGTGTGCTGACTCTTATAATCTCTAAATTTTTGTTGATTATTTTGAATAAAAGAATGTAATTCGAAGTGCATTGAACAATAATAAGAAAATTATAAATTTGAATAATTACTGATTATTTTTATTAGATAATTATTGTTGAACCCCGAAACAACGGCTCAATGAGTAGTTTGAACCGGAGGTATAGCTCGTCTCTACTTCTCTCGAACAAGCACACTAGGTTGAGGATTTAGAGTTCGGAGACCTTCACACCAAAACCTCAAACAGACCCCCGAGTCGCAGCGAGGAGATCATGTCATACACCCAGAAGATATTAGATTGCTTTCCCTCTCAATCTAATGTTGGACGGACACCTTCGGAGGGCTTGGAGAGCTTCGGACTACCCACCCAAAAGCCACGGTGAATAGTGAGCTGAAGCTCTTGCCTTCCAAAACTAACCAAAGGAGAGAGAAGTCAAGTAGAGGTTTGCGCCATAAGGTGCCCTTGGGGTTTTATTTATAGTTTTTTGGTAGTGGTCTGTGGATAGCGAGATCCCGTCTTTTGATTTTACTACACATAACCCAAATTGATCTGCCAACAGCGAAACTCCTCTGCTTGGAACGGCTAATGGACGACCGAAAATCAGATGTCACGGGAATAGAGAAAACCTCCTTTGGTGGGCGAGCCAAGCGGGCTGTGAGATCTCGCCCAGGTGACGAGTGTCTGATGAAGTTGACACTCACCACTCGCCTCCTAATTGAGGGATGAGTGCGAGCTCGCCGGCTCCACTCGCCCCCTTATTTGCCTTCCTGGGTAACATGTGCCTGGTGAAACAAGGCACCCGCTACTCATCTCGTGCTTGCTGATCCCATTCGGCAAGTACGGGGTTGCACAATTATATAAAAAAATATTTTATTGCCACATAAGCAAGTCGCCAGCGCGGGTCAGTGCCTAATAATCTGAATAACAATGATTTAGAAATTTATTTAGAATAAAATATAAAATTAAGGGACCAAATTTAAGCAAATAAAAATAAAAAAAACTATTTGATACAAGGTAAAAAGTTAATGTATAAATTTAAATAAAATAAAAAATAAAGAATTAAATTCAAATCTGGTCAAAAATTAAAAACTTGTTCGAAGCAAATTGATGATATCCTCCTTCATTTATAAAAAAATTATGGGCTGCAAATAGTTAGACGGAATTCTCATGTCCCCCACTAACTTAGTGGGGGTCATGGAGGGAACTGTTCTAAACCACCCAGTGTGCGATCCGCGTGCCTGGATCGCCTCCAACCTTCATGTCGACTGTCTGCCAATGAAGTGAGGGGTGCAGCCGGTCTCCCGGCCAGCCACCGCCGCGCCTCGTAGGCTGCACTCCTCGTGGTTGCGCGCCTTGCGACCGCACTGTGTCGTGTGCACGCGGTCGCGCTGGGCCGCAGCTAGCCTCCCAGATGGTCTCTGTCGAGCCTCTCGGTCGCAGGAACGAGCCAGGGAGGGGGGCGGCAAGCCTCCGGCCGCCGCCACGCCTCGCAGCCTACCGACCGCCGCTCCCTCCTCACTTATCAGCCTCCCACCATCGGGGTATCGTCATTTACCATCCCCGCTGGCAAATCCTCCTCTACCATCGGATCATTGTCACATGATCTTCACCATCCAATCTACACATAACAACCTTGTATGTGTAACCACTCATTATGGGGGGTGCACATAGAAGAAATAATAATTGGTGTGCGCGTAGTAAATCCCTGGAAAAAAAACATGACATAAAATATAAGAATTTGACTTGCAAATTGAAAGTCTTTGTTTTCAAGGGTAGCTAAACCACCTAGAGAGGGGGTGAATAAGTTTCTAGGTCTTTAGTATATCATTTAACTTTTGTAAGTTTAGGCTGTGAGTGATGATTTACTTCCTATTGCTTTCAAGAAATTCACCCAGACGACACAACAATTTATAGTGGTTCCCCAGATTATGAGTACGTCCACTGTCTCTCCCGCCTTTCTAACAGTGTGTAAGACAGGGCACTTCTCCAATATCTTGGCTCCTAAAAGCTTACAACACGATCCCGCATGACTACTCAGTTTCTTCCAAGACTTACAACTCGGGCACAAAGACCTACAATTCAATGATCAAAAGATCACCTACATCAGGCCAAAGCTCCTACCACTTAGGCTTGGAAGACAGCCCTACCTCAGATCTAAAGGATCCTACAACTCAGGCCAAAGCCCTACACTCAGATTCTTAACAGAATCCTACCACTCAGATTCACTCTTGAATCCTACCTCAGATCTATAATAGATCCTACACTCGGCCTTTATAAATAGGCTTACAACTCAGATCTAAGAAGATCCTGCAGAAAGGAATAAGTTTGTTGGTGTTGATTACTAAACAATAGAGAAATGATCTCTGTGTCTTTCTCCTTCTGTCCTGAGAAAGATCAGTCCAGATTTCTTCTTCGCAGCTCCAAAAAAATAATCTTCAGGATTTGCTCAGCTTGGCCTGTGAAGTGGTCGCAGCTAGGGTTAGCCTTTGCTGCTCCTTCTTTCTTGTTGTTAATGAAGAAGAAGACAATAGCTAACAGGAAGAACTTTCAGGTCGATCAATTTTAACTTTTGTTTCTTTTCTCGGCAACAATGGTGAGGAAGACGATGAAGATCTGCCGCTTTTCGAAAAGACAAAGCCCTAATTGTTAATTCGATTCTGCCGATTTCATTCCTTTTATCTTTCGCCGTGCAAAGACTTTCTTGACCTGTGGGCCCAGCTTTAATTGTTGGTATATAGTCTTTCTTTTACAGAATATATTATACAGCTAGCAGCCGACGCCATTAGTGGAGTACTGCAGCTTTCCCGCGACAAGTTTGAATTCCGTTGACTTTTTCTAGCGTCAACATCTGTGGACTTAGCCAAATTCTCTGTTCCAACTCGGGCGTTGAGTGCGTTGAGTGAACTGGCTTCACTCAACGCCAAAACACTTAGTCATTTAAACTGCACTTCCAGACCTTGAGTGCGTTGAGTGAACATGCTTCACTCAACGCCAAAACCTTTAGTCAACTTTCTGAACCTTCCTACATCTTAGGCGTTGAGAGCGTTGAGTAAGCCTTCCTCACTCAACGCCTCTAGACTTAGCCAAATTCTGACTTTCATAGTCCAACACTCTCTGCACTATTAGGCGTTGAGTGCGTTGAGTGAACTGGCTTCACTCAATGCCCCAGTACTTGTTCAATCTTCCTGCACTTGCTAGGCATTGAGTGAACTGGACTCACTCAACGCTTCTGTACTAAGTCAATTCTTCATCTGTTTGAAGGCGTTGAGTGAGTTGGCCTCACTCATTATTTTTTGTCTTTGTCAGTCTTCTTTATTAGGCGTTGAGTGAGCTGACTTCACTCAACGCTTCTGAACTTAGTCGATTTCTGTCTTCTTTCTTCTTAGGCTTTGACTGTAGCAGCATGAATCAACGTTTCTTGGTCTTGACACTGAATGAGTTGACATCACTCAACGCCTGTGGACTTGGATAGATTTTTTTGTCTCTCTTCTTAAGCTTTGACTGTTTGAGCTTGTCTCAACGCTTTTGCTCAACTGGCATTGAGTGAACTGGCTTTACTCAATTCCTGTGGACTTTGCCATAATATTGTCTCTACAACCTGCTGGGCTTTGACTGTCCTATCTTTACTCACCGCTTTTGTTGTCTGGCATTAAGTGAACTGGCTTCACTCAACGCTTGTGTACTTAACCGTTTTTTTGACTTTGTCAGCATTTGATACGCCGAAAACGGTATGCGTATTACACGCAAGTACACATGCCCGTTCAAGTAATAAACAGTGAATAAAGATCGTTTTCACTGAGAGATGGTGAATTTGGTGCTTACAATTACTAGTTATACCTTTTCTCTAAATTCAAGTAAATCGAAATTGATTTTTGATTTAATGAACTAAATTATGGAAGTCCTAAAATACGATAAACTAGACTATAGTTCTTTAGGTGAAAACTTTAAATTCAGATTGGAGAAGTAATCTTGTGCGGTGATTTCCTATGTCTAATGCAATGAATTTTTAAATGATACTTTGTGAAAATGAGCGGTGAATGACCTTGCAACGATTTTAGAGTAAACAACCGTCTCTCGATATCGGAGGTCCCTAGTCCTCTATTTCCCCTCGGGTGAAATAAGAAACTGATTAAAGATTGAAAACCAGAGTTGCTAACACTAAGGGAAAATCTCTTTCTCCATTTAAGTGCTATATAGAATCCATAACGCACTTACGCAACTCCTCTCTCAATTTATGGAGCGTAGTAAAAAAGATGAAACCGTGATCAAAGGCTTCAAAATATAGATTATAAATTCATTAAAAGTTCATTCACCATACAATTACAAAGATAAAACTAAATTAAAGATCATTCATCACACAAGACATAATACTTTCACAACACAAGATCGAGAGAATTAGTTCATGATGGCGGAAGAAAATCACAAGTATTAGTAGATCTTATAGCACATGATGACAAAAATTAAAAACTTGCAGTGTTTCGCTCTCCGATTCGGCCGAAATTCGTCCGTCTTCCTTGCTCAGAACAAACCCTAGATGAAGAACTCTTCTTTCTCTCCTTTTTCCTCTCTAATGGAATAATGATGATATATATGATTTGGTGTAGTTATTTCCTTCTAAAAAATGTAGGCACCCCTTTGGAAAGAAGCAACTTTTCATATTTGAAAACGACGCCAATTTTAAATTTCAAAATCTAAAATTCGTCTAGACCACGTTGCAACCTGCTTTTCTGCGCGTTGTGACCTGTTTTCCTAGTTATGATTCTTTGGGCAGATTTCTTTTTCCAATAGAATTCTTTAGCAATTCTCGCACTAATACATTGGAAAAAGACCGTATTAGCTCTAAATTAAATAAATTTGAATTAAATTATCATTTCTATTTTATTTAAACTCATTTTAAGTATTTATAGTAGATATTAAGACAAAAAATTGCGCTAGATAACTTCTTTTTGGGAAGTTATCACACTTCCACACTTAAACCTTTGCTAGTCCCTAGCAAAGACAATTCCAATCATCAAAATTGAGTGAGAGGATGTAGTCAAAGTATATAATTTTCATGATCCTTCTTCTCAAAAATAATTAAAGAAAGTATACTCAAGGGTTTCTATTTAACCAAATGAGGATCTGTCATAAAATAATTGTTCGAAATAATCAAATATTCACTAGCTTGATGAAAGATAAAGCTCAATTAAACTTTCTAGTGTGGTGTGTGTCATCCTTTAAAATCATTTTTCTCCGATAAACTTTTCCATTGGACCTCCTTAGTAACTGAGAAAGAATGAGACTAAACCAAGTTTTTGACTTAACCTCCACTAGAATTCATGGTTTAATTTGAAAAGAATAACATGATGACTTGTAGTGGAAACGACTTTGGCTTGGTTAGAAATAAAAATGCGATAGTGAAAGGTATTTCCCTAGTTACGATTCTTATCAATTCTCCAAACTATGGGGTTCAACTCTTAATTGACCACTTTTTAGTCCGTAGTAGGGATCATTCCAAGTAGATGTACACACACTCGGGCCACATATCACTACGAATCACACAATTTTTTTAAAAAATCATAGTTGGGATCATTCCAAGTATAAATATACATACCTAGGTCGCATATCACTATGATACGTTCTTTTTTTCTCTTTTTTTTATAAATCATAGTAGGGATCATTCCAAGTAGGTGTACACACACTCGGGTCATATATCACTACATCTCACACTTTTTTTCACTTATTTCCCCCTAGTTGAGGAACTTAAGAAGAAATAATTATTAGAAATATAGGAAAACGGTACGTGAAAATTCACAGTTTAAGCTCAAAGGATAAAGAATAATCAAATCAAAAATCGATAGCGAGGCATAAGTTGATCAAAGGTCAGTCCTAATCATTCTTACAAATCAACTAGAAATCTCAATGTTTTGGTTTACATCTCTGACTCGATTCATGCAAACCCTTCCATCATTACTTTTAGAAGTCAGTGAGGATCAATTTTAGGAAGAAAATTCTTTTAAAGAATTGTGTGGATAGGAGAAATATTTAAGAGAGCTTTTACCCATCTTACTAACTTTCAATCGAAGATTTGAACCATTAAGATAGATTATCCTACTAAACAATAATCATCAAATACTCTTGCTTAACTTACTTGTTAATTAGATTGAGAAGTAGGATTAAATAAAATTGTTAAAATTAGTCAACTCTCACTCAATTGGTAGGAGTATACTACCTACCTCACCTCCACACTTTTGACATTTGCTAGTCCCTAGCAAAGAGACTTTATACCCAAGAAAATTTGATTCAAATATTTTGACTAATTAACATATAAGGTAAAGGACAAAATGCAGGTCAATATGAGGATTGAAATTTAAATACTCCTCTGAAGAGTATTGTGTCCGGATAGTTGTTCCTTATTGTCCCGACGATGTACTCCATGTACTCTGTTATGGAATGTCCTTCCGCAAGCTTATCTCTTAGATATACCCTGCATAAATTATACCCTCAATGTGTACACTGATTAGGAAATGAGATGTACTTAAGTTGGGTATCACGTGTATCATCAAGAGTAATCAAATATAATACTAGTGCAGAATCATTCATATAAACATATTGACCTAAATCAGCCTTAAACATTTGTAAGCATTTAATAGAAATGTACGCATATAACATCATTAAGCAGAATTCGTATAATCACTCAGCATATCATAGAATTAAAACTCAGAATTAAATCACATATGACAAAATTACAGAATTCAAAGGATGGCTCAGCATAACACAGAATCAAAATGCCACAATCTAATAGCAATTAATCATGACAATAGTGAAAGTTCCAAATAACATCAAAGCCTAACTATGAGTAGGTAACCGAATTAACCATTATAAAAGAAATATACTGTCCAAAGGAATAAACCTATCATCACCAAAATGTACGAGTGCAACGCTAATTAACCAACTGTCCAAATCAGAGCAAAAAGAAGAAGATAAAAAATGTAACTATGCAAGTGCAAACTAGAAACAAAACAACATAAAAGAACTATGCATCCCCTTCCTCGTCGTCCTCGTCGTCCTCGTCGTCCTCATCATCTTCATCGTCTTTGTCCTCCTCTGTTGCGTCCTCATCCTCATCCTCGTCTTCATCGTCTTCTTCCTCCTCCTAGTCTTCTTCCTCCTCCTGTTCTTTAGCTTTTGCCAATGTAGGATCTACTCTCGACCCATCTGACATCAGGAGATAGCCTTTTTTGTCAAACTGGGACCGCGGATCATATTAAGGCTCTATCACTGAGATACGGGCCTTCTGCATCAACTTGGCCTGATTCTTACATATGTAGTACAACCTGGAGTTGAAGTAAAGAAACTGGCAACGATGATACGCCTTCAGATACTCAAACTGCTTGCTCATAGCATCGGGATCCGCGCCGTTGTCAGCTACTGGAATATTAATGCGCTTGGGAGCCACTGCCTGGGACTTGGGGGGTTTGGCAGCACACACGTCCTTCAACCTGCTTAGATTCCGAGGAAGCTCGAAAGGTACTTTGATGTTCATGTTCACTACTATTTCTATGATGTGGCGATCCACTTGTGTGATTAGGTCACCCTCACCGAGTTCAACTCCCGCCGCGTGACATAACTCTTTGATGGTAGTTGGGAACCAAATGTGCTTCATTTTCTTATCATTCACTTTTGTCCAGATAAGCCGGGAGATGATCCGTCCTATATTTACCTTTATGCCCTTTATGATGCAGAAAATCAGTGCAATCCTATCAAGTTGGACGTGGTTCAAATGACGCGTGGGCAGCAAACTTGTGTTTACAAAGTGAAGCCAAACCTTTGCTTCCCTCGATAGGCATGTAGAGTGTAGAGCATTCTCTTTGGTGCTCACCCAGTCTGGTCCCAGCACACTACAGATAACAGCGGTCATATCGGCCTTAGGCGTGGTAGAAAGCATAGTTGTATGATCTGGTCCGATGTTATCATCTAAATCAAAGAACGAATTAATGGCAGAGGCAGAAAAATCCACTTTCTTTCCTCGCACGAACACAGTCCCCCCTTCTACGACCGGTGCATTAGCGTAGAATTCATAAACCCACGGTAACACTGTTTCCGTCCTTGGGTGACACAACGTTCCCCAACCCATAGCCTGAATTTGCCCCACATATCCTATACTCTAGCCCTGTTTCTCCATCTTGAAACCTCTTTCGTAAATGGGCGGTATGGATTGGAGGGAATGAAATCTTTGGGCGGCCTCCTCACTCAAAAATCCCGCTTGCTTGCGAGCTATCTCCTTCCCCTTTTTCCGCGATGCCATGACCTAATCTACCAAAATCGAAACCAATGCTAAGCAAGAAATGAAGCAATGCACTACTCTACTTGACATAGGGGGTAGGTTTATACCGTAAGAGGCTTGTGAAGCCGAACTTGTGTTGCCGGCGGGTGATGAAGATCGACCGAACTGCAGGGAAACCACAACACACAGACCTCCTCGTTACGCTATCGCTTGAATCTAAGCATTCCTTCCTTCGAAACCAATGAATGCTCACCCGCTCCCGTCGAAGCCGATCACTGGCGCTATCTTCCCCGTGAGCCTCTGCGACTGGTGTCGTCAGCCTCCCTGCCACTCCAATGTCACCGCACGCCGCTTACGTAGCCTCCGGAGATGTTGCCGGCGGGTGGTGAAGGTCAGTCGAACATGGGCTTACGTCGAAGTTAGGGCAGGAAGGTGAAAGATCGGGAGAAGGAATTGGGTAAGCCGGTGAAGATGAGTCCAGGTCTTTTATATGATGCAAGAAAACCGGTTGGTCTAGGTAAAACGACCGGTTCAACCGATCCGCTGGATTTGAAAGAAGAAATGGCAGAAAACAGGAAGTCACAACCTCCTTCTGCCGCGTTGAAACTTCTAGAGTTCGTCCAGTATTGGCGTCGGTTCAGTTGAACCGAATCGGACCGGATTCCAGATTTTTCCCGTCAACCAAACAGAACACAAAAAGTCGCAACCTGGAATATTTGGCGTGGCAACTTTTCATTTACTGACTAGATTTTTATTTTTATTTGTTTTTATTTTTATTTCTTTTTTTGACGTTTTCCTCTATAGTCAACCAGAAAACTGAAAGTTGCGACCTCGATTTTGCCCTGTTGCAACCTCCGATTTAAAATAAAATAAATAAAGAAATCCAATCGTTCTGCAATTTTCTCCAGATCAACGCTGATATAGGACACAGAAACACGGGGTTATTATTATTAATCTTATTACTATTAATCTTTCTATTACTATTTAAATGCATAACATAGACGATGGGTTGCCTCCCACCAAGCGCCTAATTTACCGTCTCGGCAGGACGGTACTAATTCACATAAGCATAACACACGACGCCACCCGGTCGTCATCGTCTTTCATATATGACTTAAGTCTCTCGTCGTTGACTTTGAATTCAGTCCCGTCACTCTCATTAATGATGGTCACCGCACCATACGGATGCACTATTTTAACTTTAAACGGTCCCGACCATCTCGACTTGAGTTTCCCGGGAAATAACTTCAGACGGGAATTGAATCAGAGGACAAGTTGGCCCGGCTCGAAGTGTTTTTCCTTAATGCGTCGGTCGTGCCACTTCTTTGTGTGCTCCTTATAGATCCTCGAGTTCTCGTAAGCTTGCATCCGAATTTCCTCGAGTTAATTTAGTTGCAGTAATCTCTACTTACCGGCATCCCGAAAATCATAATTTATTTTTTAATTGCCCAAAATGCCCGGTGTTCTAATTCGAGTGGTAAATGTAAACCAACCTATACGGGGTTAATCCGATGGGAGTTTTGAACGCAGTCCGGTATGCCCATAATGCATCTGTGAGCTTTTGCGACCAGCCTTTCTGATTTATGCTCACTGTTTTCTCTAAAATCCTTTTTATCTCCCTATTTGATACCTCCGCTAGTCCATTCGTCTGAGGGTGGTAAGCGAGTGCGACCTTATGAGTGACCCCATATTTGTTTAACAACGAGGTGAATTGATGATTGCAAAAATGACTTCCCTCGTCGCTAATGATCGCCCTAGGTACTCCGAATCGATTGAATATGTGGTTTTTTAGAAAATTCAGGACTACCTTGCCATCATTCTTAGGTGTTGTGATCGCCTCTACCCATTTAGATACGTAATCAACTGCCAATAAAATGTATAAATTACCATTTGAATTGACGAACGGACCCATAAAATCCATTCCCCAAACTCAAATAATTCGACCTCTAACATGATATTCATTGGCATTCCCTCGTTCTTTCTTAAATTCTCACATCGTTGACACCTATCACATTGTTTAACGAATTCATTAGCGTCACAAAATAAATTAGGCCAAAAGAACTCGGCCTCTAATACCTTCATTGCAGTCCTCGTTCCCATGAAATGGCCTCCGTACGGTGAGCTATGACACTTGTCTAATATCGATTTTGTTTCAACATCTGGCACGCATCGCCTCACCACTCCATCAGCTCCAATTTTAAATAGGTAAGGCTCGTCCCAAAGATAGGAGCGTGTCTGGTGTAGAAATTGCTTCCTTTGTTGATAAGACAGGTCAGGCGGGAGAATATTACTCACTATATAATTTACGTAGTCAGCATACCAAGGTGGAGTACTATCATGAATAGCTAAAACCCTCTCATTTGGAAATCTCTATTCAATTTTCGGATTATAAGATGGTCGTGTAGACTCTATCCTGGACAAGTGATCCACAACAGGATTATCAGTACCTTTCCTATCCTTAATCTCTACGTCGAATTCTTGCAATAGAAGCACCCATCTGATCAATCGGGGCTTAGCGTCCTTTTTTGTCCATGAGGTAACGGATCGCAGCATGGTCCGTATAAACCGTGCTCTTTGTGCATAAACGATACGATCTAAATTTCTCGAAGGCAAACACTACCGCTAGTAATTCCTTCTCCGTAGTTGTGTAATTTATTTGAGCGTCAATCAAGGTCTTACTAGCATAGGCTATCGTGTGAAACACTTTCTCTCGAACCTGTCCTAAGACCACTCCAACCGCATAATCACTTGCATCACACATTAGGACAAACGACTTCTCCCAATACGGAGTTATCACGATGGGTGTTGTAGTCAAGGGATTTTTTAATGTGCCAAAAGCGTTTAAACACTCCTCACTCAACTGAAATTTTGCATCTTTTTCTAGTAATCCACTTAATGGTTTTGCGATTTTAGCGAAATCTTTAATGAACCATCTATAGAACCCAACATGTCCTAAAAAACTACGCAACATTTTCACATTATTGGGTGGTGAAAGCTTCTCAATCACATCTAGTTTCGCTTTATCAACCCCTAAACCATCCCTTGAAACATGATAACCAAGCACAATACCCTCTCGCACCATGAAGTGACATTTCTCCCAATTCAGTACGAGATTAGTTTCAACACAACGCATTAACACTTTCTCCAAACAAGCTAAATATGCGTCAAAAGAATTACCGAAGATACAGAAGTCATCCATAAAAATTTCAATACCATGGTCCATAATATCCGAGAAAATGGCAATCATGCATCGCTGAAATGTGGCGAGTGCATTACATAGACCGAATGGCATCCTTCTAAATGCAAACGTTTTGTAAGGACATGTGAATGTGGTCTTCTCCTGATCCTCTGGGGCAACTGTAATCTGATTAAACCCTGAATAGCCATCGAGAAAACAAAAAAATTGTTCCATGCTAGCTTATCTAGCACTTGATCAATGAAAGGCAAGGGGAAATGATCTTTTTGATTGGACTTATTCAGCTTTCGGTAATCCATACAGATACGCCACCCGGTAATCGTTCTAGTCAATACTATCTCATCCTTCTCATTTCGTACTACCGTCGACATCCCTCCTTTTTTGGGCAAACATTGCACCGGTGATACCCACGAACTATCTGAGATAGGATAGATGATCTCGGCGTCTAACCATTTAATAATCTCCTTCTTCACCACTTCTTTCATTGGTGGACTGAGACGACGCTGGGGTTCGATCGATCCCGTAAAAGATTCTTCCAAAAGAATCTTGTGCATACATAGTGATGGGCTAATCCCTCGGATATCCGCTATGGTCCACCCTATGGCCGTTTTAAATTGAGTTAGCAATTCTAAAAGCTTTTGATATTGATCAGTTGATAATTTAAAATTGATAATAACCGGCAATGTGTTATCTTTACCTAAGTATGCGTACATGAGGTGGTCTGGGAGAGGCTTCAATTCAAGAGTCGGCGGACTAACAATAGAGGGCTTGTCCGCCAACGCCTTGTCCGACATCTCAAAAGGTTCCGGTCTCCTAACGAAAATAGCTTGTGACTCAAATACCTCTAGGAAATCACGAATTTCCTCTTCTTCATCCGAAGTCTCCTCATGCATCAGAAATCGGGTCAACACGTCGTCTTGCCTAGTGGATTTAATATTCAGATTATAGTCATGAAGTGAAATTTGATTTACCACCTCCATATGATCTTCTTAACCTCGAGGGAATTTCATAGCTTCAAGTACATTAAAAGTGATTTGTTCGTCGTTAACTCTCATGGTCAACTCCCCCTTCTATACGTCTATTAATGTCTGATCGGTGGCGAGGAATGGTCTCCCTATTATAATGGGCACCTCTTTATCCTCTTCCATATCTAAGACAACAAAGTCCGCTGGAAAAATAAACTTATCCGCCTTAACTAGGAAATCTTCAACTATTCCTTTTGGGAACGCAAGGGTTCTATCGGCTAGTTGCAAGGTGATGGAGGTCTTGGAGATTTCTCCTAAACCAAGCTTCCTATATATCGAGAATGGCATCAGATTGATGCTCGCACCTAAATCACATAGAGCCTTACACTCGAATTGGTAACCTATACGGTATGGTGAAACTCCCCGGATCTTTCAATTTAAGCGGGAGTTTCTTCTGGAGTATAGCACTGCACTCTTGCGTGAGTGCAACCGTCTCATGCGTTCCAAATTTCTGCTTTTTAGATAAGATGTCTTTCATAAACTTCACGTAGCTTGGCATTTGCTCCAAAGCCTCCGCAAAAGGGATGTTGATTTGCAGTTTTTTAAATATTTCAACAAATTTTTTAAATAATTGATTGAGTTTGCTCTTCTTTAACCGTTGTGAAAACGGCGGCGGTAGCTAGATTTTTATATTAGCGTTCTTTTTTTTATCTTAAGTGACAGGTTCTCTCTTAGTCTCTCCAGATACTTCTTCTACTTCTTCATTTCTCTTATCTTTTTTCTTTTAACTCATTGTTTGTTGCATTAGAACCAACAATCTCTAACTCTTTTTTCTCACCAACTTGGATCTCACTCTCATTTACAGTCCCACCCACTAACCCTTACCACTCCGTAAAGTGACAACTTTGCAGTGAGGATTATCCCCCTTCGGATTTGGGGTGGAATGCGTAGAGAGCAAACCTTGGGGTCTAAGACTTAAAGCATTAGCGATTTGTCCCAACTGAGTTTCAATTACACGCAAAGAGCCCTCTAGACTAGAAATGTGAGCATCTCTCTTCTGCATGGATTCTATGAGTAACTCATCAGATAATTTTCTAGATGACCCCTGTTGATTATAATTATTATTCTAGGATGGATGAGGGTTTGAGTTGAATCCGGATGGGTGTGTCATTCCCAAATTATTCTTCCATGAAAAATTAGTGTGATTTTGCAAATCCGGATTGTAATGAGTTGGAATTGCATTATGATTATTATAATTCATGTATCTCGGTTGCCCACCTATATAGTTGACCTCCTCGTTACTACTAATGAGTTGCTACACCGTATTAATCGGAAGAGCAGCTATACTATTAACTTGGGGGTTCATTTGAGCTTGATTTTGATGTAAGGTTAAGGCATCTAACCGCTTATTCATCGAGTTGAATTGTGCGGTCATTTGTGCAGCGAAAGAAGTGAGTTGGTCAACTTGGTGTACACCTCCCATAGATTAAGAACCTTGGCGCTCAAATGAATGATAATTATTTGAAGACAGATCCTCTAAAATTTCATACGCATCCTCGGGATATTTGTTCATAAGCGATCCTCCTGCACCTCCATCTACTTGAATCATAGTAGACGTCTGAAGGCCATTGTAAAAGGTCCACACCTGTTGGTGTATGGCTAGGCCGTGGTGTGGGCACTTACGCAATAGTTCCTTAAATCTTTCTCATGCATCATAAAGTGTCTCTCTGTTCCCTTGCATGAATGTAGATATGTCGCGCATAAATTTGGCAGTTTTCTATGGAGGAAAATATTTAGCTAAGAATTTCTCTATCAGAGTTGCCCAAGTAGTGATGGAACCATTGGACAGAGAATTCAACCAATCCCTTGCTTTTCCTTCCAAAGAAAATGAGAATAACCTAAGTTTTATAGCTTCCTCAGATGCGCCATTGATTTTGAATGTGTCGCATATTTCAATGAAGGTCCTTAAGTGAGAGTTCGGGTCTTCATTATTAAGGCCACCAAACTTATTGTGTTGAACAAGTTGCATTGTCATAGAATCTATTTTGAAGTTATTTGCTTCAATTGCGGGTCTAGTAATACTAAACTGTAATTCTCCTAGTAAGGGCATTTTATAGTCACGACACGTTCTTCTTTGTTCAACTGGATGACAGTTTTGATCTACCTGGCCTCTTAAATCCTGACCTTCTTGATGATTTTCATTTTCAGCGTTATGATTATTATGATCCATTATTAAAGAGTTGTTATGTCCTAAACGAACCGCTTTCCTATTCCGTCTACACGTCCGTTCGATTTCTAAATTTAAGAGTAATAATTCCGGTGATCGATAATGAGACATGCACTAAAGAGAAAGCCAATATAAATAGAAAAAAATAATCAAAAGAAAATAAAACAAGGATACAAACTTGAACTCTAAATACTTAGGGTTCACTAATATCGCAAGAAAGAAACACTAAATACGTCGCATCTCCCCGACAACGGCGCCAAAAACTTGATACGCCGAAAATGGTATGTGTATTACACGCAAGTGCATGTGTCGGTTCAAGTAATAAAGAGTGAATAAAGATCATTTCCACGGAGAGGTGGTGAATTCGGTGCTTGCAATTACTAGTTAGACCTTTTCTCTAAATTCAAGTAAATCGAAAATAATTTTTGATTTAATGAACTAAAATATGGAAGTCCTAAAATACGATAAACTAGACTATAGTTCTTTAGGTGAAAACTTTAAATTCAAATTGGAGAAGTAATCTTATGCGGTGATTTCCTATGTCTAATGCAATGAATTTTTAAATGATACTTTGTGAAAATGAGCGGTGAACGACCTTGCAACGATTTTAGAGTAGACAACCGTATCTCTCGATATCGGAGTTCCATAGTCCTCTATTTCTCCTCGGGTGAAATAGTAAACCGATTAAAGATTGAAAACCAGAGTTACTAACACTAAGGGGAAATCTCTTTCTCCCTTTAAGTGCTATATGAAATCCATAACGCACTTATGCAACTCCTCTCTCGATTTATGGAGCGTAGTAAAAAGACGAAACCGTAATCAAAGGCTTCAAAATATAGATTATGAATTCAATAAAAGTTCATTCACCATACAATTACAAAGATAAAACTAAAGATCATTCATCACACAAGACATAGTACTTTCACAACACAAGATTGGGAGAATTAATTCATGACGGCGTAAGAAAACCACAAGTATGAGTAGATCTTACAACACATGATGACAGAAATTAAAAGCTTGCAGTGTTTCGCTCTCTGATTTGGCTGAAATCCGTCTGTCTTCCTTGCTCGGAACAAACCCTAGATGAAGAACTCTTCTTTATCTCCTTTTTCCTCTCTAATGGAATAATGATGATATATCTGATTTGGTGTAGTTATTTCCTCCTAAAAAATGTAGGCACCCCTTTGAAAAGAAGCAACTTTTTATATTTGAAAACGGCGCCAATTTTAAATTTCAAAATCTGAAATTTGTTCAGACCACATTGCAACCTGCTTTTCTGCGCGTTGTGACCTGTTTTCCTAGTTATGATTCTTTGGGCAGATTTCTTTCTCCAATAGAATTCTTTGGTAATTCTTGTACTAATACATTGGAAAAAGACCGAATTAGCTCTAAATTAAATAAATATGAATTAAATTCTCATTTCTATTTTATTTAAACTCATTTTAAGCATTTATAGCGGATATATATTAAGACAGAATATAGGGCTAGATAACTTCTTTTTGGTAAGTTATCAACATTCTTCCTTGACAACTAGCATTGAGTGAGCTTGCTTCACTCAACGCCTATGGAGTTCGTCGAATATCGACACCTGGCGTTGAGTGAGCTTGCTTCACTTAATGCCTGTGAACTTAGGCAAATTCCTGCCTTTCCAGCCAGCTTCTTTGTGTTTATCTGTCATTGTCACTTGAGCTACCTATCCAATCAATGTGACAAAGAGCAACCTGCATGCATGAACTTGAATATATATCAAATACAACTATATGTATATTATTTACTTGTTTGACTTCTTACAAATCTGGGACATTGGGATCCATGGGCCCAACAATCTCCCCATATTTGAAGAAGTCAAAATCTTTCATCAAAACTCTTAGTCAATGATACACACCAATATATTGGAAAAAATTTACAAGTGAAGCAAGTTATAGGTTACCACATTGTCCTTGCCTGCAAGGTGATCATCATCACTTGCTGCTCCCCATATTTTATTGCATAGTCTTGATCATTTCCTTGATCACATAGTTCTTGCCTGCAAGGTGATCATCACTTGTTGCTCCCCCTATTTTGTTGTTCCCCTTATTTTGCTGCATAACCTTGATCATTTCCTTGATCACATCCTTCTCCCCCTTTTTGACTTCTATAGAATAGTTAGGGAGGTGATTGCCTTATCTTCCTATGAACATCTTCTCCCCCTATCTGATTACAGATAATCAGTTGCTTGCAACTTCTCTATAGGAAGCAGAATTTTTTTCTACAAGTGTTGGACTTGCTCCCCCTCAATAGGAGCATCCTCTTTCAACATTTGATAGATATTATAGTCTTCTCCGGTCTAGATATCCCTTATGGTGTTCACAACCTGCAAGAAAGTGTAATTCTTGCAACCTAAACAGAAAAAGAGCAACTGAAGTTATACCAAGTTCAACATACCCAACTCAAATTTGAAGGTGTTGAACTTTGTTTCATCTAGTGGCTTAGTGAAGATGTCAGCCACTTACTTATCTGTACTCAAGACTGATGTCTTCACATACCACATGCTCTCTAATAAAATGATATTTTATCTTAATATGTTTAGTCCTGCTATGTGAGATAGGATTCCTAGCAATTGAGATGGCACAAGTAGAATCATAAAATAAAGGACTTCTACTTATCTGGAGGTTATAGTACTGGAGTTGATGCTGGTTCCACAGCAACTGTGCATAGCAGCTCACAGCAGAAATATACTCTGATTCTATCGTTGAGATTGCAACACTTGTTTGCTTCTTACTGCTACAAGACACTAGTCTTCCTCCCAAGAACTGACATGTGCTTGATGTGCTATTCCTATCCTCTCTGCAGCCTGTAAAGTCTGCATCTGAATAGTCTGCTAGATCAAAATCCCCATCTCTATGGTACCATGGGCCAAGATCTGGTGTGCCCTTAAGATATCTCAAAATTCTCTTAGCAACAGAGTAGTGAGATTCTTTAGGGCTAGTCTGATACCTATCGCAAACATATGTAGCATACATAATATTTGGCCTACTTGTAGTAAGGTATAGAAGGGAGACAATTATCCCTCTATACAAAGTTTTATCAATAGGTTTCTCTATCACATCTTTGTCTATAGGCATACTTGACTCCATGGGAGTTTTTATGATGAAGCCATTCTCCATTCCAAACTTTTTATGGGAGTTTTCTAACTTCTGAGCATCAGCCGAAGACCTCAAAGTATCTAGAGCGTAATGCTCCCCACTGCAGCGAAGACAAGACTTAGCCCCGTGAGCGATGGTATGTCACCCTTCGAACCCATTTCTCTCTCCCCAAACATTTGCAACGAGGAGTGGCATGCCACCCTCATCTTCTCTACAAAGTATTGTGCAACACCAACAAATAGTGATGTTTGATCGGCACTATAACACCCCGAAATTTAGAGTTGTAATGGGTGGTGTCTGTACCAAGTTTGGATCTTGGTAGGGTGAACACGGCCTGTGACACGGGCGTGTCACACGGTCGTGTCATGCTCAGGTCATCCAGTGAAGGACACGGTCTAGGACATGGGCGTGTCCCAGGGCGTGTCAGTGTACACGGCATGGGATACGGGCGTGTCACATGGCCGTGTACTTCTCTGGAATATTTTGGGTTTTAGTGTCGACTGTCAAACACTGCCGTGTACTGGTTGACACGGGCGTGTCAAATCCAACACGGGCGTGTCGTCACCCATGTCCACCAAGCCACGTGATGGTTGGCGTGGCAGTTATTCGTGACACGGCCCCTGGTCACGAGCGTGTCGAGGACCCGACACGGGCGTGTCAGGTTGGGACACGGGCGTGTCCCAACCCGTGTCCTTTTTTGTGCTCGATATTCGTGGCAGGATCGAGGCACACGGCCTGGGACACGATCGTGTGCAAATCCGTGTTCGGCCCAGGATTAAAGATTCCAGGCTAATCTGAGCTGTTCGTTTTGTTTAAATAAGATCCAACAGCCCAGATGAGTTCCTACTTGTGTTTAGTCCGGGATTAGAGATTTTATTCCTCATTCCATCTTTAACTCCCTCTTTCTAAGAAGTTAGAGAGAGAAGAGATCAAGAAAGAAGGAAGGAAGGAATCCGGCCGCCGGCGGAGCATCGGAGCACCAATCTGAGAACCGAGACCGGATCCGTGGAGAGAATTCCTTTGTGAAGCTTTCTATCCGACTAGTTTTTCATGGTGCCGAAGCGGACTTCAAGGGTAACGATTTTCAACTTGAGAACTTGAAGCTTTTCTTCCTTTGCATGGGAAAACTTGCTCCCGCGAGTGTGCGGTGAGTGCGCGGTGTTCCTTAGGGTAGATATGTGAAGTCTCCCTTCTTAGAGTCCGGAATCGAAGTACGAGCATAGGCATTATGTGTGAAGCCTACCCAGACGTGTTTGTCTGGATCGGTGATGTTGCATTGCATGAATAGCCAGAGAAGACTCCGTGTATTGTTTTCGGGTTTCTACGCGGTAGATTGCGGCTGGGATCCTTGGAGATTAACTCCAAGGAGCACCCGGAAAACTAGGCGGAAACGTAATTCTGCTAACTTGGCGGTCGGGGAGTCAGCCTTGAACATAATTGGGTTATGTGTTGTTTGGTAATGATTTAGGATCCAGGTGAAGCTTGGCCCGCGCGTACGTCTTAAAGTGACTAGGCGGCGTGAGCAACGGGCGGGTGGATACGGACCTGGGCTTTGCGGTTCGGTGCTAGAGGCCCTAAAGTGGAACTGGCCGTTGGCATAGTCGGGAGTCTTGGACTACGGTCGGAAGGACTCAAAAATGCTCACATAACTTGCCATCCTAAGGATGGTGGTGAAGCCACGAAATTGATCGGATTCACTGTGAATGTACCCTGAGTGCACAGGGTGTTTGGCCGAGCGAGCCTACACATGTGGCGAAAGTCTTTATATGCACTTTATTATTTAGCTGGGCTAACGTTATGCAGGGAAGGAGCACCGCCGCCCGAATAAGGGGGTGGGGTCGTTATATTTTGGTCAACTTTAGCTGACCGTTGCTTTGTTTGCCACATGCGGTGGAATGATTGCTTGCAGGTGTTGCGGAACCAAGCGCCAAGTAGCGGGATAAAGACTAAGCTGCCGTGCAGGCCCTCGAAGGCTGAAGTGAACTACTATTTTTTATTTTCTGTCATGTATGGCTAGTCTGCGAGCCGATGTTTGTAAGACATTATCTTGTTAAGAGAAACTTTGTAAGTGTACAACCCCGTGTCCGCCGAAGGGGCCCAAGCAGGCCAGCGGATCGAGCCCCCCGCTCGCCTCTCCTAGGCGGGCCGGGCCCCAGCCGTCTCTCTCAGGCGGGCCAGCCCCCGCTCGCCTCTCCTAGGCGGGCCGGGCCCCAGCCGCCTCTCTCAGGAGGGCCAGCCCCCCTCTCGCCTCTCCTAGGCGGGCCGGGCCCCAGCCGCCTCTCTCAGGCGGGCCAGCCCCCCGCTCGCCTCTTCCAAGCGAGCCGGCCCCAGCCGCCTCTCCCAGGCGGATCGGCTGCTGCCCACCTCCCCCCAAATGACAGGAGGTGACCTGGCAAGAGGTGCGTATAACCGGCTAGAACAGCGGGGTTTGGCTGTTGGCAGGCCAATCCGAGGGGCTCTTTAGTAAATTCAGACCGCCAGAGGCGGGTTATTCGCAGACCATCCGAGATAATCTATAAATAGGACCCAAGGGGTACTTCAGAGGACACGCTTTCGGTTCTCAAGTCTTATAGCGCTCTCTGAGGTACCTTAGCCCGGCAACTGGTTAAGGAGGGGAAGCGCTCTAAGATCTTCCGGGTGTGTGGTGGGACCTCCGAGCCGGGCCCTTGGTCCTGTCCTTTGTTCTTCTCCCCCTCATTGTTTCTCCTGCAGGAGCGAAGTAAGTGCGAGACCACCCCTTCCCCAAGGGTCGAACTCCACAGAGGCCGGTTTCCGGTTTCAACATTTTGGTGCGGTGAGCGTGGAACGTGGTCAGCAAGGAAAACCTTCAGCAGGCTCGATGACTGGAGAAGAAGGACAAGGATCAGGCAGGGGCAGCTCGCCACCCCCTCCCCCACCCCCAGCGGCGAGCGTGTCGGCGGAACTTAGGGAGGAGATCCTCGGGCTCGTTAGGACCGCCCTCGGCATGCGAGCGGAGAGCGCGACACCGGTAGTTCCAGTAGTCGCCACTCCCGCACTCGGCGACGACGCGCCGCTCAGGCGACCGGGGAAGGAACCCGCCGAGAGAGGCGAGCGCGAGTTCCAGGGGCGAGTTCTGTTCCCCGGCTCGGCCGCAGAATACCATTTTGGCGAGACGGCGGGGAGAGAGTTCCCCCCTCGCCCCGCCGAGGGAGGAAGCCCCTTCAGCGAGTTCGTCTCCTCCGCCCCAGTCCCAGAGGGGTTTCGTGAGCCGGAGATGACCTACTACTCCGGGAAGGGAGACCCCGTCCACCACATCCAGTGGTTTGAGGACATGGTCTCTATTCGACAGATGTCAGACGGCTTCAAGTGCCGACTCTTTGCCATCACCCTCCGAGAGAAGGCGAGAGAATGGTTCCACCAGCTCCCGACTGGGTCCATCTACTGCTTCGAGGACCTGCGTCGGGGGTTCATGTTGAGGTTCACCACTTCCAAGAAGAGGAAGAAGGAGGTGGAGTCCTTGTTCCGTGTCAAGCAGAGGGTGGGAGAGGCCCTGGGGAGTTACCTGGATAGATTCCAAGAGGAGTTGTCCCAAGTGCAGGAGATGCCAGGGCACACCATGATGGTGGCCTTCACCCTGGGTCTCCAATCCGGGTTCTTTGCAATGGAACTCAAGAGGTCCCCCCCCCCCAGTATCTTTTGAGGCGCTCCTGGAGAGGGCAGCTCGGGAGGCTGATATGGAGGCGGCGCATCCGGAGTTTGCCCGAAGGTTGGCCAGGTGGGCCGTGGAGGAAGAGAGGCCAAGGGGTGGCCGAGGGCAGGAAGAGAGAAGGGCTGAGCCCCGGCAGAGGGAACATCTGCCGCAGCAGCAGCATCAGCAGCAGCCCAGGCAGGGGCGACATGAGCCGAACTTCCGGCTGGGATGGAGACCCGAGTGGCAGGAGCCCGGGGCAAGGAGAGGGTTCCGTGGAGGGGACTACCGTCAAGGAGGACAGGGCCAGTTTTACCCTCCAGGCGGGATGCAGGGCCAGAGACCGGCCCTTCCCGACCAGGAGCAGGCTATGGCCATAGCACTGGGGGAGAGGAGAAGAGCGATACGGAGAAGGAGAAGGGAGGTGAGGGTGGAGTTGCCTTACTGCGACTTCCATCAGGAGGAGGGGCACGCCACAGCCGCGTGTCCGGATTTCCTCGAGATGAGGGGCAACCGGGAGCAGCAGCAACAACAATAGCGTCCGGAAGTGCGGATTGAGGAGATCCGGCCTCGGGCGGAGGAGGGTCGGTGCGAAGACCGGGTGGATGTGGGCTCCCGAGGAAGGATCGGAGCGATCCACGGGGGGGTTGGGATCGAGGCTTCCCGCAAGTCGAGCCTCCACACTATGTACCGCAGGAACGTTGGCTCCACGTCCCAGTCCCCGCCCCCGGATGAGAAAATCACCTTTTCCAGGGAGGATATGCCGGGTCACGAGGACCCCTTCTGCGATGCGCTGGTCATCCAGACAGCCGTCGAGGACTTCACCGTCCCCCGGATCCTCGTCGACAACGGGAGCTCGGTCAACGTCATCTTCAAGAAGGCGTTCGACGCAATGAAGGTGGAGGCCCGAAGGGTGTTGGCCTCGGACGGACCTCTGTTTGGCTTCTCAGGGGAGAGGAAGGAGGTTGAGGGAGGAGTGGGACTCCATGTCGTTCTGGGGGGGCAGTCCCGCAACTGCAAGTTCGTCATCGTGGACGCCCCCAGCAGCTACAGCGCCATCTTCGGGAGGCCTCTCATCAGCGCCTTCCGCTGCGTCCCCTCATCCTTCCACCAGTGCTTAAAATTTAACGTCGATGGGGTCCAGGTCCGGGTCCGCGGAGATCCCAAAGAAGCGAGAGAGTGCTATGTCACGGCGGTGAACTCCATCTCTTGGCTGGAGGGAGCCGAGGAGATGGGGCGGAGGCTGAAGGAGGTGGAGCCGGAAGCTGGCGGGGATGAGATGGAGGTGGAGGAGAGCTGCGCCCAGGAGAAAGTCGCGGTAGAGATTCAAGAGCCGGCCGAGGCGACGGCTGTGACAGAAGCTGAGGAGGAGGTCCTCGCCTTCGATGAGGGGGAGGCTGAAGAGTGGGAGGCGCGGTCCCGTCTGGAGGCGGCGGAGGAGGTGGCGGAGATGGAGGTTCTCACCACCGGAGGCAGGGTGGAGAAGATCCGCATCAGCGGAGGATTGACCCCGGAGGCTCAAGGCAGGATGCTGGAGTGCGTCCAAAAGAACGTGGACATCTTCGCATGGAGTGCCGCGGAGATGCCCGGGATCGGTTCCAACATCGCCTGCCACCGCCTCAACCTAGACCCGAAGGCTCCCCCCATCCGACAAAAGAAGAGGCCTGTTGCGGACAAGCTCGCCGAGCCCATCAGGGAGGAGGTAGCAAAGCTCCTCAAGGCCGGCTTTGTATCCGAAATCCAATACCCCGGCTGGGTCTCCAATGTTGTAATGGTTAAAAAGGGAGACAGCCGGTGGAGGATGTGTATCGATTTTTCTCTTCTTAATAAATCATGTCCTAAAGATTGTTACCCCTTGCCTCGGATCGACGCGCTGGTTGACTCAGCCGTCGGTTTCCCTTTGATGAGTTTTCTGGATGCCTTTTCAGGTTATCACCAAATCAGGATGCACCCTCCCGACGTCAAAGACGTATCATTCATCACAGGAGATGGGTGTTATTGTTATAAAATGATGCCCTTCGGGCTGAAAAATGTAGGGGCGACCTACCAGAGAATGATGGACAGGGTCTTTCAGGGGCAAAAGGGAAGGAACCTGGAAGTATATGTAGATGATCTCATGGTCAAGAGTCCGGACCTCGACTCCCACCTCCGGGACCTAGAAGAGACCTTTGCCACTCTCCGCGGGTGCAAGATGAGGCTGAACCCCCTCAAATGCACCTTCGGGTCAGGCAGAGGAAAATTCCTGGGGCATCTCCTCACCCCTGCCGGCGTAGAGCCCAACCCCGACAAGGTGAGGGCAATCCTAGAGTTGGAGTCTCCGCGGAATGCGAAAGAAGTGCAGCGATTGACTGGGAGGCTGGCAGGACTAAGCAGGTTCCTCTCCCGAGCCGGGGAGAAGTGCTCTCCGTTCTTTAAAAGCTTGAGAGGAGGCCAGAAATTTGAGTGGACCTTGGAGTGCGAGGAGGCATTCCAGGCCCTAAAGAAGCAGTTGAATCAGGCCCCCCTGCTCCAAGGGCCAAAGGAGGGGGAGGACTTGTTCCTGTACTTAGGGGCTGGGGCCGAGGCCCTGAGCTCCGTTTTAGTTCGGGAAGAAGGGAAAAGACAACTCCCGGTTTACTATGTAAGTCGGGTCTTGAGGAAGGCCGAGCTTCGGTACCCCATCCTAGAGAAGCTGGCCTTCGCTCTCATCATCTCGGCCCGGAGGCTCCGGCCCTATTTCCAGGCACACTCGATCCGAGTGGTGACTGACCACCCTCTCCGCAACATCTTCGAGGGGGTGGAGCATTCCGGCAGGTTGGCCAAGTGGTCGGTGGAGCTGAGCGAGTTCGACATCTCCTTCGTACCTCGCCTCTCGATCAAGGCCCAAGCCATGGCCGATTTCCTGGCTGACTATGTGGTTGAGGTGGCGGAGGAGGAACTCACTCGCCCGGTCCCTTGGAAGGTCATGGTGGATGGTGCATCGGGGAGACACTCCCTGGGGGCTGGGGTCATCTTGGAAAGCCCCCAGGGGGCGAGGATCGAGCAAACCGTGGTGGTGCATTTTCCCATCACCAACAATCAGGCTGAGTATGAAGCCGTGATTGCGGGTCTACGCCTAGCCAGGGAACTGGGGGTGTATGATGTGGAGGTCCTCACTGACTCCCTGGTGGTGGCCTCCCAGATCAACGGGGAATTCGAGGCAAGGGAACCCACCCTACAGCGTTACTTGGCGAAGGTAAAGGGAGTCATCGGCACCTTCCAGACTTTCTCCATCCGGCACGTGCCTCGGGAGGATAACGAGAAGGTGGATCAGCTGGCAAAGCATGGACCCCGGGCGGGGGGTACCATCACAGACCTCTTTCGCCCATCCATCGAGGAGGGGGAGCTGATGGAGGTGGAACAGCACCCCTCCTGGATGGACCCATTCGTCACTTTCCTGACCATCGGGGAGTATCCCAAGGGGATGGACGGAAAGAAACTCAAGTACAAATCGGCATACTACCTCATGCGAGACGGCCAGTTATACCGGAAAACTCTCTCAGGGATGCTGGCGCGTTGTGTGGGCGAGAGGGAGGTCCCGAAGATTTTAGAAGAGGTCCACTCCGGGGAGTGTGGGAGTCACTCCGGAAGTCGAACCTTAGAAGGCCGGATCGTCAGGCAGGGATACTTCTGGCCGACTCTGGGTCTCGACGCGGCAAAATTCACAAAAGAATGTCATAAGTGCCAGCTATTCGCTCCCCTCCAGCTACAACCAGCCCAGCGCCTCAGGAGTATCACCGCTCCCTGGCCATTCGCCATCTGGGGAATGGACTTGGTCGGGCCCTTTCCCCAAGCCAGCGGCCAGAGGAGGTTCCTGCTCGTGATGATTGATTACTTCTCCAAGTGGCTAGAAGTTAAGGCGCTGGCCAAGGTGACCTCCCAGGTCGTCAGAAACTTTGTGTGGGGAGAGATCATCTGTCGCCATAGGTTGCCCCAGGCCATCGTCACGGACAATGGCCCTCAATTTGCCAGTGCCGAGTTCACCAGCTTCTGCGAGCAGCTCGGGATCGATCTCAGGTTTGCCTCAGTTCATCACCCCCGAAGCAATGGGCAAGTGGAAGCGGCAAACAAGATTATCGTGAACCTCCTCAAGAAAAAGGTGGAGAACTTGAGAGGAAGCTGGGTGGAGCAACTCCCCTCGATTCTCTGGGCCCTCCGAACCACACCCAACACAGCAACAGGGGAGACGCCTTTCAAACTCTCCCACGGGTGCGAGGCAGTACTTTCGGTGGAGTTTGAAGTTCGGACACCTGGGGTAGTCGGGGCCGGAGAGCACAAAGAGGAGTGGAGAGCCAATAATGAAGAAGAGCTGCGGCTCTCTCTCGACATGGTCGAGTAACTGCGGGACCTTTCAGCCGTGAGGCAGGAGGAGATAAAAAGAAGAATGGCCAAGTATTTCGACAAGCACGTCAGAGTCAAGCAGTTTGCCGAAGGAGACTTGGTCTTGAGGAAGGTGGACGCGGCAGGGAGATCAGCCGCAGTGGGAAAGCTCCACCCCAATTGGGAGGGACTATTCATCGTGCAGGAGGCATTGAAGTCGGGGGGTATCGCCTCCGGAATGTGGAGGGCGAGACCCTAAGTCTCACTTGGAGTGGAGACGACTTGAAGCGTTTTTTCCCTAAAATCATGTAAACCATGCTCAATCTCGAATGGAATTCCTTGCAATAAACTTGTTTCTTTCCCCCCCCCCCCCCCCCCGCGAGGAGAGATGGATGTCACTGCCTCAGACCCCGAGCAGATCCCGCTGCCAGGCTCTCACCAAGCTGGCAGGGCTGGATGTCACTCGGAGGAGTCTGCCTCAGACCCCGAGCAGATCCCGCTGCCAGGCTCTCACCAAGCTGGCAGGGCTGGATGTCACTCGGAGGAGTCTGCCTCAGACCCCGAGCAGATCCCGCTGCCAGGCTCTCACCAAGCTGGCAGGGCTGGATGTCACTCGGAGGAGTCTGCCTCAGACCCCGAGCAGATCCCGCTGCCAGGCTCTCACCAAGCTGGCAGGGCTGGATGTCACTCGGAGGAGTCTGCCTCAGACCCCGAGCAGATCCCGCTGCCAGGCTCTCACCAAGCTGGCAGGGCTGGATGTCACTCGGAGGAGTCTGTCTCAGACCCCGAGCAGATCCCGCTGCCAGGCTCTCACCAAGCTGACAGGGCTGGATGTCACTCGGAGGAGTCTGCCTCAGACCCCGAGCAGATCCCGCTGCCAGGCTCTCACCAAGCTGGCAGGGCTGGATGTCACTCGGAGGAGTCTGCCTCAGACCCCGAGCAGATCCCGCTGCCAGGCTCTCACCAAGCTGGCAGGGCTGGATGTCACTCAGAGGAGTCTGCCTCAGACCCCGAGCAGATCCCGCTGCCAGGCTCTCACCAAGCTGACAGGACTGGATGTCACTCGGAGGAGTCTGCCTCAGACCCCGAGCAGATCCCGCTGCCAGGCTCCCACCAAGCTGGCAGGGCTGGATGTCACTCGGAAGAGTCTGCCTCAGACCCCGAGCAGATCCCGCTGCCAGGCTCTCACAAAGTTGGCAGAGCTGGATGTCACTCGGAGGAGTCTGCCTCAGACCCCGAGCAGATCCCGCTGCCAGGCTCTCACCAAGCTGGCAGGGCTGGATGTCACTCGGAGGAGTCTGCCTCAGACCCCGAGTAGATCCCGCTGCCAGGCTCCCACCAAGCTGGCAGGGCTGGATGTCACTCGGAGGGGTCTACCCCAGACCCTGGGCAGGATCGGGCCGTCGACTTCTCGCCGAGCAACCAGGGATTGGATACCATCCCCAAGGAATGCCCGGGCGAGTCGGCGAGCCAAGAAGGTTGGTCCCGGCGCATAAAGGGACGAGCCTTAAGCGCAACACGCGAGGGAAGGGGTTAGGCTCTCGCGGCGCAAGAGATTGAACGAAGCGGACCGGCCAAGATGCCCAGGCAAGACGGCGAGCCAAGAAGGCCGGCCCCGGGGCATAAAGGGGCGAGCCCTAAGCATGGTGTGCGAGTGGAGGGATTAGACTCTCACGTCGCCAGAAATCGGGTGAGCGGGCCGGTCAGGATGACCCTGTGAGGCCGCAACGCCGGCCCCAACCTACAGTCCGGCGGGTCCCTGGGTAAGTTAGAGGCAAAGGAACGGAAGCGCCAAGACCCCCCCCCCCCCCCCGAGAAGCCGGCCCGCGCGAAGTCTTTACGCACGGAAGACGGGTCCAGTCCACTCTAAGATATGGTCAAAATGGTGAGCCCGAGCGGAAGGCGCGACTCGCCACTCGCCACTCGCGTCGCGCCAGCTTTAGCTTCCCTCGAACCTAGATCTACGTCCCGAACCTCAAACGGGCGGGCGGTCTCACTCGCTCGCTTGCAGCAACGAAAATCAGAGAATCAACAAACAATGCACAGTAGCGATTGCGAGGCAGGAAATAATTGACAATCGAGAAAGTAAATGCAGTGAATATATTTTTTTACAAATTGTAACTGCGGCCCGCGGAGCAACCGCACAAAAATAAACAAAATACATGTCCAAAAAAAGGGGGGGAGATAAAAGCCTCAAGGCGGCGAGCCCTTCATATGCGGTGGTACTCGCCTGACTTAGGTACTGGGAGGAACAGCTCCGGTACCACGTCGGTCACCCGCAAGCCAGAACACTCGTCCTTGAGGAGCCTGGCCCGCTGCAGCGTCTTGAAGAGATACGTCACCGCGTCGGCCCCGTTCTGTTGCATCAGAACCGCCAGGTCGTACTCGCTGTGATGAACGAGTTGACAGCCGCTCGAAGGTACCGGCGGGACGGCAGCAGCAGCCTCGAGCGCACCCACCCGCGCCTGCAGGGTCTGGTTCTCCAGCTGGAGGGTGGCGATCTCGGTACCAAGTCGGCTGGCGGTCGCCGCATCCTGCAAAGAAATTTATTAGGACGAATCGCGGGATAGAGGCGGGTGCGAGTCAGATGGCTTACCGCGCCCCCCTGATATTGCGCGAGGGCGGCGTCAGCCGCTTCGAGCCGCTTTCGCAGGTCGTCCGCCTCCTCCTGGGCGAGCTTGCGGGCCTCCTCCTTCTCGTCGATCAACTTGTTGAGCGAAGGGACATCCCTGTCCAGCCGGAGGCATCGCCGGCCGACCATGTGGGCCAAGGCGAGGCTTTGAAATTGCGCCCGCGCGTTCTCATAGATGAGCACCCGCGTGGCCTCCTCGCCGTAGGTGGAGGCATCCTCCCGCCCGTATACGCCGAAGGAGAGATTAAAGGCGTCCCTGGAGGCGGTGTCCTGCTCCGCCCAACTAGGCAGCAGCGAGGACATCGAGACGCGGTTGGCCTCCTTGTCCCACTGAAGCAACGGGGCACCGAATCTGTCCGTGGGCCCCTCGCCATAGCCAAAGTTGGGATGACCGCGGGGAACCGGCTCCTCGGTGGGCCGAGTTGCCGCGAGCGGCAGCGACGACCCTGCCGCCCCGCCGGCGGGATCAACGGCCGAGGGAACCGCCGGGGCGGGGGCGGAGGACGGTTGATCCGCGGGGGCCTTGCCCTTGTCGCCGGCTGAAGGAGCCTGACCGCTCCTTTTATTCGGCTTCTTAGAAAGGGGAGGGCCCTGAGTCAGCTCACCTCCGGAGCGCTTCTGGCCGGCGGGAGCCGAGAGCTCGCGGTGAGCTAAGGCTGCCGCTTCGGCACGGCCAAGCTCGCTCCAAGCGGACCGCGCGCTCTCGTAAGGCGGGCGGAGTGGGACGTCGCGCTCGCCTGCAGAAACAAGAGTTAGAAAAATCAAAGGTACGATTCAAGCAGAGGCGAGCGAGCCGCCTACCTTCACCAGGCGGGACAGGGACGAGGTCATCCAGGTTCCGACGGAGGAAGGCGACCTCGAAGTTCTTCCCGGCGAAGAACTCATATAGTTTCGCCTCATGGCCCCCCAGGCTAGGGGGCCGATAGCTCGCCTCGCCGAGTTGCACCGGCGAGAAAGGAATGTTGCCGAAGTCGCCCTTGACGAAGATGAACTTCTTGAGCCAGTTGCGGCTCTTGTTGACCGTCTCCCGCACCTTGGCGTGCATGCTCGCGAAGCACGCGGTCCCGTCCTTGTTCGCGCGGAAGGAGAACAGCTTGCGGAAGACCGCAAGGCTGAACTCAATCCTCTCCTCGCGAAGGTAGCAGGCGAACCCGACGATGACGGCGATCGAGTTCGGGGTCAACTGCCCCGGGACAACCCCATAATACTTGAAGACCTGGCGGACTTCCGGCCAGAGGGGTAGCCGAATCCCCGCCTCAAAGTGGGCCGTCGGGAGAGCCAGCTCATCACCCGAGAGCTCGTTGATCCGTTCTTCCTTCCCGGGCTGCCTCGCCACGAAACCCGGCGGAATGAAGTTGCCGACGGTGTCCAAGAACTCCTTCTCCGAGATAACGGCGGGAGGGAAGCTGTGGTCGGCGAAGATCCAGGCACACTTGCCCCTCCCGTCCGCTTCGCCGCTGCCGCCCGTCATCTCGCGGAACTGATAAGCGAGCCGAGCGAGAGGAAAGAGAAAAGAGAGAGTACTCGCGAGGTAAAGCTGGAAGGGCTCTGGAATGCGGTAGGTGAAATAATAAATAAGGGCCTATTTATAGGGCCGGGAAAAGAGCGGGAAAAATCGGAAAAGGCGGGAAAGCGAACTGACAGCAGGGCCAACCCCGACGCTTCGATTCCCGAGCCCCGCCCGGGTCCGCGTCGAATCGCCGATCGGCCGCGAGAGTCTCCCGGCCGCGAGCCATCCCTCCTCCCGCACAGAGCAGATTTTGAGAAGGAATGCCCAGTCGAGGGGCGACGAGCGAACCACCCGCCTCTTCTAGGCGGGCCGGCCCTCGCTCGCCTCTTCTAGGCGGGCCGGCCCTCGCTCGCCTCTCCTAGGCGGGTCGACCCTCGCTCGCCTCTTCTAGGCGGGCCGGCCCTCGCTCGCCTCTCCTAGGCGGGTCGACCCTCGCTCGCCTCTTCTAGGCGGGCCGACCCTTACCCGCCTCTACTAAGCAGGCTCTCCAAAGTTGAAGCCAGGAGTCCAGCAAATAATAAGAATAATAATAAAGGTACAATAATAATAATAATAATAATAATAACAGCATGCGCCCTGGAACGGGCGAGAAGAACCCTGAATTATTATAGCAATTGTTCTTAGATAGTATCCGCCTCCGATAACCTGGGACGGATCGCATCGAGACGATTCAGACCCCGCGAGCAACTGCGGGCACGGGCGGGCGAGGCAGGTGGCTTAGTACTCAATCCATTTCCACCTACCCCGCCTCTGCGAGACGGTTCGAGGCGGCACGCGAGAGTCATGATACTCTCGAACCGCCGCCAGCTCCCGCTTGGTCTGATCGGCCTGTTTCGAAATGTTTGTCAGCCGCTCCTCTGCTCGCGTAATATGCGCGCCCGGAGATGCCGGCTCATCATCCTCAGCCGAGCCCCTTGCCCCCTCCAAAGCAGCGAGTCGCTCCTCCGCCCTGACTCTGTCTCTCTCCATCCCCACGAAGGCCTCTTTGAGCAGCATCGTGTGTTTCTGGAACATTCGCGCCACCTGCGCCTTCATCTTCTCGCTATCATGCGGGTCGCCCAGGAAGTCCGCAATGTCTTCCGGCTCCACGGGAGGCGAGTACCCCTCGCTCATCTCGACATCAGAAGAAATGACGCGATATCCTGCAGAAGCAAGGTCAGAAACAGACGAGCGGCGAGCGGGTTAGTTTTAGGGGGGTTACCCGGCGTCTGCACGTCTCCCGCGTCGTCGGCGGGCCGAGAAGAACCCGGCCGACCTTGGAATGATTTCCCTCCCGGGGCGACGAGCGGCTTCCCCAGACCCTGGGCTCTCAGCGGGGGAGGAGTCGCAGGAAGGCTGTGCGCGGGAGAAAGAGGGCTAACGCCCAGGTCGATCATCTCCACGGAGAGATCCGCGAGGTTCCCGGAGCCCCCTTCCAATGCGTCTTCAGGGGGCGTCTCCTGCAAAGGGAAAAGTCAGTGGAAAGCACAGGTCGAAGGGCGAAACCACGTACCCAGTTTCAACCTCGGAGCCGCCGGAGCCCTGGTCATCACTCGGCGTGGAACGGCGGACAACCTTTCCCTTTACCGGCTTAAACTGTGGGCCGGATGATCTGGGCGCCAACCACGGGGCGGCCGCGAGGGCCTCCTCCCGACTCTCCTCCCTAGCGGCTGCCAACCGAGCACGTATCTCCTCAGACGCAGGCATCTCCTGGCCTCAAACCACGCAGGAAGCAAGAGGAGAGGGCCAGTCATCGAAGGCCCAGTGGCTTATTTATAGCTAAAAGGTGGGTCCCACCAAAAGATTCCCTCCAGCTCAGCAAGCTCGTCGCCGGACACGAGGGTTGGACGTTTCTTTCCGAGCTTCTGCAAAGCGCGCAAAGATCGGGGATTGTGTACAACCCCGTGTCCGCCGAAGGGGCCCAAGCAGGCCAGCGGATCGAGCCCCCCGCTCGCCTCTCCTAGGCGGGCCGGGCCCCAGCCGTCTCTCTCAGGCGGGCCAGCCCCCGCTCGCCTCTCCTAGGCGGGCCGGGCCCCAGCCGCCTCTCTCAGGAGGGCCAGCCCCCCTCTCGCCTCTCCTAGGCGGGCCGGGCCCCAGCCGCCTCTCTCAGGCGGGCCAGCCCCCCGCTCGCCTCTTCCAAGCGAGTCGGCCCCAGCCGCCTCTCCCAGGCGGATCGGCTGCTGCCCACCTCCCCCCAAATGACAGGAGGTGACCTGGTAAGAGGTGCGTATAACCGGCCAGAACAGCGGGGTTTGGCTGTTGGCAGGCCAATCCGAGGGGCTCTTTAGTAAATTCAGACCGCCAGAGGCGGGTTATTCGCAGACCATCCGAGATAATCTATAAATAGGACCCAAGTGGTACTTCAGAGGACACGCTTTCGGTTCTCAAGTCTTATAGCGCTCTCTGAGGTACCTTAGCCCGGCAACTAGTTAAGGAGGGGAAGCGCTCTAAGATCTTCCGGGTGTGTGGTGGGACCTCCGAGCCGGGCCCTTGGTCCTGTCCTTTGTTCTTCTCCCCCTCATTGTTTCTCCTGCAGGAGCGAAGTAAGTGCGAGACCACCCCTTCCCCAAGGGTCGAACTCCACAGAGGCCGGTTTCCGGTTTCAACAGTAAGGTCATAAGGCCATGTACTCTTTTGTGTATTCGTTTTATTTCATTCGTATTTTGGTTAGTGGACATTCATGTCATGCTTGTGCAAATTTTGGGTTCTATTAACCGTTTAAAAGCTTCCGCTAGAATGCTCTGTGTTAGGATGAATAGTTGAGTATTTGGTGATATTTTGTAACCCCTCCGACTGTCCGTGGCATATGGCGTCGGGTTCCAGCTGGACCTTCTGTTATATATTATACAACGGATGGGGGTGTTACAGGCACAACCCTGGACACGTGGTTTTTCATCACTTTTTCGAGTTTTTCCACATTAAAAAAAATCTATTGTCAATCGTCTTGATCTTATTGATTATTTGTGCGCTCGACCGCTCACGGGCTAAGGCGGTGCAATCTAGACCGGTCTGCAGGAGCCTCGAGTTGGACACAATACAAATGGAAATTAAAGGACCTATTTGAAACTAAGTCAAAATTAAGGGACAAATTTGAGTTGTTGTGGGTTGCCCGATTTTTCTCCAGTCTGAAGAATCAGACCCCCTTGGCTCCGAGTCAAACTGAGCGCACAAACTGTCAAAAGAGATCCAAACAACAATGACACACAGACGTTTTAGCTTTGAAAACCCAAAAAAAATGAAAAACCACGCGACTGGGTCGGTGGGACCAAAATTCACTATATTCATTTTTTTCAAGTGTTTGAGTTCCCTGGAGTGTGACATAACACATCTCCATTACAAGCTTTAAGTGTAGAAAAGCGGGAAAATGGCGTTCCACAAATCCTTGAAGAGATCGCACTGGCGGGAGCTTCTATGAGTGCGTTCCTCTAAGTACTCTCCCGCGATGTTACTGCGCCCGCAAGCGTGTTTAGCGTGAGCAGACCAAAAAGAGAGCGAAGCGAATTCAGAGTGATGAAATGAAATAAGTCTGACGCCCTCGCCGAAAAACCTCATAACTCTCTTTGGTCTCTCAAGTTGCTTCTTCTCAAATGAAGACCGAGAGACCTTTTTATTGCGTTCTTGAAGGGACGCGTTGGTAATTGCGTCTTGTTGAATTATGAGTTGGTGAATGACGTTGCTTCATTACAGTAAGCTGAATTGCCTTTTTTTCAAAATGATAAACATGCCCCTCGGGCGGTCTGGGCAGCCCAGGCAAGCTGTCCGGCGATGATGGTGGTTGGAGGCTGCAGAGACATCTAGAGGCGGCGGCGGCGCGTGTTCACACGCACGCGCTCTGGTAGAGTGCGCGCGAGCTGGCCGCGCACGCAAAGACCATACGAGCGCGGACTGGCAGTGCGCAGGCCGTGTGTGATTCCCGTGTGCACTTGGTTTTGTCTTTGGACCCTTTGAGTGGGAGCGGTTTGCTTGGACGTTTCATTCGAAGTTGTATTGGTTTGACTCGGAAATGCTTTTGGGGAACCCAATTATGAGTGTTGCGAGAGGCGCAAGCTAGCGACTGTCCAAGGTCCGTGCACTAGCGCACGCGCAAAGGCGTGCCGTGCCCGCTCTCGCGCGCCACGTTGGCGCACGTGTGCAGTGAGCGCACTCGCGCCCAGCGTGCTCGTGTGGGGGCGCGTTCATGCTTGGGCTGGCCGGTTGCGCTTGCATGTATTTCTTCTCGCGCTGGTGTTTGGCCCCCAATTGCTCTGTTCGGGAAAACTCAGGGTGAACCCCATCAACGAGTATTTGGTAAAAAATTTATTATATTTATGCTCCGTTTGAGGGGATTTATTTTTCACCGGTCAAGCGGTTACGACCGAGCCAGTTCATGCGAACGTGACCGCTTGACCGGAGAAAATAAGCCCCCAAAAAGAGCCTTAAAAATATATATATATTTAGTCTATTAATATCACAACTTGAGAAGCAATATATATTTTCTCGGATAACAAATTACGTAATAATTAGAAAGAGTTCAGTTGGAAGTCCTTAAATGTGTGACGTGACGTGAGGCAGTAATAATGCTACGGCCTATAGAAGCGAAATGGCGGGTCGTCCCGTGCCGCGCGGATCATGTCACCTCCATCTTATACAGCCATACAGCATTTTCGCGGTTCCCGACGTTGGGACATGGACCCGTGTTGCGTAGCAATGCTCCGCGGCTAAGCGTAACGATTCCTGTCGGCAAAACAGCGGCAGGCTTAGCCGGCGCTGTGCCGACACGTCGGTGTGGACCCGGCACGAAACCAACAGCGGCTCGATGCTCTTTAACCAATCGCCAGTCGACACGAGGAGAGGTGATAAACATGTGATATAAAAGGCGGGCCCACTGTCGTCAGGGACTGATTGGTCATTATTGCCTCATCGGAGACGAGAAGGACGGAAATTAGGGGAGCAGAACTCTGCGTGGAATTCGTCGCCGAGACCTGAAAAAGTGTAGGACAGTAATCAAAATTCTCATATTAATTTTAGGGCGCTGCTATCCGCACCGCAGTTTTGGCTATTCACACCGTATTTTTTCATAATTTTTCGTGTCTTTTGGAAATACGTCTTGTACATGCATTTTTACGAAAAGTGTTCAACACGAAAGTTCTAGATCTCGACGACATCTATAACTTTCGTGTTGAACACTTTTCCTAAAAATGCATGTACAAGACGTATTTTCAAAAAGCACGAAAAATTAGGAGAAAGTGCGGTGCGAATAGCCAAAACTGCGGTGCGGATAGCAGCGCCCTAATTTTAGGCAAAATCCTTAAATTAGTTCCTAAAGTCATCATTTTTTATGAAATAAATCCCTCCACTTTTATTTGATTGAAATGAGTCCCAACTTTAATGAAATGTTGAAATCAGTCCTACTTAACGGCATATGCTAACGGAAAACAACTTAAATGATGATAGAATGATGTATGAATTAATAAATTAGCGCCAGATAAATATTATAAATAGTCTTTTAGTTACAACAAAAAATATTTTTAATATGGTTGGATATAACTTTAAAATAACATAATTTATGTTTTATAATGGTTCTGTTCAAATAAGTATTTTTATTTGGCAAAAGTTTTTTTTTATTTTATTTTATATATGATTAGCTTATTTTTATTCCGGTTGTATTTATTATTTATTATCTCTTCCTATTTTTATTTTAAATATAAAACTTATATTTTTTCATTTATATTTTATTTTTCTTGTGGGTGCGAACGCAAGGGGTGAATGCATGTGGGCCGCACGCTGCGCGCGCTTGCGCATAATGGGGTGCACGCTATGGGGGCTTGTGCGATGTGCGCGCGTGGTGCGTGCTGCACCTACGCGCGAGGGCGCGCGCGCTGCATGCACGTGATCCTTTTGTGCTGCGCGTGATGGTTTTGGGTCCCTTCAAGTAGGTCTGGTCAGATCTGTGCGCGCGACTCACTCAGTCGGGTTGGTCATTCCTTTTTAAATTTGTAAAAAAAACATCGATATTACATTAAAAATATTCATTAGCATATTATTGCAATTGATAAAAAAAATATAAACTATCTTATATCAATATTATATCCAATAAAGCTAAAGTTATATTTTAGTTGTAATTGAAATGCTGTTTATAATATTTTTCATCAACTGATGCTATTTTGTTAATTTATGTATCAATTTATCATCATTTAAGTTACTTTATGTTAGCATATGCTACTAACTGGGACTGATTTCACCATTTCTCTAAAGTTGGGGATTGATTTCAAGCAAATAAATGTTGGGGGACTTACTTCATAAAGAATGAAGATTTTATGAACTGATTTAGATGTTTTGCCTTAATTTTATTTTATATATATATATAATCCCGTATTAATAAAAAATCTGCTGACGTGGCATTTATTTATGAGTTTTGTAAATAAATGTTATATGCACACCCACATCTATTACTTGTTGGGGTAGCTCCCCTCAAAATATTCTATATATATCTATCAAATTTGGAATAGGTATATACATCTATTACTTGTTGGGATAGCATTTGTTAAATATATTGAACTTAAATAGAAAAATAATATGCACGCATAAGCAAAAAAAGTAAAGCCTAGTCACATCATAACATAGTCTCAGGTACAATCAGGGCACGTGTCATATAAGTCTAGCGTCCCAAATCAAATAAAAGAGCATAATAGTCCAAACAAATAGGTAAAAGTAAGAGCTAAACAGTGTTCTGAACAGAGATAACAAAAGAAATCTACTAATACTCTAACAGTCATCATCCAGAAGATCATCATGATCAGGATCCCAGTCTACCAGTGCTCCTCCAATGTCAGCAGCCCCTGTAATTTTCAACGGAGAATTTCATTTTAGAATGAATTCAATCATTTGAAAATATACAAATATTTAGTTCTACTGTAAGAACGTAGTATTTTTTTATTATTATTAGTTGAAGGACCCCTTCACCGAATATTATAAATTGACCTCAGAATTTGTTATCTGTTTCCAAATGAAATAATTTACGGACTTTTTGATACCACGACTATATTTATGTTCCTATATGGAATATCATGGTTACTGCGCTTCTAGAGTTAACTGGAATTCATCAAGTTTGAAATTTAACCAATTAATAGAAGAAAACTCAAACCAAGTCTGGACGTGATATCAAGTTTGGAATAACACTCTTCTCCAAGGCAAGATAGCCGAATCCAGGTGAAGTTGTTAGCATCAGATTTGGAATGAAACAACTTACCAGATCCGTACTAAGCAACCAAAAGCATCAATGGAACACACCATGTTTGCTTTGACAAAAAAATCTGAAAAAAATCAAAACATTTGTACTAAAGCTGAACTGAATCGCCTAATCTTGAACTAAGGCCGAACTAAATCATCTTTAGTCTCATTTCCCCCAATATTTTGATTAACCAATCTTTGGACATTCCTTTCGTCAATATATCAGCCAGGTTATTCTTCGTACATACATCGTTCAAAGTGACAATTCCTTATTTTTTCAGATAATTCAATAAAACATGTCTCAGTCGTACATGTCTCCTCTTAGTATTATAGATGTCATTCTTAACGACTTGAACTGCTGCTTGATTATCACAATACAAGTTCAACGAGTTGACTAGTAACTTAGACAAGGGTATGTCTAAAATCAAGTTCCTGTTGCATCTCTTTACTACCCGAAGCTAAGGCCAACAAGTCAGCTTCCATAGACGACAAAGTTATATAAGTCTGTCTTTTGGATTTCTAAGTAATAGCAGCTCCACCCAATGTGAATATATATCCACTGGTAGACTTGTTATTCCTAACTTCTGAACACTATGAGGTGTCAGAGAATCCATCCACAGTAGAAAGATAACCAATGTAGCATAAAATATGATCTTTAGTACCTCTCAGGTATCTCATCAGCCTATCTAGAGCATCTCAATGCTATTTGCTTGGACTATTAATAAAACAGCTCAGCATGCCAATCGAGAAGGCAGTGTCTGATCTTGTACAACTTGTGTCGTATATGAGACTACCAATTATTTTAGAATATTTAACTTGATCAATTTTGGTCTCTTCATTAGGATTCAACTTAATATTATAATCAAACAGTGTCTCAGCTGACCTACAGTCTTTATATCCTCATGTAGAAAGAAATTACTCTATATAATGAGCCTAGTTAAGGGTAACTCGACCCTTTTTGCTCGAACTTCCATACCTAAAAAGGTATTCACAGGACCAAGGTCCTTCATATTAAATGCTTCTACAATAGTGGATTTAATATCCCTAACTACAGCAAGATCTGACCCCAAAATCAACATGTCATCCACATATAAACATATGATGATTGTTTGACTTGACATTGAGGGTGATAAAGGCATTTGTTGGAAAGGCTGGACTGAAATCCAAAACTCTTTACCACTTGGTTAAACTTCATATACCACATCTTAAGCGAGCGGCGGGTGCATGAGTGGCGGGTGTGGCTTTTGCTCCGGGGGCCGCGAGTGGCGAGTGCGGTGCCGAGATGGTGGATTGCGTGGAAGCGGGCGAAACCCGCTTCTATGAGGCCAAACACCATCTGAAGCATCAAGCACGGGCGAAGACCGTGTGCAGGCGGGCGAAGCCCGCCTGATGCGGCCGACGGCCGCCCAAGAGCATCAAGCACGAGCGTAGCCCGTGCGAAGATGCTCGTATTTCATATTTGATATTAGGTTGTGCATTGTGTATGTTCTACTTGCAAGTTTTAGTTATTCATTCCGTTAATATGCTCTGTGAATTACAGATGATGGAGATAGATTCAGTTGAGGTAGCATTTGATTCAAATGAGGAAAAGCTTTCAAAACATATGTCTACCTCATCTGAATCACTGCAAAAAACTAATACGATTGTAGAGCCATTTGTTGGCCTTCAATTTGATGATTAGAATCAGTCTACAACTTCTATAATGCATATGCATGTAGTGTTGGTTTTGGAATTAGAAAGAATTCAAGTGGAAAGTCAGAACTTAGCAAAGAATTGATGTGGAAGAATTTTGTCTGTGATAAAGCAGGGCTAAAAAATCAATATTTAACAAAAGAGCCATCAACCTCAAAGAAATTTTATGTGACTCGCCTGAACTGTAAGACTAAATTAGATGTTAGGAAAAACAAAGAAGGAAAATAGTTTGCTTTAGGATTTGAAAAACAACATAATCATGATTTACATACACCAAGAAGTTCAATAAAACATCGATCACATAACGTTGAACATAAAAGCTCAATTGTAAATAATCCTATGGATTTGTTTCATGAAGCTGGTTTGGATCCATCAAAATTTACAAAAACATTCCGATTATGAAATGGAATTTATCAACTCTTTATCAAAGGCTAGTTGAAAAGGCATCATTATCTGAAGCATCATTTAGAGAAGTATACAAAATGATAAAGAAAAAACTTGAGGAGGTGAATTTGACAAATGATCTAACAAGTGACAATGATGTTGAACATGAGGATCAAAATCTCATGTTGGATTATACTACAATTAGAGATCCAGTACAAGTGAGAATAAAAAGAAGACCAAGAAATGCAAGTAGAATTCTATCAAGTCTTGAGATAGCTCACAGTTTGTCCAAAAAAAGAACATGTGGTTCTTGCGGTGAGAAAGATCGCTATTCAACTACATGTCCCCAAAGAACTTTAAGTAAAAAAAATTCATTATTTTTGCCAATTTCTATGCAATATTTATTCACATGCTTATGTTAATTTGCAGGATATAGAGTTAGTATCTCCCTGGGTGCAATGAGGCATACAATTTTTTTTAAAGTAGCTGATCAGATTCGGATGCTTTTGAAGATAATGATGCTCTTGTCCACTCATAGCTACCAGATTATGGAACATGATATTGTTCTTAATGCTCTATTTTTGATTTAATTTGTTACTGATTATGTTATTAATGTTCACAGTGTTGGCAGAAAAGGCTTGTACAGGAGAGCCCTAGAATAATTGCATAAGCGTGACAAGGTTGAGTCAGTCCAGAGAGCTGCGGACTGTTTATTGCGGGAGCTTAGAAAAACAATTTTTGCGGACAGAAATCTGCACGTGAACAGTAGCAAGAAGAAGTGTTGCGGCTTCTCATTGGCGAACACTAAAACTCCTTATAAAAGTGGCGGACAGGTTCTCCTAACCTGTGAACAGCTTGCGGACTGAAGTTTGCGACCTCCAAATAGTTGTCACTTGTGGAGTTTTTGTAAAACCCAAAGTTTGGGTTTATGTTTGTGTTGAGTTGTAATTGTGGTTGAAGACAAGTTGTTGTCATTTGTATTTTGTAACTTTTGTTTGATATATAAGAAGTTATTTGTTTCATTTATTTGGTGTTGTGCCCACTGTAAACGCTTCCAACAGTGGTATCAGAGCCAGGTTCCGAACCTTGGTAGTAACTCAGAAAAGTTGAGGAGATCGAAGAAATGGAGATGATAAATGTTATGCCGGGTCAAGTTCTCAAGTTGACAAAGACGAACTATGGGAACTGAAGCATCCAGATGAGAGTGTTGCTAGCATCAAAGGAGCTTTAGGAGATAGTTGAGGATGGTTATGAAGAGCTAACTGTTGAAGCAGAGGCAGCGTAAACTAACGCACAGAGGACAACACAGCGAGCGGCAAGGAAGAGAGACAAGAAGGCTTTGTTCTTGTTATATCAAGGGGTTGATAAGACAACTTTTGAGAAGATCTCAGATGCTAGAACTTCTAAAGAAGCATGGAGACCTTGCAACGTTCTTTGCAAGGAGTTGACAAGACAAAGAAGGTGCAGCTGCAATCTCTCCGAGCAGAGTATGAAGTTACCAAGATGCAAAACTCTGAGAAGGTTGGTGATTATGTGACTTGTATGTGGACGCTTGCAAATGAAATAAAGCGCAACGGAGAGAAGATTGATGATGTGAGTTTCATGGAGAAAGTTTTGCGATCGATGTCGAAGAAGTTTAATTATATAGTAGTGGCAATAGAAGAGTCGAAGGATCTTACTCAGATGTTTATTGATGAACTCATAGGCTCTCTACAAGCCCATGAATACCACATGCTACAAGATAAAGAGTCAAGTGGCTTAGAAAAAGCACTTCAAACTCAGCTAAACTTGGAGAGAGTTCAGGAAGAGGAGGTGACCAACGTGGCCGAGGTTATCAAGGTAGAGGTAGAGGAAGAAGAGGAGGAAGAAATCAGAACTTCAAGAGAGATAGAGTAACCTAAAGGTAGAGATAGAGCAGGAAGGAAGAGGAAGAGGCTGTGGAAGAGGCCGAGGAAGAGGTCGTGGTGGAATGGCCCAAGTCCAATGTTACAACTGTAACAGGTTTGGACACATGAGTTATGACTGCAGACTTCCGAGGAGGAATGATGAGACCAACCGATATGCTGAAGCAAAAAACACTGGTGGTGATCCAATGATGTTCTTGACTTACAGAGGAGCTGAAGGAGGAAGAAATGAAGTCTGGTACTTAAACACAGGAGCGAGCAACCATATGTGTGGTGAGAAGGAGTTGTTCACTAACCTTGAACCAAGTGCTAGTGAGGTTAGCTTTGGAGATGCTTTAAAGATCTCGGTACAAGGCAAAGGGTTGATAGTGGTCACCCTAAATGGTGAGAAGGTGCATCTCAACGATGTGTTATATGTTCTCGGCATGAAGAGTAACATCTTAAGCTTTGGATAGTTGGTGGAGAAAGGATATTGCATTCAGTTGAAGGATGGTTCGTTGGCTATGAAGAACCATCAAGGAAAAGAGGTGGTGAAAGTAAATATGACGACGAATCATCTCTTTACGTTGAAGATGGATGCCAAGGAGACGACATGCCTAGCAAGAACTGAAGAGGAAGAATAATCTTGGTTGTGACACTATAGGATGGGTCACTTAGGCTTCATTGATCTGAAGCTTCTATCATATGCTAAGATGGTGGAAGGTTTGCCTAAGATCTTACCATCACAGAAGATCTGTGAAGCTTGTACAAAGGGAAAGCAGAAGCGGCAGACATTTGAAGGTGGAAAGTATCGAAGAGCGAGGAGACAGCTTGAATTGGTTCATTCGGACATTGCCAGTCCGTTTGATATTGCCTCTGTTGGTGGAAGAAAATACTACATCACCTTCACTGATGACTTTAGTCGGAAGTGTTGGATTTACTTCTTGAAGGAGAAGTCTGAGGCCCTTGACAAGTTCAAGAAGTTCAAGGTAATGACAGAGAAGGAGAGTGGGCAGTGCCTGAAGGTACTTAGAACTGATCGAGGTGGGGAGTACACCTCAAAGTTGTTTGATTCATTCTGCAAAGAGCATGAAATTGCTCTTCAGTTGGCTGCAGCTTACTCACTTCAGTAGAACAGAGTTGCTGAGAGAAAGAACTTGATGATTCAGAACATGACAAGGAGTTTGATAAAGGGCAAGAAGTTGCCAAAGATGTTCTGGACTGAAGCAGTATAATGTTTTGTGTACTTGCTAAACAGATGTCCGACGAAGAGTGTGAAGTTCAAAACTCAATATGAGGCATGGAGTGGATGGAAACCAAGTGTGCAACACTTGAGGGTGTTTGGGTGTATAACTTATGCTCACAACCCTGATCAGAAGAGGAAGAAGCTGGATGATAAGAGTGAGAAGTGTATATTTGTAGGCTACGCTTCGATGAGCAAAGCTTATAAGTTATACAATCTTGTGACGAAGAAGGCAATCATCTTTAGAGATGTGTTGTTTGAAGAAGATAGTTGTTGGAGCTGGGATGAGAAGGAGAGAAGCATCAAAGGAATGTTCTATGATGATGAAGAAGAAGAAGGTAGTCATGAAGCTGAAACTGAGGATGATGGAGCTGAACCACCGTCACCACCAAACAGAGACTCAGGGGGAGCTTCTACTCCTTACTCAAGGGTAGTAAGCACCAACAGAAGTTTTTCTGATGGAGCAAGCACTAGTAGGAGAAGCTCTAAAAGTACTCAACCTAGGATGAGAAGGTTGGAAGAGATCTACGAGGATGACGAAGCCGATTCATGCTAACTTTTCTTTATATTGTCGTTTAGCAGATTGTGAACCGTATTCGTATGATGAAGCTGCTCAAGAGAAGACATGGAGGAAGGCGATGGATGAAGAGATAACATCCATCAAGAAAAATGATACTTGGGAGCTTGAGCTAGGCGCCTTGGAGGAAGAAAGCTAAAGAGATTCAAGTGGCTAAGGAATGAATAATCCCCCCCCCCTTTCCTCCAAGGCACCCTCAAGGGTCTATTTATAGTTTTTCCAAGTCCTTGGGGTAAAATGACCAAAATGCCCCGGGGGCAAAAATGCCTCCAGCCAATAGAAAACCTCCACACCGGAGGGCAAAAAGGGAAAATCCACCTCGGGGGTAAAACGGTAAACGCATGCCCCAAGGAGTTCCCGGGGCGAGAACCCGCCTGGCCGGCGGTCTCGCCCGGCGAGCTGGCCTCGCGGGCGAGAACCTGCCAGGCAGGCGGTCTCGCCCCGGCGAGCTGGCCTCGCGGGCGAGAACCTGCCAGGCAGGCGGTCTCGCCCCGGCGAGCTGGCCTCGCGGGCGAGAACCTGCCAGGCAGGCGGTCTTGCCCCAGCGAGCTGGCCTCGGGGGTGAGAACCTGCCAGGCCGGCGGTCTCGCCCCGGCGAGCTGGCCGCGCGGGCGAGAACCCGCCAGGCCAGCGGGCTCGCCCCGCAAGCTGGCCGCGCGGGCGAGAACCCGCCAGGCCGGCGGTCTCGCCCCGCAAGCTGGCCGCGCGGGCGAGAACCCGCCAGGCCGGCGGTCTCGCCCCGCAAGCTTGTCCTGGGCTTTGGCTCAGAACTAAGGCGCATCTGGGGGAATGAGACCTTGACCCCCCGTCGACCCCGCTGCCCCCACTTCACACTTTATCAAGTCAGGGGGTGCCAGCCAACCTGCCGCTCCCGCCCCTCAAAGAGGGGGGTAAGGGGGAGGCAAATTTTTCCTCCCCCTACTAGTATATTTCCAAGCTAGAGCCAAAATTGGCCACCAAGAGTACAAAATATCCAAAAAGCTTAAAAGCTTAAAACTGGCCCTGCGCCTGCCGAAGGGACCCTACTTCGCGAATACGGGGTTGTACACCTATTTATAAGCGCAAAGAGTAGTGTGGTCACCGCCCTAGTGGATAGAAACACCACCCCAACCCGCAGCTAGCACAGAACAGTCCGCCCAGTCCGCATGGACAAGGCCGGACGCCAGCCTATCCGCCTGACATCAAGGAGGGCGGATAGAAGCCAGTCCACATTCCAGCGGACAGCGCACCAGCCCGCAACGATAATGACCACGACCAAGGGCACAGACCGCACGGTCAACCAGCGGACATTGCGGACTCTGCGATCAAACTGAACTTGTCACAGATTGTGACCAAGTCCAGAGAACTACTCGCGCGAGCTCTGCGGACACGAACACAATCTGCTAGCTCTAAAGCAGTCCGCCTAACCGTGAACGTTAGACGAACTCCGCGGTTACCTCCTAACCATACCACAAAAATAATGGGCAAAGGCCAATGCCAATCTCTCGAGCTCCAAGAACAGTCTGCATAGAGCGAACTCCACGGACTCCAACCCAGTCCACGGATATTCAACCTATCTGCACGGCTACCACACACCACCAGGCCGCAACATCAGACCGCTCAGGCCGCACCACCAGTCCGCAAGACTGTCCGCCCAGGCCGCGCGGTTTGCCCGATTAACCCCCACTTTCACTTCAAAAATCTCAACACTGAGATCATCTAAATACGCGCATCGCGTATTTCCAATGCCCCTATATATACTTGATATTTGTTTTATATTAATGGACATATTTTTTGAAGTTAAAGATGTTAGAAGTAACAAAAGTGATTGTATTCATGTATAAAAGGAGGATTCTTGGGGTCTACATATAAGAGAAGAGAAGGAGGAAACACCACAGGCGGTGTGAGACTAAACTAAAAACAATAAAATATACAAAAGTACATTTAGGCTTCGTTTGGCGCAGCGTTTGGAGCTCTCCGTTTGGTGCAAATGTCGCCGCACGAAAGGTAACCAAATGGGCGGCGGCGGCGTTTGCTCCGTTTGCACCCGCTACGCCTTGGGAAATGGAGGAAAACGGAGGGATTCCAACCGCAGCCTCCCCCGCTGGTTCCAAAAGCCCTCCTTCTCCTCCTGCTGCCTGAGCAAAACGCCAAACCAAACGAAGCCTTAATATTAACATCTCCCCTCAAACTCACAGTGGATCATGAACCGAGAGTTTGCTAACAAGATAACGGAATCTTGCAGATGTGAGGGACTTGATGAGGAAGTCTGCTATTTGTTCTCCAGAGGCAATAAATGGTAGAGAGATGGTGTTGGCGAGGAACTCTTGGCGAGTGAAGTGACAATCAATTTTGATGTGTTTCGTCCGTTCATGAAACACCGGGTTTAAGACAATTTGTATAACACTTCGATTATCACAGAATAAGGGAGTGGGTCCGGATATCGATACACCAAGATCACAGAGTAGACGGCGAAGCCAAACGATCTCAGTAGTGGTGGAAGCCATACATGATACTCGGCCTCAGTGTTGGAGCGTGCAATAGAGTCCTGTTTCTTTCTACGTCGGGATATAAGAGAGTCACCCAGGAAGATATAGAAACCAGTAGTGGAGCGACGAGTTGTAACATCCTCTGCCCAGTCAGCATCTGAGAATGCTCAGAGGGTGAGTGTAGAAGTGGCAGAGAGAAATACAGACCGAGTGACGGAGGTGCGCAGGTAGCGAAGTATCCGGAGGACGACGGCGTAGTGAACTAAGCGCAGAGCTTGGACAAACTGACTGACAAAGCTAACAACATAGGCAAATCAGGCCTAGTCATGGTGAGATAGCCAGCATCCCGACGAGGCGTCGATAGCAGGAGACATCTGGAAGAGGTTCGCCGTCAGTGGGGAGGAGTTTCAGATTGAGCTCGATCGGAGTATCAACTATCCGGGCGTCAGTGAGAGCTGCAATAGAGAGGATGTCAGAGATGTACTTCTGTTGGGAGACCAAAATGCCATGTTTGGATCAGGAGATTTCCAGCCCAAGGAAGTAGCGGAGGGGTCCCATGTCCTTCATTTCGAACTAACTACAGAGGTGTTGTTGAGGAGAGACAATGGTGGCATGTTCATCACCAGTGATAATCATATCATCCACATAAAGAAGGAGGATGACACACCCCTGAGCAGAAGTGCGAGTGAACAAGACATGATCAGTCTGTCTCTCAATGAACCCAGCCTTGAGAATAGTCATGCGAAATCGCTCAAACCAGGCCCGTGGGGGTGGTTTGAGACCATAAAGGGCTCGACGGAGATGACAGACATGGCCGGGGGGAATGGAGAGACCCGGTGGAGGAGCCATGTACACCACCTCTGCAAGATCGCCATGAAGAAAAGCATTAGTGATGTCCATCTGATGTAACGACCAGTCTCGGGCAGCAACAACTGCAAGTAAAGCGCGCACGGTTATCATGCGGGCAACCGGTGCAAAAGTCTCATCATAGTCAATTTCATGCTCCTACGTGAACCCACGAGCAACCAAACGAGCTTTGTGTCGCTCAATAGACCCGTCCGGCCGGGTCTTAATCTTGAATATCCATCATGCCCCTCGCCTCCACATGAACCTTATTTTTGTTACTTCTCTTTATGATCTTGGTCTAACTGTTTTATTTTCTCCTCTAATTGTGTTGTTCAAGATTCACGGACGGCTCAGAGGATTAGACGGGGCCATAAGACTGGCAAGCACAGACGTTTAGGTCATTTGTCCGGTGACCAACTCCGTAGTGTTATACGCTCCGAAGCTTTGGATTGTGTCTCTTCTTCCCCCTCCCTGTTTGACGGGCTGTTGTTTGGCAAAACACCTCGCTCTACCATTTTCCAGCAGTGTTTCTCAAACAACAATCCCCTTTGATCTAGTGCATTCTGACATTTGGGGCCCGATCCCTATTGCCTCTCATTCTGGATATCTTTATTATGTCAGTTTTACTGATGACTTCTCTCGCTGCGTTTGGGTTTACCTTCTACGACATCACTCTGAAATACTCACTGTGTATCAGACATTCACCGCAATGATTCATACTCAGTTCTTGCAGTTTGACCATAGTTGTTACAACGGTTTTCATCAGGGCATGAGGGACGAGTGGGGCATTCAAACTTCATGTGACCCACCTTTTTACAGTAGTTGTAGGTGATAGTGCCGTCCCGCATAGAGCTGTCACTTAAAACCGAAAATCGAAAACCGAACTGTAACCGAACCGGAATCGCAAAGAACCAGACCGAACCGTTCACAAATTATTCAGGTTCCGGTTTGAATTTTGGAACCGTGAACAACATTTGTCCGGGTGTGGTTCTTACATTTTATTATCCGGACCGGAACCGGAACCGCAACATACAAGCATCAAGCAGTTTCAATATTTTTAGACCCGATCCGAACCAGACCGAAGTAGAACCGAACCGCAATCCGTTTATTATAATTATATTATTATTATTATTTTATAATTTATCTATAATATTTATACTTACTATCATAAGTGAAGCCGGTGTAGTTTAAACTCAAACCACAATCGCATTGAAGGGGGTCGATTTTGGATCGAACAAAACTTCACCGCATAAAAACCGTGTGATATGGTTTGACATTGGTGCAGTTTGAAGTCAATTTTTGCAGTGTATTTTTTATTTTTATACAGTTACATAGTATATTTTCAATTTTACTTACATATTTTTTTGAAATATTTTATTTAAAAAATAGAAAATATACAACTACTATTTATTAGTAATCATGAAAAGCAACTAATTGTAGCCGGTTGTTACGGTTGAGCATGCCGACGAGACGTGCGCAAGCCAACTAGAAGTCGCGACAAGTCTACGCGCGTAACAAGGCGATTGCTACTATCCCACCAATCATAGAAAAGACTGTCAAGAAGTGCGCAACATAATTATTTCTATTTCGATGTTGTTTTGAGTTTTACTATTTGCAGCCCGCATTTATTTCATTCCGCCAACTTTGATTTTGATTTTAGTTGGAACCGATTGGAACTGTACCGAACCGCATGAAATCGGATCGAACCGTTAGTGGCTGGTTTGGTTTTGGTTCTTGTTGAACCACAACCGAAACCGTTGACACGACGGTTTCAAAAATTAAGCTACAATCGGAATCAGAACCGGAACCGGTCAAACCAAATAAGGTTTTGGTTCTAATTTGAAGAACCGTTACCTTAATGATCCGGTTCATGGTTTTAGTAGAACCGGAACTTTGACAGCTCTAGTCTCGCGGTCGAACTGCAAGAACTGTGTCGATCCCAGGAGGAGGTGGAAGGTCCACGAGAGGACGAAGGCGAGTCTCTTCATCAAGTAGGGCAATCAGGGCTTCATCCAAGGTAGGAAGAGGAACCCGATGAAGGAGCTGGGCTGCTAGAAGAGCAAACTCGGGGCACAGGGTAGCGAGTAACTGATGGAGATGACCCTCGGAAAGATGATGCTGAAAATCCAAGGAGCGAGCACAATTGCAGGGTAAAGGGATCCTGGAATCCAATTTGTGCCAGAAGGTGCTCATCACAGTGAAGAAATCCTGAATGGATCGTCCTTCCTATCGTACAGACTGAGAATCACAGATGAGACGACGACGTCGTGCTCCACCGCGGGGAACAAACTGATCCCGAAGACATTCCCATATAGTGCAGGTTGAGGAGAGGAGACCAATGGAGGTGAGGAGCGGACGAGCAACAAATTCCAGGATGTAAGCCCGAATGGCCTGATCGCAACGTCGCTAGAGAGTAGCTTCATCAAGAGTGGTGGCGACATCGGTGGTGCTGACAGAGCTGATAATAGTAGAGCTAGCAGAGGTGGGGGAGCACCGATGATGTGATCCCAGAGATCACAGGTGAAGAGAGCGGCTTCAACAGTAAGAGACCAGTCCGACCAGTCGCTGGCGGTGACCAGTTGGAAGGAAGTGGCCTTCAGAGGAGGCGAGATCAAAGGGGCGGCCATGAAGCCGGGCGGCAACCCGCTGCTGTGGATGGATGGCAGACTGGCGGCTAGCGGAGCAGGTTGCAGCGGACAGAACAGGTCGCTGCGAGAATTATGCTGGCTGAGCTGGCGACAAGGTGCGGGTTGTCGAGCTGGCGGTCAGAGTAGGTCGTTAATGGATGGCGGACTGCAGTTGGTGGACAGAGTGTTGGCTGACAAACTGACGGCAAAGTGCGGGTTGTCGGGCGGGCTGAGCAGGTCACAACGGACTGAGCAGGTCGCAAGGTGCAAGCTTGCAGGAGAGCTGGCGGCAAGGTGCTGGCGAACTGAGCAGATCGCGGCGGCTTCGCGGGGATAGATCGCGAACAGAGTGGAGTAGGTCACTGGAGCAGGTTGCGGACAGGTCGTAGATAGAGCGGGCTGCGACGACTTCTCGGAAAGAGGGTCGAGGGCGCGGACAGGATCTTATAGGTGTGGCGATTTCGTGGAAACAGGACGCAGATAAAGCGGAAAGGTCGCGAGCAGAGCGGACAGGTCGCAAGCAGAGCGGGCTGCATGTCGCGCGGGCAGAAGGCCGAGGGCGCGAACAGAGCGCGCGAGCGCGAAGAAAAATTAAGGAGAACCTGACTCTGATACTATGTTAGAAATAACAAAAGCGATTGTATTCATGTATAAAAGGAGGACCCTTGGGGTCCACATCTTTACTAATATACGAAAACTACTCTTTGGTGAAACATTGCCTGATGTCCCTATATTGCCCTTATAGTTGTATTCATAATTACACAATTATACCAAACTTTATATTAGTATATTATAAAGACAATATCCTTTTAGGTAATTACACAACTTTACAATATTAAAATACAAAAAAAAAACACTATATACCCTAAACCTATTGTCTCAAGCTAGGAATGACAAAAGAAAAATTAATGTTTTAACGTTAAAATATAATTTGTTTTACAAAATAAAAATTGTATTCTTGATTTATATTTTTTTTACGGTCATTTTGAGTACTCATATGTTTATGTTGCGGGTCGGGCGGAGCCCGCCAGGAGCGAGCGGAGCCCGTCGTCGTCGGTCGGGTACTGTCGCGCGAGGCCATAGGGACGGGTATTGTCCACGACAAATGTTGCCGCCCACGACAAATGTCGCCGCTCACGATGTTGAAACCGAAAAACCGGTCTCTGTGGAGTTCGACCCTTGGGGAAGGGGTGACCTCACACCTACTACACTCAGAAGAATGTCACGGACCAGAGACTTGGGAAACTAGGAACAGACCCTCGGCTCTAGCGCGGAGATCCCACCACACACCCGGAAGGTTATAAGAAGTCTTCCCCTCCCTTACCAAGGAGCTAGGCTTGGGCGCCTTGGAGAGCTCTCTCTACTCTACCAAGAAGATGCTAAGGGAGGAGGAGGCAAGAAAACTCATCCCCTCCAAAGGCACCCATGGGGGTCTATTTATAGTTTTTCCAAGTCCTGAGGGTAAAAGGACCAAAATGCCCCCGGATTGGTCTGCCAACAGCCAAATCCCGATGTTCTAAATAGCTAAAAGCAGTCCACTAGGGGCATCCCCTCAAGCCGGGCGAGCAGGCGACAAGGCGAGACGCCGGCTTGGCGAGCTGGCGACCTGGCCTGACGAGCCGGGAGGGCTGGCCTGACGAGCCGGGAGGGCTGGCCTGACGAGCCGGGAGGGTTGGCCTGACGAACCGGGAGCGCTGGCCTGACGAGCCGGGGAGGGCTGGCCTGACGAGCCGGGAGGGCTGGCCTGACGAGCCGGGAGGGCTGGCCTGACGAGCCGGAGGGCTGGCCTGACGAGCCGGGAGGGCTGGCCTGACGAGCCGGGAGGGCTGGCCTGACGAGCCGGGAGGGCTGGCCTGACGAGCCGGGAGGGCTGGCCTGACGAGCCGGGAGGGCTGGCCTGACGAGCCGGGAGGGCTGGCCTGACGAGCCGGGAGGGCTGGCCTGACGAGCCGGGAGGGCTGGCCTGACGAGCCGGGAGGGCTGGCCTGACGAGCCGGGAGGGCTGGCCTGACGAGCCGGAGGGCTGGCCTGATGAGCCGGGAGGGAGGCAAATACTTCATCCCCCTTGCGCCTGCTGGAGGACCCCCACTCTACGAATACGGGGTTGTACACAATCCCCGCTCTTTTCGAGGTTGGCACAAGCTCGAAAAGAAACATCCAACCCATGCAACGTATTCGCTGAGTGGACCTTTCTTGCGCGGTCGAAATAATACTTAGCCTCTCTGAGAGGTCAACCTGTCACGCCAGCTGATGGGAGCCTAGGTGACGAGACAGCCTCGGGGTGAAAATTCTTGGATATCCACGAGAGGTACGCCCTACCTACCAGCTAGTGGGAGCCTGACAGCGGGACCGTCATCGGAGCAAAGGAACTTGGCTTCCACGAGAGGTACGCCTGACCTGCCAGCTAGTGGGAGCCTGACAGCGGGACCGTCATCGGAGCAAAGGAACTTGGGCTTCCACGAGAGGTACGCCTGACCTGCCAGCTAGTGGGAGCCTGACAGCGGGACCGTCATCGGAGCAAAGGAACTTGGGCTTCCACGAGAGGTACGCCTGACATGCCAGCTAGTGGGAGCCTGACAGCGGGACCGTCATCGGAGCAAAGGAACTTGGGCTTCCACGAGAGGTACGCCTGACCTGCCAGCTAGTGGGAGACTGACAGCGGGACCGTCATCGGAGCAAAGGAACTTGGCTTCCACGAGAGGTACGCCTGACCTGCCAGCTAGTGGGAGCCTGACAGCGGGACCGTCATCGGAGCAAAGGAACTTGGGCTTCCACGAGAGGTACGCCTGACCTGCCAGCTAGTGGGAGCCTGACAGCGGGACCGTCATCGGAGCAAAGGAACTTGGGCTTCCACGAGAGGTACGCCTGACCTGCCAGCTAGTGGGAGCCTGACAGCGGGACCGTCATCGGAGCAAAGGAATTGGGCTTCCACGAGAGGTACGCCTGACCTGCCAGCTAGTGGGAGCCTGACAGCGGGACCGTCATCGGAGCAAAGGAACTTGGGCTTCCACGAGAGGTGCGCCTAACCTGCCAGCTAGTGGGAGCCTGACAGCGGGACCGTCATCGGAGCAAAGGAACTTGGGCTTCCACGAGAGGTACGCCTGACCTGCCAGCTAGTGGGAGCCTGACAGCGGGACCGTCATCAGAGCAAAGGAACTTGGCTTCCACGAGAGGTACGCCTGACCTGCCAGCTAGTGGGAGCCTGACAGCGAGACCGTCATCGGAGCAAAGGAACTTGGGCTTCCACGAGAGGTACGCCTGACCTGCCAGCTAGTGGGAGCCTGACAGCGGGACCGTCATCGGAGCAAAGGAACTTGGGCTTCCACGAGAGGTACGCCTGACCTGTCAGCTAGTGGGAGCCTGACAGCGGGACCATCATCGGAGCTAAGGACTTGGGGCTTCCACGAGAGGTACGCCTGACCTGCCAGCTAGTGAGAACCTGACAGCGGGACCATCATCGGAGCTGAGGACTTGGGGCTTCCACGAGAGGTACGCCTGACCTGTCAGCTAGTGATAGCCTGACAGCGGGACCATCATCGGAGCTAAGGACTTAGGGCTTCCACGAGAGGTACGCCTGACCTGTCAGCTAGTGAGAGCCTGACAGCGGGACCATCATCGGAGCTAAGGACTTGGGGCTTCCACGAGAGGTACGCCTGACCTGTCAGCTAGTGAGAGCCTGACAGCGGGACCATCATCGGAGTTAAGGACTTGGGGCTTCCACGAGAGGTACGCCTGACCTGCCAGCTAGTGAGAGCCTGACAGCGGGACCATCATCGGGAGGTGGGACTAGGCGTCTCAACAAAAACCTTGCCAAATTCAACATCCTCAAATGGGGAAGAAAGATGGGTTACATGAACTCTCCCGACTCAGTGGGTCGGGGGCTAGACTCAGTACAACATAATAAAAAATACAAGATCCTATTGAGGCGAGGCTCCTTCGCCTCTTGCATCAACCGATCCTTCCCCGGGTGCCCACGTCGACCCGATCCTCACATCTGTCTTCCTCTCTGGCTTGGGGCGGGGCTTCAATCTGCCTCGGGGGTGGTTGCTGGGCTTGACCTCTCGCTCCTCTCACCTCCAAGAATTCGGGGCAGGTAGCCGTCGCGTGCCCCTCCACCTGGTGGTAGTCACAGTACGACAATGCTTCTTCTACCAGCGTCCTTCGGCGGACTCGGCGATCTCTCTCGTTGCCTCTTCTTCCTTCACCTATTGCCAAGGCTTGCTGCGGTGGGGGTAGGAGTTGCCTTGGGGCTTGCCTTTGGTAGTTGAACCTCCCTTGACCCCCATGAAAGTTCCCCCCATCCTGGATGAGAGCTCTTCCTGGACCATGGGCGGGTCCTCCCTGCTGCCTCCAGCCTGGCTCCGGACCCTCCTGTCTCTGGAACCCCTGGGCTCTCTGCTCCTCTCTCCGCCTTCCTTCCTGGTGCCTTGAGCCACCTTGCTCTTTCGACTCCACCTCCGTCAACTTAGCTAACTTTTTTACAAAGGCCGGGTTGGCTGCCTCCATGGCTATCTCCTCTGCCGCCCTTTCCATCAGCTCCTCGAAAGAAAGAGGGGTCTTCCGGGTCAAGCTCATCTTGAAGAACCCTTCACGCAACCCCACCGTGAATGCCATCTGGAGGGCATACCCTGGCACCTCTTGGATGTCAAGGACCTCCTCCTGGAACCTGTCAACGTAATGGGCCAGCGACTCCTCGGCCCTTTGCTTTATCAGGAAGAGGGACTCAGGACCTTTCTTCCTCTTCTTGGAGGTGGAGAAGCGAAGCTGAAAGCTCCGGCTCAAGTCTTCGAACCCGAAGATGGACCTTGGAGGGAGTTGATGGAACCAGTCCCTTGCCTTCTCCTTCAACGTGATCGCAAAGAGGCGACACTTGAAGGCATCCGTCATTGGTATGATGGAGACGGCATCCTCGAACCACTGTAAGTGCTGGATGGGGTCGTCCTTCCCGGTGTAGTATGCCTTGTCAAGTTCCCTGAACCCCTCGGGAACGGGAGCTGAGATGATCAGCTCGCTGAAGGGTGACCCCCTAAGGGGAGCTCTCGCCACCGCCACTCGCGCGACCTGCTCGCATGGGGGGCTAGCTCTCGCCGGGCTGGGGAACAGCTCCCGGCCTGAGAGGTCCCGCTCAACCCCTTCTACCATCCTCTCCTTCCTAGGCCTCCTATCCGGCATACTCACTTCTCCCCCTGCTGGGGTGATCTCGCCTTGCCCCCTGGGAGCCAGCTCGCCGAGACCACTCTGGGTTGGCTCGCCGAGACCCCTGGGAGCTAGTCCCTGGGGGGTGGGGGTTGAGCTGTCAGCCCGAGGGGCAATGCTTCTAAGCATCCCCACGATGCCTTCGATGGAAGCCATGAACTCCTCCCTTCCTACAAAGGGTCCTAGGTGGGGGAGACCACCGAGGTCATCACTACCTCCCTGATCCCCAGCCATGACACTCTCCCGAGATCTTCTGTGCTGATCACTTTCCACGCTCACCGCACCAAAATGTTGAAACCGAAAAACCGGTCTCTGTGGAGTTCGACCCTTGGGGAAGGGGTGACCTCACACCTACTACACTCAGAAGAATGTCACGGACCAGAGACTTGGGAAACTAGGAACAGACCCTCGGCTCTAGCGCGGAGATCCCACCACACACCCGGAAGGTTACAAGAACTCTTCCCCTCCCTTACCAAGGAGCTAGGCTTGGGCGCCTTGGAGAGCTCTCTCTACTCTACCAAGAAGATGCTAAGGGAGGAGGAGGCAAGAAAACTCATCCCCTCCAAAGGCACCCATGGGGGTCTATTTATAGTTTTTCCAAGTCCTGAGGGTAAAAGGACCAAAATGCCCCCGGAGTGGTCTGCCAACAGCCAAATCCCGCTGTTCTAAATAGCTAAAAGCAGTCCACTAGGGGCAGCCCCTCAAGCCGGGCGAGCAGGCGACAAGGCGAGACGCCGGCTTGGCGAGCTGGCGATCTGGCTTGACGAGCCGGGAGGGCTGGCCTGACGAGCCGGGAGGGCTGGCCTGACGAGCCGGGAGGGCTGGCCTGACGAGCCGGGAGCGCTGGCCTGACGAGCCGGGGAGGGCTGGCCTGACGAGCCGGGAGGGCTGGCCTGACGAGCCGGGAGGGCTGGCCTGACGAGCCGTAGGGCTGGCCTGACGAGCCGGGAGGGCTGGCCTGACGAGCCGGGAGGGCTGGCCTGACGAGCCGTAGGGCTGGCCTGACGAGCCGGGAGGGCTGGCCTGACGAGCCGGGAGGGCTGGCCTGACGAGCCGGGAGGGCTGGCCTGACGAGCCGGGAGGGCTGGCCTGACGAGCCGGAGGGCTGGCCTGACGAGCCGGGAGGGAGGCAAATACTTCATCCCCCTTGCGCCTGCTGGAGGACCCCCACTCTGCGAATACGGGGTTGTACACACAACAAATGTCGCCGCCCACGATAAATGTCGGCCCCACGACAAATGTCGCACCACCGGCGAATGTCGCATCCCGGCGAATGTCGCACCCCGCCGAATGTTGCACCCCGCCGATTGTCGCACCCCCGCCAAATGTCGTCGGCGCCACCCACGACAAATGTATTCCCCACGACAAATGTCGCACCACCGACGAATGTCGCATCCCGGCGAATGTCGCACCCCGCCGAATGTCGCACCCCCGCCAAATGCCCCCAGGGCCGAAGGCCCGTGCCTGTTACTTGTATATGAGAAGAGGAGAAAGATGAAGCACCAGAGACGATGTAGGATTAAACTAAAAACAATAAAATATACAAAATTACATTTAATATTTACAAAAGAATTCAAAAGACTTTTAAATGTTTGTGAAATTAAAAAAAAGTTAATTATCAGTAAGTTTTAAAATTCAAGTTGCAACCACTATTTTTGAAAGAATATTTTTTTAGAATGAAAATAATAAAAAAAATATTTGCAAAAAAGGTGCATGATTAATTGATGAAAGGTTGTTAGATTAAAAAAGTTATTGCAGCTGTAATTATAACAGATACAATTATTTCACTCTTATAAAGTGATGGGGTTCCCTCTAAATTATTCAGGTCAAACCAGAAAAATTTTCGGCCAAAAACACGGAAGCAAATAAACCCGACTAGACGAGCCGCGCTCCTCCAAAAGGCCCAAAACACCCGAGAAGAGAGCAAAACCGCATGCACCCCCGCTAAAGCGCCGGGACAGCGCGCGCTTGGAAGCGCCCCGCGCGCCCTGCGCGCACACGACCACACATGGCCGCACATCCGCACAAGGCCACGCGACAGCAGTGGGCCGTGCACCACACGACCGCGTCGCGCGAGGCCGCATGCCACGTCCGCCGAGCGCACCATCGGTCACCGCCATCTTCGACCGCCGCCGCCACCTCTGGCCTCCGCCGACCGCCGCCACCTAAGGCCTCCGCCGTCCGCCGCTGTCTCAGGGCATCCTGTTGGAGCCGCCCGAACCGCCCGGGTTGCACCTCCGTAATTTCGATAAAATTGGTGATACGGGTGATCGAAATAGAGCAACCTCATTTGCCAATACAAATTATGTCCCTACACAATTACCACTATAACCATCAAAAAAACTATAAATAGACACTCAGACTTTCATTTGAAGACAAACAACTCAAGAGGCAAGAGAGTGCTCTGAGATTTTCCAGCGAGATCGTTGACTTATGTCAATTCTCCGCTCAGAAATTCTCTTCACTTTTCTACTTGCGCTAAGGTTTCAAGAAGCTGCATGTCACGTTAATCGCCTCCACGAGAGCGCTTTCAAGGCCCCGCTTCAACGAGAGCGCTCCTTCCAATAGTTCTGTGGACTTAGAGAATTCCCAGTTGGAACACTCCCCCAAAAGTTTCACGAGTACAACAACATTCCAAAGCCGGAGCGCTTCCATCGATATTTTGCTACTCATCAATGATCTAAGGATTTAGTCGGTTTTCCTCATTTTATGTATTTTGCACTTTTAACAGAGTAGCGACCTATCGCCCTCTGAGATCAAATCAATTATTGTAAAACTCCAAGAAACTAGTGGATTTTTGGCTCGACACAACTCTAGCCACGCGGTCATTTGATGCAGTTTACTTTGACTTTTTGCGCGATCAGTCCGATTCCGAACAAAGGCGGTCTGATTTCTCCGAACCGAGGAAAAATCGGCCGACCCGCAACATATAGCATGTGTCAATTCAAAGTAATTTGTTGATCTTCTAGTTTAATTGAGTTTCTATAACTTGTATAATAATTTTATGATATTGTTCAAAGATTAGAAGATTCATCATAATATTTTAATTTTACATTTCTTATTGTAAGATAAAAAAAAAATATAATTTTTTTTAATAATGATTCATATTTTTAACTTTATTGTAGCTAGGGTGCATTAAAATTCTAGTTCGGCACCTATCAAACCCCCTACAATAATATATAAACTAATATAATACAAGTAAAATATGAATAAAGAGAATGTATCCTGTTGCGCCAAATTCGGCGCTCCAGTCGATCCAGACTAATTTGGACCGCCTTAGCTCGCGGAGCGGTCGAGCGCGCACACAGTCAGTTGAAGAGGGAAAATGTACACAAGGAGTTTTAACGTGGAAAACCCTTCAACCGGGTGAAAAACCACGTGACCAGTTCGCTGCCAGTCAAAATCCACTAGATCAGGGTGATTACAGTATGTTGAGTGAATCAGGACGATAGGCCGCTCCCGTTACAATTTGCTGGGTGAGAGGATGACTATAACTGCCGGCGGGCAACAGACTGCTCCGCCAAAGTGACTTAAACGGTGGAATGCGCGGGATGCTTCTGGCGCGTGCGCCCGGGGGCGGCGCGCTTGCGGGCTTCGACTGTCTTCTTCGCTCGACTTCCTCTGACTTTGGGCGCCTCCTTCCCAACTGCGCGTTGGTGGGGTGTCAATAGCCGATGACGGGTGCTGATGGCCGCTGGTGGCCGCTGGAGGTCGCTGGTGGCCGCTGGTGGCTGGCGGCGAGAGGTGGCCGACACGGTGGAGGAGGCGGGAGAGCTCTCACCTGAGGAAGAGGGAGAAGAATCGTAGGAGGAAAAGATGAGAAATGAAGAGCCCCTGAGGTCCTTTTATAGGCTCCAAGGGGAGATCATGGTGGGCCCCACCACTAACATAGTGGGTTACTGGGTGGTTTCCCCTTGATCGGACGGCCGTGGTAGCGCGCCATGATCGGATGGTGGAGGTTCGGGCGGCGAGCCACCGACTGGCGGTGGACAGACGGCGACGGTCGGGCGGTCGGGCGGCCGGGCGGCCGGGCGGCCGGGCGGCGGCGGCCGGGCGGCGGCGGCCGGGCGGCCGGGCGGCCGGGCGGCGGCGCCCGGGCGGCCGGGCGGCGGCGGCCGGGCGGCAGCGGTCGGCGGCGGTTGGTTGCGGCGGCCGTGCCCTCTCTCCCCTCTTTCCCTTTTTTATGGATCTCATTTTTGGTGGGAGAGAAAGAGGGGAATTGGATGGAGGAGATGAAAGATGAGAGAAAGCGGGTCCTCCACTTCTCCCATCATGAAGGGAATCATGGGGTTGACCCCCATGATTTCATTTTGGGGATTGCTATGTCCACCCTAAAGCTAAAAATGGATCCAATCTCTATCATATCCTAAGAAAAAAAAAATCTTGTAAAAATCTCAAAAATTGTACCATCGCAAATTATAAACGTCTATTTGCAGATCAAAGTTTCATGTTTATAAATATCTCTTTGCAGATCAATTTTAAACTTCAGCAATCAATCTCTTTTTCTCATGAGTAGTGCCCGACAATAAAGGAATATCTTTGTCAACCTTTTGAGTCAATATCGGAGACAAAACGGTGAAATTCACGTCAAAATGGTGAAATTCATATCAAATTCTTAGGATGACATGACATATGATCAAAAAATTGTCAGAGAAGTTCCTTCATTGTCGGGCTTTGCATGTCCATTCCTAAAATTTTATGCCTTATTTTATAGTCATCTACTATTTACTATTTATTCATTTATAATATTTATTCTTATAATTTAATTCTTAATTAAAGATTAGGTGTTACAGTACCGGTGTTAAAAAAAACTCGGCAGATTTGGGTTGGACATGGGTTGGACCGGCCTGATTTTTCTGGACCAGGTCCTAATCTTCCAAAGATCATCACATTTTAAAATGTTTTTAAGATATAAAACTACGTAATTGCGAAGCCACTGCTGGCTCTTCCTCCCACACCCGCTCTTCCATTCTTCGCCGGGAGCCGCCTCTCCCATCTCTGCTTCGAAACCGCCGCTCTCATCTACTACCAGAGGCGCCGTTCCCTTCTCCTCCTAGCCCGCCGCTTTGCCCTTCTCTGCCGAGAGTCTCTGCTGGAAGGGTTTCTTGGAACGACTGGTCTCGTCTGGTTGAGTCCTGGCCGGAGGAGGGAGATCCAGATCTTGATATCCGCGCATTCGATCTGGTAATGCCGCAACTCTGTACTCCAGGTCTCACTGCATATTTCCCTCTTCTTCCTGATCTTCTACTTCTACTTTGTTGGATTATCTAGGGCTCCGATCGACCGCTATGATTCCATCAAACCAAGCTTTCACAGTCAGATGCACCAGACTCCGCAGCGCTCCCGTCCCACATATCCTTCTCCTTTTCATTCTCTTACCCTTGCTTTTCCATGCGGTGTTGGGAAGCCAGACCCCTCTGATCAGGGGTAAGTTAAACTCGTATCTCCCTTCTTCCTCCTCATTTAATTGAAGGTCCTCTTCCTTTCATAATTCGTTATCAGAACGTTTATCCATTTGATCCAGATTCTGTGATGTTATTACATAATAAGTGCTTGAGATGTTTATAGAGAAATTTGGGAAATCAGTGCATTGGGTGCGCGACTTTCATTTCCTTGGTGGAGGATGCTAATGGGAGCTTTCTCCTGTGGATTAGGGTTCATTTGATTTGTACAAGTTAGAGACCGTGTTTCGAACTAAGACGAATTTGTTGAACTTCATCATTTGATTGGGGCTATGCTTGTGACAGCTGTGACTGTAGAAAAAACAGTGTCGGGAAATCAGTGTTGGAATTAGAGCTATTAAAAAAGCAGTGGTAGAAAAAGTAGGGGCGGGAGAAGAGTGTTGTTGGGAAGAGAAGCTTGAAAACGCAAAATATTTCCAAAATGTCGGGAAAACACCTTTTGACACACTTTTCGCACCACCGCAACATCAAATTCATCCAAAACAGCGGTAGCCGTGGGAATATAGTGTCCCCGCCACCACCATCCCAAACAAAGCCTTGACGACGTTAGAAATTCTTCAACTCTACAAACATCTCCAAAATGAGGCAAACGTGAGAATTTTTTTGACACCCAAAATGACAAAATGAACTTGTACCTAAAACATATTTGCTATCTACAGAAAACCACATCATTGGAGATTGCTCGAAGCCATGTTTTTATTTTTCTGGTGTACATTTGATGAATATTGAATACTTGCTGATTACAATGTCAAGTATTTCTCATTCTAGTGTTTTGAGTAGGCCCGTGATAGTTCTTCATGCAACATTTGAGAAGATTCTATGAGAAATGTAAAATCATAGAGAACATTATAAATAGGAGTGGGGGCTAATTTATTTAGCTGCGAAGAGTGTAGAAGGAGCTAAGGCCGCATGTAGCATTATCAACGGGTCAAGTTAGTAATAATGCAGTGAGGTTTGTGTTGTTTGGGCTCAAATTGCAAGTACAATGTATGGGTGAAGTTTAAGAAATATCATGTTACAATTTAGTGCACTCTTGAAGGTTTTTACATTGTTCTTCATTTTCTAATATACACTCTATGTAGTGCACTGGGCGTTACTACAATTCCGTCGGAGATATATTATAGGATATGGAGATAAATACATAACTCAATGCAAACGAAAAAATATAAAAAATCATACACAAATCCATGCATAAAGCACTACTACAACTCAGTTTAAGGTAATCATGGGACAGTAACTTCATGTAAATTCGTACATAAATTCATGCATACTCAAACGTATTGATTTCGAATAGTTCCAAAGGCGCATGTTGCGGATTCACGTTGGGGGCGTCACATACCAACGCCACGGATTAATCCGCAAGGAATGAATCACACAATTTTTATCTTTTCGTGTTGTGTATTTAAATGGCGGGAGCGGGTTAATTTTTTACCTCGAGATCTCAAACGAGGATCCCTATCAACGCACTGACACATGAAATTTTGTACACGTCACTATATACGGACAAAAATTTACTGTCAATCATTAGGAAGAAATAAATACATAACTCAATTTACTGTCAACCATCTAACCCAAACTTTGATGTTGGGAATGCAGTGTCTTTAACTGTATTTCTTGAAGAGTAATTTCCTCTCTAGCAATAACATGATCAAACTATACAAACTTCCTTCAAGTGGGAAAAAATAATTTAAATTCGACACATTAAAGAAAATTTAGTGATTGCAAATACAGATGTACCTTAACTATCGTTTGTTTAATCTGTATTTTTAGTCTTCAGTTTTTTGTACTACATCTTCCTCCAGATCTCATTTTGGACCACTGGTATTTATTTTTCCATCGAGGAAAATTAGTGAATGCAAATATCAATGTACATAGCTATCCTTTGTTCAATCTTCATCTTTAGGCTTCAGCTATATGTATTGCATCTTCCTCCACATTCTGCTTAAGTTCATTAGTGAATAATATTATAATAATAAAGAAGACCATTAAATAAAAAGAAATTACCTTAAGTTCGTCGTTTTTTTTAAACATTGACAATTATTTCTCATCGAGATTTGTCCTGCACAACCAATAATGAGCACATACAAGAGCTTTTGAATTGATCAAGTATTTGTTACTGAAAGTTAATTCGGTGGCTACCGTTGAGATTGGGTGCTAAAACATATCTTGTTATTTGAGATGGTAATGAATACCTCGAAGAGTTCACTTTCCAACAATTCAAGATATCAAAATTGAGTATCATTTTAAGTGCATCCTGTTTTAGATAACTGTCAACTCAGATGTACAAGCCATAAGTACTTATTCATCGAAATCATCCAACTACATTTTTTTGTACTCCATAAAACTAAATCTGGCATTTACTACATCCTTTCACATTATAAAGCTTGATGATTGGCTATCATGGATCCTACTCTTAGTTGAGTTTTTATTAGCATTATAATAATCATATATGTGACCAAGTGTGCTTTAATTTAATTGAACTATTGTCCTTGTCATCATATACCATATTTAAGCACTTTGATAATCACTTTATCTTCCATTAAGTCCAAAATAAAAAAACAACATACAACGATACAATATATTTTGTTATGAGCTACCCAAATACCTATCAAATTTACTCTTCATGTAGTACGCAACACTACTCATTATCAAATCTGAGTTATCACACATTGAATTAATGGTGTGTTCAATCATTGAAATATTCGTGTGTGAATCAACACAAAAACACCTTCTTTGAACATATGCTCTATACTGTGATTATTCAACACTGTTGGATCGTCGAATTGGCGATAGGAGATCGCCTTCGTGTCCGTTGCAATTTTTTATTTTTATGCAATTTTATTTTATTTGTTGGACTTGTATTTTGGGATTTATGTTAAATCATCCAATCATGTGTTTAAGGTCGTCAGATGGTTTAACTTAAATCCCCTCCTCTACTTATATCTCGTCAGCTGCTAGGGTAGGGGCATCAAGAATTATAGATTCCAAAACCGCAGGCTGCTCGATCCTCGCTCTCGATGCAACGCCGCGAGCCACCTGCAGTGCAATGCTGTAAGTTCTCGCCTCCGGGAGTGTCTCCCCCATTCGCCGCTTCCCTTGCCGCCGATGTCCAATTCTAGGCCCGCCGCCATTCTTCCTTTCTTCTCCGTTACCGTCAATTGCGCCCGATCTCCACCAAATCACCTGTTGCTGACATCCAAGCCTTCAGCGACCACAACCCCACTTACAACCACCTCCCCTTCCTTCCTCGACCTCGTCACCACCTCCCCCCTGCCTCCACTAGCGTCGCCTAAGCCCCCAGCCTCCGGAAATGTCTTCCTTGGCCTACCAAACCACCCCCTCCACCTCCCTAGTTTCCTGAAGCCTTACCGGCCCCTCCGACCTCCATCAACCTTGCCTCCACCCCCACTACCTTCACCCAACCCTAAATTGATCCACCCCCAAGCCTCCAAGCCTCAACCAGTCACACCAACCCCAAAACAACCACCCTCTCTCCTCCTGCAGCTCCAGTCCAACAACAGTTGTTCTTATGGAGTACCTACACCACATCTACAACTACCGGATTTCTTCACCTACGCTGGCGACCCTCTTGGTGAGTTCCACATTTATTTTCAAATTCATTACTTGTGTACGGATGTCATCTTTTTTCCTAATAATGTGTCTCTCTTTAGTTTGACTATGCCTTTTTGTTTAAACATGTGTTGTTTATTTGTCTTGCATTTTAATTTTAGCGCACTCTCATTTAGTTGTAATTATCACTTGATTACAAAATAGCTATATTTGTGATTGATACCTGCACGAATATTAAAATTCACATTGTTTAATCAGTTGCGCGTCAGAAGTAATTGCGTGATTGAAGAGTTGCGTGATTGAAGAGTTGCGTGATTGAAGAGTTTATGTTCAACAATCATTAGTCCATTGAAATATGTATTTTGCATTCCTCTCGCATCTTTAGGGTTGTCATTTGCTCCATTGCATTTGCTTGTGATTGCTCACATTCATATAGGGTTAGGATTTCGTGTCTATCGCCTATTGATTTGTTCTGCGTCAGAAATGCTAGAATTGTTAAAGACAAAGGGAATTCTTCTAATTTTTCAAGAGCACTACTTTTAAGGATTAAATGAATCCTCTGCCATATTTTCGCAGTCAGATGTTTTAATCAAATCAATTTTTAGAAGGCACTTCCTGTGTGGTAATTTGTTGAAGAGAAGTAACCAATCCAAAATAGATATCTTAATGAGAATAGAGGAATTTCAAATGAGGTTCAAGGAAGGATGTGTTAGAGCCCCTCCATCAATGAGAATATCAACAACAAAACTTCTAACAGAGGACCATCCTTACCAAATAAGCTAATCAAATCTAAATTATTTGAGGGAACAATGTTGATCAGAGTCTTGTAGAAAAAAGTTTATCTGATCTGGGACGTTTAAGGGAATAACACTGCTCCAACTTATACTCCCTCCTTGAGTGCATTCATTGACTTGAAAAATGTATAGTACAACTGTGATTCTAGGCAAACTTAAAGAAATTGGGAAAAGAGCAAGCAGGGCTGCAATTAGGCAACCATTTAGTTTTCCTAAAAGATGAAAGTACATTTGTATTTTCAGGGCTCTAAATATTAAACTTAGAGATCATGTTTTATTCTCTTTTGACTCCCTTCATAAATTGTGAACGGTTAGTATTACTATCCATTCAAGAACTACAGAGATTTCCCTGTGTGATATATTCATGATTCAATATGTGTCTACCATGGGAGGTGTTAAAGAAGATTCATCTGATTTCCATATCCATTTACCTAAAAATGTACAATTTAATGCCCTAAAATTTTAAAAAGCCAAGTCATTTCCTTTTGGGCTTACAACAATTCTTTCAATTGACCCGCATAAGACTGATACAAAATATGTCTGAAAACAGTTCCTTCTAATGAGCAAAGTTGTTTAAAACCTCTATTTACACGGAGCTATGTTCCAGCCAGTGCTTTTTTTTTTCTCCTAAAACCAGTTTTGCACTTGGTTTTGAGGACTTTGATCATGTTGGCCCAACCTCTACTGATGAAGATGCATGTTGTTCTCCAACTTCTTGCATTGTTGTCCGATCTGTACAAATTGATTTCATTTTCCAACTATTTCCGTTAACAGATTTTCCACCGGCTGTTGAGATGGTTAAATATAAGATCTATAGATAATTATTACTTTTTTATTGTTGTAGTTCGAATTCATGTTATCAGTACTACAAGCTATGCGGCTATGGATATTTTATGATACTGATTTGAAGGTTATATATGATGCATGCAATATCTGATTTGAAGTCTCCATGTCTTATTGTTCATATTCAAATTACATTTTGTGTAGATAATAATGATGTTCATGAACTAGTGATTAGTCCCACCGCCTTCACTGTGAAATATATGCTTTGAAGAAAGGGCTTCTACATGACCCCTTAGGAGAAGATTTTATCAACTCTGTGAGAGCTGATACTTAACAAGAAGAGTTCATCATCGTTATAGTATTTATGTTAAATAGAAAATTTTGAATTTCTTTGAATCTTGTTTAAGGAAAATGTAAAGGCCCAATAGTAAGGACCATGTTTCTAGCCCATCTCTTTGTTTTAGTCCCACATTGTCGGATAAATTCTCCCTTCCCTCTTCATTCTTATTTAAAGTGTACAAATTCATGTATTCCCCATATTAAAGATTTGAGAAATTAATAAAACTTTTGGTTTATTTTCTCACTCCAGTTTTCTCTACATCGTATCAGAGCCATTGATGCTACAACAGTTTTCTCCACGTTCTGCTCTGGGCGGATAGATTTCTGCTAACCGCATTCCTCCCTTGCTCCTGCTTCTGCGACCTCAAATTTTCTAACTGCTGTTGCCTTCCTCCTGTGGATCTACCCCTCCCTCCTTCCTCGTCTCCCGCTTTTATAGATTTTCCTCCTCTAATCCGTTGGTCCCATTGTCTTCCTCTAAATTGCGGTCTGCTCGCAGTCCTGGTCGACACTTCCAACTGGTAGCTGAACGCTCGCTGCAGTTGCTTCTGTATCCGCCTTCTGGTTGACCTGGTGTGCACGCCGCGGCTTGCTCATAGAATTCTGCTTGCCAGTCTGCCTCTTCTCCGCTGCTCTACTCGCCGGGTCCTCCATCTCAGGTCGAGGTCTGGCCGCAAACAACCCTGGTTTGCTCGTTGCGATCTTCATTTCCGTTTGCCGCTCACTATCTTTGCCACAAACCTTGCGTTTGCTAGCCGAGCTTCTTCTCTGCTGGTCAGCTCGCGGTCTTTCTCTCAGGTCGCTAATCGCTAGCCGCTTGTCGCCTGCAGCTGGCGGCGCTTCTTCTCTCAGGTCGCTCATCTCTAGCTGTTGTCCGTTGATCTTCTTCCGTTCGTCTGCCTGCGACCTTCCTCTTAGGTCGCCGCAACTTGCTCTCTGGCTGTCGTTACTCCTCAGGTTGCTGCTCTATCAGACCACTACCACTCAGCTCGCTCCTGTCGCAGCTTGCTCTCAGACCGTCGCTGTTGCTCTCAGACTGTCGCTATTGCACCCAGGTCGCCCTTACTCTTAAGCAGTGTTGTGGATATCCGCCGACATGAAGGTTTGGGAGTTAAAACGACACAAAACCTTTTTAAAATTAAGTCGTGGCGTTTTGAAAATAACGGGCCGATATGTCGGTTTTAACCGACATACCGACACGCCCGTTTTTTTAATTATTTTTTTTATTTTTTATTTTATTTAACAGTTTAACACTGCCGCTGTTTTAACTCCCCTGACCCCGCTGATTTCATTTCACCTCGTCGCTCCTGCCCTAGTTCCCCCTCGCGCGCTGTCGACACTCTATCTCTCTGGTTCTTTCTTCTCTTTGCTCGCTGGTGCTCTTTAGCTCTCTGGTTCTCTGATGCTCTCTAGCTTGCTGGTGCTCTCTCTCTCTCGCGCGCTGTCGACACTTTATCTCTCTGGTTCGTTCTTCTCCCCGCTCGTTGGTGCTCTCTAGCTCTCTGATATGCATTAATTTAGTTATTTAGTTAAATATAAACACTTATTATATTTATACATTCTAAAAAAAGAAATAAACTCGATAGTAAAAGATTGAACGATTTATTATTTGTAAAGTTATTCGGAAACATCTCGAGATCCATTGACAACTAAGAATGTTGATTCTGGAATGGTACAAGAGTGAATGGTGAATGTTGATCCTTAGGAGGATGAATATGAAAATGGCGATGATGAAGTCTTTCCTGTAGAGGGGCTGACGTGGGCACAAATTGACAATATAGTCGACGCTGATCATGATGAAAGGAGGCCTCCAAAACTAGCTATAAGCAAAGAAGTTACAATTAGTTATCAAAGAAGGGGGAATAGAAAAGCATCTGAGGTGGACGGGGGAGATCTAGAGGATTCATTAGGTGAAGTTCATATTCTATCTGCTCTGCCGACTATAGATGAGTCTTTAAATGATGAAGAATGAGGTATGTTTGAAATTTAATTTTTGAAAATTTGATCTCATAAAAATAATATATAGTTGCAAGTTTCTTAAAATCACTAGTTTTACAAATTTTTCTTTAAAGTGCGTGTTAAATGTTACATATAACTTTTAATATTTAAAAGTTTAATAGGTTGTAAAATAGGTAGTACCGTGACATGTATAAATAAAAAAAAAGTTAATTACATGAAAACCAAAATCGACGTGTCCCCCGATATATCAAAAACCGACATAAAAACCCAAACCGACGTGTCCCCGACATCCGACATTTGCAACCTTGCTCCTAAGACCGCAATTCTCTTAGTCTGCAGTTCTTGTTCTCCTGAACTGACCTATCTCCAGTCTGCCCGCAGCGGCTTTGCTTGTCGCGTCTCCAATTCTCCTGTTTCATGGCTTCGACGACTACCTCCTTGCTTCCCGCCTGCGCTATTGCTCCTCTCCCTGCAGTTCGTGATGAGCTTTGGATCACTACCATCTCTCTCACTGGTAAGCATAACTTTGTTGAGTGAGTGCACTCTGTTCGTCGTGTTATGCAGACAAAAGGTCTTCTTCACCATCTAACCGCAACCATTCCTACTGTGCCGACCGAAGAGTTGTTCTGTGATGACTGCCGTATCAAATCCTGGATCCTCAATTCAAGGGACACTGAGCCTTATCGCATGACCATGTTTCATGAGACGGCCAAAGCAATGTGGACAAAATTCCACTCCATCTACTATGGCCAGAACAACCTCCAACACTTGTTCGATATCGTCACCGATCTTTAAACCCTTAACCCCGACACAACCGGTGACTTAACCTCCTTTGTTGTGAGATCCAAGACTCTTATTGAGGCATGGATACAATATCAATCTCCTACGTCGGATCTTGTTGCGCAACATGAATAGAAAGAAGCAGTCAGAATAGCCATGATGATGGCCCGGGTTCCACCCCATCTCCACAGCGTTCAGGCTCGTATTCTCTCATCGCCTACCACTCCCTCCCTATCAGATGTCTGCTCTATGCTCTTGAACGTTACTCCACCTCCTGATGTTCCTGGGCATCCCTCTCTGGCTCTCCTCCAGCAGCCCTTCGCCGCTTCTTCTGCTCCGTCGGCTCGGGGGGGGGGGGGGGGGGTCGCACCAACAATCGGGGACGGGGCCATACTGGGAGACCCCGTACTAAGCGTTCTCACTGTGGTCAGGATGGTCACCTGGAGGCTACCTGCTACCGCGAACATGGTCTGCCTCCACATCTCGCTGCTTCTATTGCAGTTGATCCTAACTCCTCCACCCTTGAAGACATCAATGTATTACGCACTCAGCTCCATCATCTCCAAGGGGTGATCACGCGCTCATCTGGCTCTATTGTGTCTATTTCCCATGAAGGTATATCTTGTCTCTCCCATAACTCCCATTAGATTGTGGACTCGAGTGCCACACACCATATTACTCCGTAGAAACAATCAGCACTTGTCGTCTGCATATCCCAAGTTCATCACCGTGGCCAATGGTGACACTACCCCGGTTTCTGGTGCGGTTGATTTGCCACTGTCTTCAACCCTTACATTATCCTCAGTTCTGCATGTTCTGGGATCATCTTTTAATATCCTTTCTGTTAGCCGTCTTACTTAAGACCTAGATTGTAGTGTCACTTTCTCACCTACTTTGTTATGCAGGATCGGCGGACGCAGAGTATCATTGAGAAGGGACGACTGTCTAATGAGCTCTATCTCTCAGATGTTCTTCCTACAACTCTTTCCCCGGTCATTTCTGTTGATTGACATCGCCGTCTTGGGCATGCCCCCCTCCCGATTCTCAAGAAGGCTCTTCCCGATGTCTCCCTTCAAGAGTTTACTTGTGTATCATGTATCTTTGGCAAACATCACCGTGTGTCGTTATTACCTAACTGTACTCAAAGTGATGCTCCTTTTGCATTAGTCCATTCAAATATTTGGGGATCATATAAAATTTCTAGTGTTTATATTATCGTTATTTTGTTACGTTTATTGATCATTATTCGCGCATGACCTGATTATATTTACTTCATCATCGTGTTGACATTGTATCTACCTTTCATGCATTTATTACTGAAACTCGTACGTAGTTCTCCATTGTTATTAAAGTTCTCCGTACAGGTAATGCACGCGAATATACAAGCCGTACCTTCTCTAATCTGTGCACTGAGTTTGTAATCATCCATCAAACGTCGTGCGCTTACACTCCGTAATAAAACGGTGTGCCAGAGCGAAAAAACCGTCACCTTCTTGACGTCGCATGCTCCCTCATGTTTCAAATACTGGTCCCTACCTTATACTGGAACTTCGCGGTCTCTATTGCATGTCATCTCATAAATCATATGCCCTCCTCCATCCTCAACTTTACCACTCCATTTAGTCTTCTTTTTCCTTCCAAACTGCCCTTTTTCGTCGTGCCTTGTGTCTTTGGATGTACCTGTTATGTCCATAATCTTGGTCCCTCCACTGACAAGTTTGCTCCTCGCACTTCCAAATATATGTTTGTTGCATACTCCCGCACTCAGAAAGGTTATGTGTGTTACTTGCCATTCGATCACAAAATGGTGGTTTCAGCTGATATCACCTTTCTCGAGGACCAACTAGTCCACTCTTCTACTTCAGATCCTCTTATACCTCCCATCTTACCCCGTCCTACCGTTCTTATTACGTCTCGTCTTCCACCGCGTCTTCCAACGCCATCATCACCTGTGCAACCCAAACCATCAATTTGTGTGTACACCCGTCATCCTCCCAAATCTGATGCCCCATAACAGTTACCCTCTACCAATGATCTCGCGTGGCCAGCTGATCCGACATCCTCCTCTACGACTCATCTCTTGGCGAACTATGTATCCTTACATCGCCTCTTCTCAAATTGGCGTTGTCTTTGTCCTCCATTTCGCTATCTCATTCTTTGCAGGAGGCTCTTCATCATCCAGGGTGGCGTGCTGCTATGGAAGAGGAAATGACTGCCCTATGAGCTAACTGGACCTGAGATCTTGTCCCACTTTCTCCCGGCCAGACTTGCGTGGGGTGTAAGTGGGTTTATACCATCAAACATGTTTCGGATTGGACAATCGAGCGCCTTAAAGCTCGGCTTGTGGCTCGAGGCTTCACTCAACAACAAGGCCTCGACTACGATGAGACTTTCTCACCAGTTGCCAAGATGGATACTGTTCGGGTCCTGATCTCCTTGGCTGTTCATTGCCAATGATCCTTACATTAGTTGGATGTCAAGAATGCTTTCCTCAATGACGACCTTTAAGAAATTGTCTGCATGCATCAACCCCCCGGGTTTGAGACTACGGGCAAGTCTCGTGTCTGTCACCTGAAGAAATCTATTTATGGTCTCAAACAATCTCCTCGTGCATGATTTGACAAATTAGCAAAGTTGTTCAGGATGTTGGATTCACTCGAAGCTCTGCTGATATCTTTTTCTTTACTCGTCTTCGACCAACTAGCACTGTAATTCTCTTGGTGTACGTTGACGATATCCTAATCACAGGGAATGACTCCATAGGAATACAGATGATTAAGCAACACTTAAACTCGGTATTTCAAACTAAAGACCTGGGAAACCTTCAGTACTTCCTTGGACTCGTGGTAGTGCGACGAACTGATGGCCTTGCCCTATCTCAAGGGAAATACTGTCTTGACCTTCTTCAGGATGCTGGCTATTCGGGATGCAAGCCTGCTAACACTCCGATGGGCGTCAACCACAAACTCTGTATTCAAGATTCAGATTTGCTACTTCCAAACCCTGAGTATTATCGTCGGCTTGTTGGAAAACTTATTTATCTTACTATGACAAGACCTGATATCTCTTTTACTGTTGGAGCTGTCAGTCGATTCATGCATGCTCTATGGATCTCTTATCTTCAGGCCGTTGAGCGTATTCTCAGATACTTGAAGGCTAGACAAGCCCTCGTAAATAAACCTTCTTCTTCTTCCTCCCTAGCTCAGATTGCCTACTCTGATGCTGATTATGCTGGTCTCTAGATGATCGACGTTCCACAACTAGTTTATGTACTTACTTTGGAGGACATCTTAGTACCTGGCGTATCAAAAAGTAATCGGTTGTTGCGCGCTCGTCTGGTGAGACTGAGTATCGTGCAATGACTGCTGTTGTGTCTGAACTCACCTGGCTAGAAAGTCTCATTCGTGATTTGGGAGTTAACCTTTCCTCACCCGCAACTCTATTGTGTGACAGTCAAACTGCTATACATATTGCTAAGAACCCCATGTTTCATGAGCGAACTTAACATATTGAGGTTGATTGTCACTTCATTCGGAAGAAAGTTCAACTGAAGAAGTTGGAGCTGCAGCATGTTCCTGCTATCGGGTAAGTTGCTGACATTCTCACCAAGGCCCTACCACGACCGTTGTTCTATCAGTTTTTGTCCAAGCTTGGTGCTTATGATTTGTATGCTACAACTTGCGGGGGAGTGTTGAAGGAAAATGTAAAGCCCCAATAATAAGGCCTGTGTTTCTAGCCCATCTTCTTTGTTTTAGTCCCAAATTGTAGGATAGCTTCTCCCTTCCCTCTCCATTCTTATTTAAAGTGTACAAATTCTTGTATTTCCCATATAAAAGATTTGAGAAATTAATACAACTTTTGGTTTATTTTCTCACTCCAGTTTTTCTCTACAAATCTATTTAAAGATTTACCCTTTTGAGTAATTATTATGTTTTTTTAAATAAGTAATTATCCATTTGGATATTCACTAGCTTAAATTTTTATCTTAATGATATGTTTAGATTTAGTATACGATTAGGTATTAAAATTTGAAATTATGTTTTTTAACCCTCTTTATATAAATATATGGATATTGATGTAGAGGGAATGCAATGGAATGACAATCATGTTGTGATGATGTGTAACTTTAGGGAATGGGTACATATCCTAGGTGGCTAGAGAGGAAGAAAAGGTACACAACCTTAGGGGAGGGAGGGAGGGTTGGTATATAGATCCAAGTAGGTTTAAAGAGTATGGACGCTTGGTGATTATCTGTATGGAGAAGATCTGATGGCTCTGATTGCCCTGCATCAGTAACTTAAAATGGATGTGCAATCATATATTAGAAGAATCAAGTCTCAGATTTCCATGTTTTGTCTTATCTCTCTCTCTCTCTCTCTGCACCAGATTTCCTCCGGTTAGTATCTAAGAATGAATGTCTTTTTCACTATTTTATTTAATAACTTTATGATTAATTCCCTGAATTGTTCCATTCAAGTGTTTATATACTCGCAAATAAATAGTTGCTTAACATCACTCTATACTAGAATGTCTTCTTTCTGAATGAATTTTATTTTCATGCAGATAGTAGCAGCAGTGCAAGTGTTTCTAGCATGGTGGTACCTCCATAACTTAACTTCCTTTCAATTTTTAACACTTACTTTACATTTGCAAATCTGTTATTCTTTTACTAATTTCTATTCACTTGCTATTGGATTGTTAAATATTATTTTTTTATAAAGGTTAGGCATGAATATTGTGCAGCAAAATCTTAAATTTATGTTGACAAAGTTTTAAATGGGAGTTATGTACTTACACATTGTAAACTGTGCAGGCTGTCATCTTTTCAACTTATATTATCGTATGAATTTTAATTGCAATAGAAAACTGTGAATTGATAAATCTGTTTGCTTTGCTTGCTTATGTATTTTTTTTGTAATTAGTCCATATCTTCTCCAGAAGTGGGCATGATTTTGGAAGACTGCTTAGGTGATTTTTCAACCTAAGCATTTCTTATTTTGATTTAAATTTTTTTACGTAATATGGTTCATTTTTGCTAGAAGTGGATATATTACACAATATATATATATATGTATTGTATTTATATAACAAAGATTTTCCATCCTTGCTACAGTGTATGTATCCGGCGCAAATAAAGGTGGGGGAAGAGCCGAAAAGAGAGAGAGAGGGGAGAGAGAGCGGTGCTGGAGAATGAAAGAGAGAGGGAGAGAAGGGAGAGAGGGGCGGTGAGAGAGAGAGGGAGAAAGAGAGAGAGAGCGGCGGTGACAGAGAAAGAGGGGGGAGAGAGAGCTGGGTGGAGAGAGAGAGGAAGAGAGAGAGAGGGGGGAGAGAGAGTGCCGACGGCATAGAAAGAGAGCGGCGACCAAGGTTGTCAAGATTGAGGTCTTACTTAGGATCGGGAGGCGTCCCTAAGATCGTAAAACGTAGGATCGATACGGATCGTAAGATCGTATTATAATAAAAATAAAAAATTTATTTATATTTAAACACAATAGCTGATTATTTTTATAAAACAAAAGCATAAAAAAATGTAACAATCTACATTAGACAAATATTAATATAAAAGACACTGTAAATAATGCATACCATTACATCAAAATATAATATGAGTATATTTAAATATTCAAATATTCAGAAAAGTCAAAAGTGTTCAATTCAAATTTAAATAAAATCATTCAAGGCAAAATTCAAATTTCCCCAAAATCATATTCCTCTCCTTCATCCATCACCTGCTCTTCTTCCTCTCCTGCAACAAGTTCTTCAATAAAATCAGGAATATCCAACTCCGCTTCATGTGGAGCATCTACTTCATAAGTGTCCCCAAGGTCATTCAGATTGTCTTCATCTTCATCTCCAATAATCCATTCATCATCTGAAGGAATATCATCAAAATTGAAATTATCAGTACTTTTTTTCATTTTGCCCAATCTTGAATTGGTTATCACAAAGATGACATCATTCATCGTCTTTTGCTTTAAACGATTTCTTCTCTTTGTTCGCGCCAAAAAAATTCAAATAAGTTAATATACATAACATAATTTGAATGAAATAAAAAAAAAGATTTCTTATTTTTTAAATTATACTATTTCAAAGGCACTCCAGTTCCTCTCACATTCTGAGAAACTACATGTCAAGCTTAGCACACGAAGAACAAAATTTTGAAGCTCCGGATGTTCCTCCCCATATGAATCCTACCACGCTGCTGGAGTTTTGATATTAATTCCAGTTTTGACAACTATAGATCCAAAAAATTGCCTTTTATTCTTAAAATCTTCAAACTGGCTATCAATTTTTGAAATTTCATCAATATTTCCCACTGTCATTCTTTCTATACAGTCATATAGTCCACACTTTACTTCATAATCAGCTTTAAATGAAGGACTGTAATGAAATTTGGGGTTCAAATAATAGCCAGCAGCATGCAAGAGCCTATGGAGTTGCTTGTCCCATCTTGCATCAATAACATCCCATATTGGTTGATAACTAAATAATGAAAAAAATTAAATTAGGTTAAAATCAAGATACAAATAAATAATGTTACAATTAATTAATTACATAAAAAAGACTTATTATTTTTGCACACCATCAAAGGCATGTGCAATTTTCTCTTTGGCCCTATCCATTTCCTCATAAATGAATTCCATGGCTGGCTTCTCATCTAAATCAACCAACCGAAACACCTTTTTCAATGGATATGCCCCCTTCAAGCAAATAACAATATTCTTCCAAAATCTTTATCCATAATCACATCTTCGATCAGTTTTCCATCTCTTGAACCAGCAAACCGACTACCCTTCCATTCATCTGAATTAAACATTCTTATCAATGCAAGTTTCTTGTCATGAAGGCATCTCAAAGTTAAGTATGCAGTGGCAAAACGAGTCATTCCAGGTCTCACCAAATCTTTATCTTTTGTAATTTTTTTCAAGATTGAGATGAGACTAGTCCTTGAATAAATGTAAGTTGTAATTTTTCTAGCCTTTGGAATTGTTTCATGATGAACAGATATCTTCTTCTCCATATCCTCCAACATCAAGTCAATGCAGTGCGCTGCACAAGGTGTCCAATACAAATTTTTTTCTTTTAGCCATCAACATTTCTCCGACAGCTTTGTAGTTTGCAGCATTATCTGTCACTACTTGGACAACATTTTCTTCACTACCTCCTCAACAATGTCATCAATCATCTTAAACATCTTTTCTGCTGTTTTAGTCATATGGGATGCATCAATATATTTAAGGAAAACTGTTCCCATAGAGTTGTTCACAAAGAAATTTATTAGTGTTCTTCTTCTTTTATCAGTCCACCCATCTGTCATTATTGTGCATCCCATCTTCTTCCAATGAACTCTATGTTCAGCAAGAGTCTCCATTGTCAAATCATATTGTTGCTTCAGATATTTGACCCTAATTTCATGATAAGATGGTGGTTTGAAACCCAATCCATGTCTTGAAATAGATTCACACATCTTATGGAATTCATCACTCTTTATCACATTAAATGGTATATCGTTGTTGTAGATGAAAGAAGCAATATCATTACACGTTTCCTCTCGCACCCCCTTTTTAAAAATGTTGTTAATTGTGTTTTTTCACTTCTCTTAAAAAAACTAGAATAGTTTTTATCATCTATTTTCCTCTTCACACTTCCACTTGACTCTCCTTCCACGGGGGGATTGTTTTCTTCAATATTCTATCTTGCAAACCAACTAAAATCTCCCATATTTCTTTTTTCACATCTTCTGGGACGGCCCTACAAGCTCCATCATCTTTTTGGGTTTCCGTCAAATGATGTTTTAAACTATAAATCCCTCCGGTCATTACTTTCTCACAAAATTTGCATTTGATTTTTCTAACATCTCCCTCAAATGGAATGTCATACTTCCATCCAATATCACTTCTAGATCCTGCAACAGTCTTTTGCATTCTAGATCCCATACGAGCATCATCATTGTTACTCCCAGATGCACTATTCGAAGCACCACTTGAAGTCATTTTTAACACAATAATAAACTACAAGGTACAAGCTTTAACAATTAACTGTATAAGTAGAACCTGAACTTGAAGCACCACTCGTGAAGGGAAGAGGCAGGGAAGAAGCTGCGCTTGAAGATCCACATAAATCCACTAAGCAGCGCCTGAAGAACCACGGGAAGAAGCCGCGTGGCCCGCGTGAGAAGACATGAACAGCCGCGTGATGAGCTCGAGAAGGGAAGAGGCAGGGAAGAAGCCCTAGTAATTATTATACTCGAGCGTTGGGCGCCTTATTTTTTTAAAAAAATAGGAATAGACAGCGATTTATATATAAACCGATGTCTATACTCGAATAGACAATGATTTAATATAAACCGCTGTCTATTTTAGGGTTCAGGGTATAATAGACAACGGTTTATATATAAACCGCTGTCTATACTCGAATAGACATCGATTTATATATAAACCGCTGTCTATACTCGAATAGACAGCGGTTTATATATAAACCGCTGTCTATTCCTTTTTTTTAAAAAAAAATAAGACGCTCAACGCTCCACCACTGGGCCAGTCGGCACGATAAGATCGACCGATCCTACCGTGCCAACGATCTTACACTGCGGTCCCAATGATCTTAACGGGCTGGCGATACTAGCTGGAACGTGGCTCGCTGAGGTAAAAAAAATGTAGGATCGGACGATCCTACGTTTTTGCACGCGTTTTTAACATCGTTGGCGGCGACGATAGAGAGAGAGAGGGGAGAAGAGTTGTTGTGGTACTGCGGGACAACACACCTCATTGCTATTTTCTTTACTATTAATAAGTTAATTAAGTACACCCACATAAGTGTGAATCAATCAATTTTGTTTATTAAATTATATAATATGCTATATAAATAATATGTTCAAGATAAAAAGGGAGAAAATAAAATAATTTATAGTAAGCAAATATAAATATGTGATAGAAAATTATAATATGATTGAATGTATTAATGACACACACATTGAATATAGAGCACTTAATAGATAAAAAATAGTTATGTTATCGGCGAAATATTATGAGCCAGAGAAAGCGCACACTTATTAATTTAATCTAATATTATAACAAAAAATACTCTTGCCACCATTTATTGCCTTTTGTTTTAATTTTAACCCTAAATCCTAATTTTATCTCTTATATGCACGGAAAAGGCAGCAGAAGTACGTCATGAATGTTAGGAGAAATGCGTATGCTGTCATTCTTTCAAACTTAATATTTTTGTAATATTATATCTTTACTATTAATAAGAATTTTTATAACTAGTGATGCAGAGCAGAGACGCGGGCCCGCAGCGGAGGACGAGTTTTGGGCCCGTTCAGGGTCAGTTGGCTACTTACCATATATGACGTACCTGGATCGATGATCCAATTCCATGGATGCGCCTGGCACGTCGTTCCGACACGATTTCATATATTACATTGTCATTTTTTCTTTATTTCTGATGTAATCGGGATACCCCATCTCCGACCAATCATAGCCGTCGATGATGGAATGCCCTAATATCTTTGTATTATAAATAAGAGTGTATGAGAGCTGTTATAGGTCATTGCAGATTTTGGAGTGAAGAAATCCTGAAATTCGGCGATCCCTACACGATACCGACTCCGTGGAACCCTAGGTGATGACTCTTAGGCCCTCTCCCGCTCCCCAAAGGTAATACCTAACCCTAGCCTTCATTTTCCACTCTCCTTAACCCCAGCCACCCCTCATATCTCCCCCCAAAATTGCTGTAAACTACAAAAGGCCGCCTCCCCTTCAACCATCCAAACAGCCACTCCCGCTTCCTCCCTGCTATCCTGCTTCCTCCGCCCCTTCTAGCCACCCCCTGCTCCTGCCACCCTCTTCTCTAACCTTAGTAGTCACCGCAACTTCTCCCTCCCTCTCTTCTACAGTAAAACTCCCCCAAAACAACCAACCCTCCTCTCAAACCGCCAAGATCTTCATCTTCCAGCGCACCAAACAGCCCACCAGCCCCCAGATATCTGCCCTACCAGTCCCGATCTCGTCCCAATCTGTCAAATCCAGTTGTTGCCCCGTCATTTCAGCCGCCGGATCCTCTCTTGATCGTCCTTATTGTGCCGCACATCTCCGGATCTACTCTCCTACGGCAACCCCCATGCATTGTGAGTTGTTATTTGTTGCATGGAACTTTAATTCACAAAATTTATATATGGTATTGTGATTTCATTTTCGTTCGGATCTTTAGTATCATTGTTTGTTCTAGATTATTTTGTGATTTGCAAGAACTATTCGGCGTGCGCTCTTGCTTTGGTCCTGCACACAGAGGAAAACTTAAACCCGCTTTCCTAAAAAAATTATTTTGTTTTGCTAAAATTATCTGTGTGTAATTTGATTATTTATTGCTTAATTTAAATTCGATGTCGGATTTGCTTTGCATGTAGGTTTCATCGTTCATCCGTCGCCTATAGATTCGTCCTGTGTCAATTGGTATTAGAGTGGAGGTTGCGAGCACTCTTGATACTCAGTTGTAGAGTCTATAGGTTTCTTCATAGCTAGGTATCACCAATATTCCTTTCCTCTATTTGGGGAGCCCAAGTTCACTTACACCCGCTCCTATAGAGCCCCGTCAGGGAGATCCTCACGTTACTACGATGATTATTCTCGATCGCAACACACCACTTCCAATGATCATGTTGATCCACCAACACGATCTCACTTTGCTAGATACAATCAGTATGATGATTGTTGTCGTTCATATCCCGGTACGCGAGCGGGTCGTGTTGATCCTTTCACGCGACTTGATTACCTTAGAGATGATTATTATGATGATCGTCGTTTTGAGAGAGATCTCGAGTGACAGTTTCGTACCGATGCCCCTTCTTTTGATGGCTCATCGAGTCCCGAGTCTTTCAATTATTGACTTGTGGATGTGAAGTATTATTTCGATCGTTTTGAGTTATTCGGTGAGCGACGCATCAATTTTGTGAAGCTTAGGCTTCTAGATCAGGCAAGAGCATATTGGTCTAGCATTGAAAGGATCCGTGAGCGAGATCGTCTTCATCGCATCATTAGTTGCGTGGATATGAGGCGATTTTTGTGTCAGAGGTATTTGCCTCCGTCGTATTGGAGTCGCTTGCTCGAGTAATTATTTTCCCTTCAACAAGGATCTGTCTTTCGCATAGTACATAGATCGTTTTGATAAGTTAGTTGTGAGGAGTGATATTCGAGAGGAGCCAGCCATGCCCACTTCCCGATTTCGGTCTGGACTTCGATCTAACATACGCACTGAGTTGGCTTAATCAACTCGAAGTCCCTTGAGCAAACATATCAGCTCGCACTTCATCATGAACATTCCTTGAGATCCGTAAGAGCTGGTCGATTGGATTCACACCTTGACCTTTGTAGTACGAGTTCCTCCCATACCGAGGTCACCACGGTGCCTATCATTGTCCTGTCAGACACGACAGAGATGATACCTGATACAAATTTCTCTTACCCCAGTGAGGTGCTTAGTCCGGTGAGTGGTCTATCTTTTGTTTTTGACTCTTCTCTGGTGATCTCGACTAAGAGTGAGTTTGAACGACCTATTGATTATATAGTATTGTGTCCCTCACCTATACCCCTTCTTCTGTCATGCACTGGGTTAGTTAGCACCCCTACCATAGACTCATTTCTTGACACCATACCTACAAACCCATTCTTGAGAGTAGGTCTAAGTCCCTCTCCCTTTGTCATTGCTTTGAGTCATATCACGACCGAGATCCCTGAGTCCAGTGTTGATCTTGTAGTGGCTATCTCACCCATTTATGAGGACATTACCCCTTACGTTGGTACTCATCTGGAGGATCTTGACCTTGTTGACGGGTTCTATGACGAGCCCCCTATTGAACCTCCTGATGAACCACCACGTTCTGATGAAGATGAGATTCAGGTGAGCCACTTATATATGAGTATCAATTTATTGACGTCCCTCCCATTATTGCCTTTGATCTTGCCCCAGAGAATGGATCTTGAGTGGAGCATCACGTATGTAGTGCTTTCCTCAAGTACACTTGAACATGCTCTCATTATTTCGAGAGTCTACCTTATGATGCATCACACTCTTGATAAATTTTAAGACACACTACCTGCTGACCCTCCAGATGAGTTCTTTCTTTTCAGGGACACTTGTCACACTCTAGAGTCACATCTTCTAGTTGTTGTACATGATTTTCACTCAGGTGGTCATCACATTCACGATGACTTTTCACACATACCTCTTGATGAGCCCCCTGATGTGTCACATTCCCTGAGAGACATTTGACTTTTTACGAGTTCACATTTGAGTGTGGATGTCTCACACAGTCATTTGTATACTCGTCGCACACTTGAAGAATTTCTCTACTCTCCATCGAAAGAACCTCCCGATAGGCCACCACATTTTAAAGACATCAGGTCATTATTAGATTTCCCCCTAACGAGTGTGTCGTACCAGTCATATATCGTTAGCATCATTGACATGAGTTTGTTGATTCATTTCTTCATCATTGTTATGCGTCTCTTGAGTTATTTGTTCATCGTTTGCATGCGTGTCATGAGTCGTTTCGATGGAGGATCCATATTAATGATAAATCTTATAAATCACATGCAGATGTTTACTGACAATAGCAGATATTTCTTGAAGGCGAGCCGGTGATGGTGAGAATCTGCCTTGTGCTGTGGGAGACCTGTTAAAAGTTTGAGCATTAGACGAATGGATCTCTACACAATCATGAGACGGATTATAGAATATATCTATGATCTTGATATCCCGACGAGCATGAGTATTCGTCCCATATTTAATGCTGATGACTTAACGCTATACTACAAGCTTCACGAGCACGTTGACTCATTTCGTGGAGATCCTCTGTGCCTACACCCTTTGGAACCTACACCCCCACTGCCCCACATCCTCAAACCTGCACCCAGTCCACTTCTGAGCCCCACCTGCCTTTGGGTCAGTCGCATATGGCTTCACCGTCTGCACCAGTGATCGCACCGGGACTTCCAGCACATCAATGGATTATTGAGAGCATTATAGATATCATAGCTCATGCTTTGCATAGCCGCGCGAGTCAATTTGACACAGGAGTACCATTAACGAGGATACTTTCCCGTCAACGACACTTGGACGACCTCTGGTGGACCTCATCGAGTCTTACCTGACATACATCGAGAGAATTCTGATCTCTAGTCATCAGGAGATGAATTCTTTCAAGCCGGGAAGAATGTTGCGGAGCAGAGATGCGGAATCGCAGCGAAGGACGAGTTTTGGGCCCGTTGATGAGTTCGATATTTAGTGTTTTTCGGACTCATCCGTGCTAGTTTTCACGCACGTGCACTACACTTTAGACTCATTATTGCTCATATTTCATTTAATCTGTGTTTGTACACAAAGTGCACTTTTTAGGCCCGTTGTGGTGTGCAATTGCGCAACTCCTTGCTGGGGGTAAGCACTTGGTGCTCCCCATCGTTTTCTGTTGCTTTTATGATTTTCTGTGAGTGCTGGAGACCTATGCCTCAGCTGTGGTTTTCCTGTGCAGGTGGCCATAGCCCCATTCCTGTCCAGTTCTTTTTTGTAGGAATTGCACGGTCGTGCATTTTTCTTCACGCACGATCGACACGATCGTGCAATGCCTACAGTTTCGTTTTCTGGTGCTCTGCCCCAGGCCGTGCGATTTGCTCGCGCACTGGCTGTTTTGCCGCGCGTGACCTAATCACACAACCTCTTTTGTCTAAAATTTTATGAAATTTTTGCCTGTGTTTTCTTCACGCACGGTTGGATCAACCGTGCGCGAAGGACAACACACGATCTCTTTCTTTGCCTGAGTTTTCAGCGTTCTGTCCCCGCCCGTGCGTTTTGTTCTCGCACGGGCTGTTTTGCCTGTGCGTGTTCAAAAATGCACGGTCTGCTCTTCTTCCAGGCTGGGTGATTCTGCGCTGTAATTATCGCACGATGAACGCACGGTCGTGCGTTCGACCGTGCGTTCCTTATTTTCTGACTGAGCACTATTTAAGCCGTATGTTTCGCCCTATTTTGGATCGAACTTCATTTTGCCGCTCCAGAGCTCTAGTTTCGCGTTAGTTCGCCGCTCCACCACTGCCCATCATCCCGAGGTGATCCGACCACATTCTCCTTGCAAATCTCAAGCTTGAGTTTCCTCTTGGCCTTCTCGCTCATTCACAAGCGTCCATGCCTTGTTTCGTGGGATTTCTCACTGCACTCGGAGAGTTCTCTGGTGAATAATGTGACCGGAGACTATTGACGAAGAAGACGGGTAACGTGGAAGAAGATGACAACTCTTCTGGTTCCCCTTGGATGACAGTCAAAGCCCGAGCTCGGGGAGGATTGACAACCCTTGACTCCGACCGTGAACCTTTGATGAGTCTCCGTGCATCAGCTGTATTCTTCCCTGCTCTTCGCTTGTAGTAAACTTCTCTTAGTTTATTTGGTTGTTTTGTGGATGGTTGTATAAACCCTAACTTCGTTAATGCTATCTTACATGTATATGTGTTTGCTTTGTGGTTTATGCATGTAAGGAGCGCTCCCATTTCATCTCGTCACCCCTACTGTTGTGTGAGTGTCTCACTAGTAATTGCTAGTTGCGTGCGTTGCGAAGAGGTGCTTGCGACCCTCATCCATTTCCCTCCATTAGCCTACTATTCCATCCACCCTTGCAAAGCGGTGAAGGCGACACACTAGTAGTTTTAGTATTTTCTTCACGATCACTACCCAAAACCAAGCCCTGTATTTTTCTTTTTACCTTTATAATTAATTTTCTAAACAATTGAATCACACACTCACTCTACGTTCCTCAAGAGATTGATATTTGGGGATATTCTCCCATTTTATATTACTTGAGCGACCGGTGCACATGCCGAACACGCATCACCTGTTTGGGGCTGATTAGCTACTTACCATATATGGCGTACCCGGATCGATGATCCGACTCCATGAATGCGTCCGACCCGTCATCCCGACACGATTTCATACATTACATTATCATTTTTGCTTTATTTTTGATGTAATCAGACTACCCCATCTCCGACCAATCATAGCCGTCGATGATGGGATGCCCTAATATCTATTTATTATAAATATGAGTGTACGAGGGTTGCTATAGGTCATTGTAGATTTTGGAGTGAAGAAATCCCGAAATTCGACGCTCCCTCCACGGTGCCGACTCTGTGGAACACTCCTAGGCTCTCTCCCACTTCCCAAAGATAATACCTAATCCTAGCCTTCATTTCCCACTCTCCTAACCCCAACCGCCCCTCATATCTCCCTCCAAAACTGTTGTAAACTACAGCAGGCCACCGCCCCTACATCCAAATAGCCACCGCCGCCTCCTCCCTACCGTCCCACTTCCACCGTCCCTTCCACCCACCCCCTGCTCCCGCCGCCCCCTCCTCTAACCCTAGTAGCCACCGCAGCCCCTCCCTTTCCTCTACAGTCCGACTCCCCCAAAACAACCAACTTGTAACACCCCATCCTAGTTTAACAACAAATCAGCTGTCCGGCCGGGTCCAACAATAAGCTTTAAACTAAAAAGCAGTATTAAAATTGATATATTGCGACATAAATGAAAAGAACTGAAATTTAACTTACAACGGAAGTAAAAAGTGCAATTAAGGGTAAAAATGTATCTCAACAAGCTGAATTTACAGAGCCACTATAAAAGAATAAGAACCAAACGACTGAATATCTGAAATACTATAACATGTCCGATACAAAGAAAACTCTTAAACATTAATATTACAAGTGTCCAGGAACTAAACAGTGTTGTGCTTAAAAGAAAAACAACTGAAAGGGAAACAAAAGGCCCCGTTTGGGAGGACTTATTTTCACCGGTCAAGCGGTTGCGACCGCATGAACCGGACCTTAATTAAGGTCCGGTTCATGCGGTCGCAACCGCTTGACCGGTGAAAATAAGTCCCCCCAAACGGAGCCTATATGAGTAACTCCAAAAACACGCTCATCCTAGGCGCAACTTTCCACCTGAGTCATCTGTAACAACATGTCCAAAAATGGGTCAGCCCAAAGGGAGAGTAAGAAAAATTTTTCTTCCTACTGACACTAAATTTATTTGAAAAGAAATATATGCATGTTTTTAAAAATAAGTATTATATTATAGAAAAATTATTTCTAGTATACTATGCATGCTTTTCTAAAATAAAACTAGCAAGATAAATATCTGTTTTAGCTAATCATGTTAAGCACAATTACTCAAGTTCCGAAAATTTGGTTTATTAGGAGTTTCTAAGTTACAGTCTATACTTAAGTTCTAAATACCTATATTTTCCCTTCTTTAAAGCTCTAGGTAGAGTAGCTTCTATCGCGCAATACTAGTCTAACAATCCGAGTCTCTACCAATGAACCGAAGTGTTCTAGTGTCTCCCGGACACGGACTCGCATCTACTAATCTTCACAAGGGGAAAACATCTCCCAAAATCTGAGACTCAAAGGTACACTACGACCCATGAGAAAGATAGTGCGCCTCTATCAAACACGGGAGGAGGTCTCAACCGTGCCTACTAAACATCTTCTATCTAGTGCTACTCTGCTTGCGAACATATGTGCTTGATATTGACAGTTCATCATATTGATTTAATCGACTAGAAATCATATTCCTAAATTTAATATTTCATGTTCGTAAATCTATGCGAGTATATATATGATTCGTATGGTCTAACTGTTTGGGATGTTTAGAAATTAATTACATACTACATAACACTAGCTAGGTGATCATTGAACTACAAATCTTTAACGATAGAAGTAGTTTCGTACAACCATATTAATAAATAAACACTACTATACAAACTATCTGATATGTCTAGCCAGAAAAAAATAAGGATTTCATACACTTAACGCGGCGGCATAGCTTTCCTTGAAAAATCTTCTGAAATACTAATTTGATCTCCAATAGAGTATTAAGTATTCCCAAATCCTAAAGGAGCATTTAACATACCCTGAAATAATGTTAGATTATTGTACAAAAATTGACCGTAAGTATCTTTTAAAATACGCTAAGTATCTTTTAAACGACAAAACTCGCTCAACTGATTATCGTAAAAAAATTTACTCTACTAATTTCGTACCTCGACGAGACGCAGGCTCGACCAAATTCACTCGAGGTCGGACCCTGAAATAAGGTTAAGTTTTCCATATTAAAATTATGGTTGTTACACAACCCTTCCCTCAAACCGCCCAAATCTTCCCATTCCAGCCCACCAACAACCCACCAACACCCAGATCTCTGCCCTACCAGTCCCGATCTCCTCCCAATATGTCAAATCCAGTTGCCGTCCCGATATTTCAACCATTGATTCCTCTCCAGATCGTCCCTATTGTGCCGCACATCTCCAGATCTACTCCCCTACGACATCCCCCATGCGTTTTGTGTTATTTGTTATATGAAACTTTAATTCTCAAAATTAATGTATGGTATTGTGATTTCATCCTCGTTCGAATCTATAGTACCATTGTTGTTTGTTGTGGATTATTTTGTGATTTGCAGAAACTATTCGCCGTGCGCTCTTGTTTTGGCCCTCCATGCGAACGAGGATGACCTAAACCCTCTTGCCTAAAAAAATTATTTTGTTTTACTAAAATTATTTGCGTGTAATTTGATTATTTATTACTTAATTTGAATTCGCCGTCGGATTTGCATTGCATGTAGGGTTATGGCATCGTTCATCTGCCGCTTATAAATTCGTCCTGCGTCACCTGCTCTCGATCCCGCCATGCTCGTAGTCGTAAGCTCTTCTTCTTCCTCGTCTTCTTCTTCCTCCTCCACGTCCTTTTCTTCTTTCTCCTCTTCTTCCTTTTCTTCTTCCTCCTCTTCTTCTTCCTCCTCCTCCTCTTCTTTTTTCCTCTTCTTCTTTTTCTTCTTCCTTCTCTTCATCTCTTTGTTCTTCCTCTTCTTCTTCTTCTTCCTCTTCTTCTTCCTCCTCTTCCTCTTCCTCTTCTTCTTACTATGGCAACACCTGGATAACTTTTCTTTCATTTCAAGGAATACAAGATTTTTGGATAAAATTGCCTATCGAACTTACTAGTCTTGTTCAACTCTTATTGTTGAGGTAATAACATTTTTTCTTCCATTGCTGCTATAGTTTTCACTTTTTCAAAGGGTTAGATGTTGATATGCAAGGGTTTTTAATAATGGGCAAATGCATCTTTTTTGACATCAATTGTGAAGATACATTTTCTTAAGCTTACTGGTGTTATTTATTGTGCTTAAGAAGCTTGTTTATCTACATTTTATGTCATGTTCAACTATTGAAATTTCATCAAAAGAAGCAGTTGAAGAATCCTCATCACTCTAATCAGACATCTGTATCAACATTATGAGTTGCTTTTCTAGAAAGATTTATGAGAGAAAAAAAAGGAAATTTTATTAATTTCTCTAATCCTTCAATACTTGAATACATGTATTTGTACATTTAAATAAGAAGAGAAAGAGGATAGGATGCTCATCCTATAATGTGAGACTAAACTACAAGAAGTTTGGCTATAATATGGGCCTTAATTTTGGGCCTTCATTTTTCTTCAACACTCCCGCAAGTTGGAGCATACAAATCGTAGGCATCAAGTTTGAACAAAAACTGATAGTACAACGGTCGTGGTAAGGCCTTGGTGAGAATGTCAGCAACTTGCCTGATAGCAGGAACATGCGGTAATTCCAACTTCTTCAATTGAACCTTCTCCTGAATGAAGTAACAATCAACCTCAATATGTTTAGTTCACTCATGGAACACGAAATTCTCAGCAATATGTATAATAACTTGAGGCTTTCAAGCCAGGTGAGCTCAGACACAACAACAACCATTGCACGATACTCGGCCTCAGCAGACGAACGAACAACAGATTGCTTCTTGCTACATCAGGTAATAAGATGTTCTCCAAAGTAAGTACAAAAAACAGTTGTGGAGCGACGATCTTGCAGTGAACCAGCATAATAAGCATCAACGTAGACAATCAAAGATAGGGAGGAAGAAGATGGCTTGTATACAAGCCCTTGTCTAGGAGTAGTCTTCAAGTACCTGAGGATGTGCTCGACTTCCTGAAGATGAGAGGTCTGTAGAGCATGCATAAATCGACTGACAACTCCAACAATCAAAGAGATATCAGGTCTTATAACAGTAAGATATATCAGCTTTCCGACAAGACGACGATAATACTTAGAGTTTGGAAGTAGCAGATCTGAGTCAGAGCCATGAACACAGAGCTTGTGGTTGATATCCATCGGAGTGTCAACAGACTTGCATCTCGAATAGCTAGCATCCTGAAGAAGCAAGACATTACTTCCGTTGAGATGAGACAAGATCATCAGGACGTCGCGTTATCTCAAGTCTAAGGAAGTACCGAAGACTTCCCAGATCTTTAGTTTGAAACACTGAGTTTAAGTGCTGCTTAATCATTTGTATTCATGTGAAATCATTACCTGTAATGAAAATATTGTCAACATAAACCAAGAGAATTACTGTGTCTGTTGGTTGAAGACGAGTAAAGAGAGGGAAGTCAGTCGAGTTTCGAGTGAATCCAACATCCTGGACAACCTTACTAAACTTGTCAAACCATGCGCGGGGAGACTGTTTGAGACCATAAATAAATTTCTTTTGGTGACAAACACGAGACTCCCCCGTGGTTTCAAACCCGAGAGGTTGATGCATGTAGAAAGTTTTTTTGTGAAGGTTGTCATTGAGAAAGACATTTTTGATATTCAACTGATGTAAGAGCCACTGTCGATGAACAACCAAGGAGATCATGACCCAAACAGTATTCATCTTGACGACTGGTGAGAAAGTCTCATCGTAGTCGAGGCCTTGTTGCTGAGTGAACCCTTGATACAACCTGAATTGCATATTTATTTTATTTTATCGCATTTTATTTACATATTTTGTAGTGCATGTCATCGCACCGGTTTGTCTTTTTTTTTCGTGTTTTGTTGGTTTTGTACCACGCTTGCGTAATATATCGTGCGACTTTTTGATGTGATCGACCAATAAGATCTTAAATAAATTGGTCAGTCAAATTAGGACTAGGGTTATTCTGGGCAAGCAAGAAACAAAATTAGTAAATATTTATTAAATCTGGAATTAATGCCTTAATGTCATGACCCTTGGAATCCCTCTTTTATTCCTAAAAACCACCTAAAAGTCTTTTATTTAACCTAAATAGCCGTCTGTCTCCTTTACTCCAGCCTTGTGAAACCCCCTTTGGCCATTAATTATCATTTAAAATATTGATTAAATGAGAGAACCTAACCCCCCTTTCCACCTTTATTTTAATAGCCGGCCCAACAAAAAGAAGAAGAGAGACGAGATTAAGGTTTTGAGAACCGGACCCGAAATTGAACCGGAACATGGAGAGGTTAAGGGTCGAACCGGTCCGATTGGTGTTGAACCGTAATAATCTAATAATCTAATTATATAAGACATATTTTAGTTTTTTTAGATTTTTTATCATCACACATAAAAAATAGAACACATTCAATTGTAATATACAAAATATCTCCATTATGAAATATATGATTCGAATTTACCTAAATATTAAATACATGTTATAATATTTTTAAATTTTAAATCTAATGTTTTTATTTTGAGTAAACTATACAACTTTAAAATATTAATTATACATATGTATTAATCTTAATCTTAAATGTAAATTATATTATTTTTAAATTGGTAATATGTTATTACATGTTATAATAATACTTTTAAATAATATGATATTATACTAAATAATATGAATTGAAATATGATATATAAATAATATTTCAAAAGTATACAGATGAGCCAAGCTAACCCAGTGGAGGGGGTCTTCCGCGCCTACCAAGGTGGCTAGGGATCGAATCCCACTTAAAGCCAATTCTAAAAAAATTTGCGTGGGTCCGCATTTAGTTGACTCGCCCAGTTACGGGGAATTGGCCACGGTTCCCGCTTTTCCGGTTAACCCGTTCAATTCCCCGATTTTTGGGTGGTCCTTGGATGGGGCGATCCTCATACCATGACCGGACCGAGCTGGGGCCCGATCCGCAGTCCGATCGGCCGGACCGGCCGGTCTGGTCCGGTTTTCAAAAGCTTGGACGAGATTTAATTGGGCAAAGTTTATTCTCCTCTGCCCTGTATTGCCGCCAGTCCTTTGTCGGAATCAAACCTGTCGCCTGCCAAGCGCCCTCCTCTCCCCATCGCCTGCCATCGCCCCTCCTGGACCTCCTCGAGCCCAGATCCAGCCCACACACAGTTTTCCGGCGTATTCTGCCGCAGGAAGCTTGCTGTCCGGTCTGTAAATCACTGTTGGAACCCTTCCCAGCTGACTTTCCTGCCACACAACTCCTCCAGTACGTTGACGATCAACCCCTTGATGTCTCATGCCTTGAATGCGACTTACCAAGCGAAGACCTCCTCTGTTTTAACCTTCTACAACTTGTCTTCCAGATTCAGAAACCTTTGCCAATGATTCCTACCCCTTCTTAATTGTGATTTATTGTTAGCACACTGATGTTGGTACTACTCTCCCTCATTTGCAACTCAATTACCCTTAGTCTATCTTTCATGAATGCGTGTTTAAGTTTAATAATTTTAGAGCTATAATTTGCCCTATCTAACCTTGCTCCTATTTGTCGTTAATTTTTTAAACCTATTATCGCTCTCTCATTGTGAGTTTGTGACACATGTGGATGAAATGAATTTATTGTTGAAGACACAAGTGTTAGTCGTCTTATGCGGGTTTGCAAATCTTTGATTTAATTTTCACATGTCAAAGCTCGAGATGTCGTGATTTCACTGCTAAACTTTAATTTGTGCACAAAATTATCTTTTTAAAATCAATTTCATATTTTAGTATACATCGACCCTCGAGCCACAAGCCGAGCCTTTTGGCGGTCGACTGCACCATCCAGAGCATGTTTGGTGGTATATATACACTCGCATCCCACGCAAGTCTGTCCTGGAGGAAGAGAGATAAGATCTCAGGTCTGATTAGCCCATAGTGCAGTCATTTCCTCATCTATGACCGCACACCATTCCGGATGATAAAGAGCCTCCTGCAAAGAGTTAGGTAGAGAAATGGAGGATAGAGAAAGCGCAAATTTGAGAAGAGCTGAAGAGAGGCGATGTAAGGATATATAATTCGCCAAGGGTTGAGCTGTAGAGGTCGATGCCGGATTTGCAAGCCGCGAGATATCACTGGTAGAGGGTAACTGTTGTTGGGCATCAGATTTGGGAGGACGACAGGTGTACACACGAAGAGGTGGTTTGAGTTGCACTGGTGTTGGTGGCAGTGTTGGAAGAATTGGTGAAAGACGAGACATAACAGGGTCGGTAGGACGAGGTAGAAGGGGAGGTATAAGAGGATCTGGAGTAAAAGAGTGAAATAGTTGGTCTCCGAGAAAGGTTACATCTGCCGAAACAATCATTTTATGATCATTGGGAGAGTAACACACATACCATTTCTGAGTGAGGGAGTATCCAACGAACATATATTTGGTAGCTCGAGGAACAAACTTGTTAGCGAACGGACCAAGATTATGGACATAACATGTACATCCAAAGACACGGGGCATGACAGACGGAGTGCACCCACTCAACAAAGTTCTGCTTCCCACCGAGAGATATTATAGTGATACGAAGCTCATCACGAACTTCAGGGAGAGCCGAAGAGGAGTCTATATTGTCAAAGGCGCACCGAGGCGCACCGAGGCGCAAAGGGGCCCTTGAGCCTAGGCGCAGGCGCGCGCCTGAGGCACGTGAGGCGCAAAAATGGGGAAGAGCGAATTGGGCGTCCGATTTGATGAAATTGAGCGAATTGGGCGCCCGATTCGCTCAAATTGACCGAATTGGGCGCCCAATGTAAAGAGGCCCTGAAGTCTAGGCACAAGGCGCAGGCGCGCGCCTGAGAAATGTGAGGCACAAAAATGGGGAATTGAGCGAATTGAGTGCCCGATTCGCTGAAATTGAGCGAATTGGGCGCTCAATTGCGCCTAGGGGTGCCTTGGGTGCATCCGCACCAAATTCAGAAAATAAAGTCAACTATTGATTGTCCTTATGCATTAAATTCTACATTATTTATTATTCTATAGTATTTACTGCCAATTAAATTCAGAGAACAGATTAACCATAAGTGTGCTGATACTAAAAATGAAGAAGAAAAATATACCAGTGTTACAAAGGAAGTCTCATTTAAAGTAAAACAACTGGGATGAGGAAGCAAGAAGAAATGAATCAAATACATGTAATATTTGGAAAAAAATTGTTTCATTGACAGACAGTAAGATTGAAAAAATTTCATATCTATTACATTATCAGGAATTTTAAATCACCCTCAAAAAATATCGACAATGACAATCTAAACAGGGAAAGAAAAGATTTGAACAATCAAATAATTATGACTTAAGATACAGGCATACAACAAACAATTGATAAATAAAAGAAAAACATAAAAGATAAATAATCAATATTACATTGGAAATGGCAATACTTCACAGTTCACACATAATCAATATTACTAAGATGCAAGTGCTAACTGCTAAGCTTAAAAAATATAGCAAAGCTTACAAAAGAAGGAAGGTCCATCCAATAGTTGTGGATAAAATTCCCACCTTCACCACCATTCTAGTAAAAAAGAAAGCCTTCATCCAAGAGTTTGTTGTTCTGCGAGTCCTGATGCAGGCAACTTCCAAAACCATAACAACTTCATAAAGTGCATTGGAAATGGCTATACTTCACACATAATCAATATTACATTTTTAGAAAGATAAAAACCACAACAACTTCATAAAGTCCTTAAAATATGAAGATGGATTTTACATCTACCTTGAAATCAGCAGCAGGCCCTATTCGATATAATAAGTGATCTTTATTTAATCATAGGAGACTATGTAGGAGAAATCATTAGTAAAATAACATAAAAAAGATCTTGAAGTTCAATAACAGAAGGCATGAGTTGCCAATTTTCTCCACATAACATAAAGAAAACTTGAAGTTCAATAACAAAAAGAAAACTAATCTAACAACGAAGTTCAATAACATAAAGAAAACATGAATCAAATCTTCAACATCAAATGGTTCGGTCAGGAGATCGAAGTGACAATCAAATAGCAACATCAAATGGTTCGGTCAGAAAATCGAGAGGCACTCAGGCTCCAAATGAAATCAGTCCTGAAAAGCATTATTATTTGTGTAATAAAAAAACATTTATTAATGTATATTTTAAATAAAAGAATTAAAGTATTCTAAAATTTAAGTAATATATTACTCACCTAGCTACTCATCCTCTGAAAAGACTATGTGATGTAGGGTAGGATCCGTGTCGTGCAATCTAGGCTAACTCGAGTGAGTGGACACGTGAACACTTTATGACGACGCTCAGATTCCGACCGACAATTAATTCAAGTCAGAAATTTCAACCCACACATTCAATAATTTAAGCAAAAACAGGTTTCCAATAGGGCAATTAAGCAAAGGCTTTCTCCCAAACGGAGGGCCTAAAATAAGCGCGCCACAAATGGTTCCTTCCTGCAATCAAAACTCTTCACGACACAAGTCCACATATGAATATCCAAGCAAATATAAGTAATCCAAAAGATATTCAAGTGCTGAAAATTAACATTTCCATACAACAAACAACTCACAAATAAGGGAATGTCCGAGGAGGGGAAGATCCGGCGGTTTTGAGGGTAGATCTGGGTTTGTGTGTCGAAACGGTGGCTGTCCACGGTGGGGAAGGGTTGCGGTGGGCTGAAAACGGGTAGATCCGACCAAATATGGACGGATCCGGCCAAGGGGAGGGTGGATCCGGTGGTGGAAAGCGGATCCGGGTGAGGGATGGTGAAGGGGTTATGGGGGATTTGTTGATCGGGGTTTGATCTCCCGGATCGGGGCTGATCCAATAGAGAGGGAGGCCGGTTGAGGGTGGTAGCACTAGATCAAGATAGATCTAGGGTTTTCGGAGTGGTGAGAAGTGGATCCACGAAGGGGAAGAGAAGGAGGGGTCGGTTAGGGCAAAGGAGGCCTTAGGGGGGGTCGGTTTTGGGAGGGGAAGGGGCTGCCGGTGCTGGGCTGTAGGTAGCAGGCCGGCGGTGGATTTACGAGCACAGGAGGGGGCGGTGGAACAGGAAACGGGAGGGGGAGGGGCTGCTGCCCTGGTTGCAGGCCGGTGGGGTTCGGGTAGGGTTTTGGAGGGGATTCAGTGGCCGGATGGGGAAGGGGGTGGTGGAAAATGATGGAGGGGGTTAGGGTTTACCTTGGGGATGAATTTCCACCGCTATGAGTCGGCACCTAGGGCTCCACGACGTCGGCACCGTGGCTTGATCGCGGAGTTCCGGGAATGACTTCCTCCAAAACCAGCAATGATCTTTCCAAGCCTCTAACACTCCTATTTATAACATTCTAAGCATTAGGGCAACCCGGAATCTACGGCTATGATTGACCGAAGAGTTCACGTGTCAAATATAAGAAAATAAAACCGAAAATAACAAAGTTATATATTAAAAAGTTTCGCGACACGCATCAGGACGCATCCGCGGGATCAGGTCGACACTCCGATCAAGACGAAAGTGGGCCCCGCTTTGTTATGGGTCGATGGTCCCCCATCAACTCCCCCCGACTGAAAAGAATTCATCTCCGATGAATGGAGATGATCATACTGTCGTCGAAGCCCAGGGGCGAGTCGATCCAACTCAGTAGGTAGGATCCACCATTCATCAGAGGCGGAGCGGCCTCTCCAACGAACCAGGTAGCGGCATGAAAGTCCAGTGACGGTAGGGACGTACTCATGGGCGACGATGTCTGTAATACTCTCAGCATGCTGCTCTCGCGAAGTGGATCCCGGAGCGATCAAGGGTGCAGGTGGTGTCACCATAGGTGAGGGACTCCCGGGGGTGCGTACAGCTGGGGGCAGGGCAAGTGGCAGAGGTGAGTGGGAGTAAGTTGTAGCTGGTGATGAGGTGGAGTGGTGGTGATCATCCCGACTCGGGTCCAAATATTCGCGAGGTTCGTAATACAGAGTCAAGTCCTCAACATTGAACACCGGATGGATTCCCATACTCTCGGGGATATTCAGCTCGTAGGCATTTGTCCCGATCCGTTTAATGATCGAGCAGAGACCCATTCGTTTTGCGCTTAATTTTTTGGCAGGCCCCGGTGGGAGCCTCTCCGCCCGGATTTGGACCATTACCTGCTCGTCTACGTTGAAAACCTGTTCTCGCCTGTTTAAATCTGTACGCGTTTTATAGTTTTCATTACTTGAAATAATTTGCCGACGGACTGACTCATGTAATTCATGCAAATGACGTGCAAATGACTCGACGGACTCACTTGGACGGGACTCTAATGGACAAGGAATGAGGTCAATGGGCTTCTTGGGTTCATACCCTAATACTATGTGAAATGGGCTCAACCCGGTGGACCTATTGACCGAACTATTATAGGCGAATTCAGCGACGGGAAGGACTGAGTCCCAACTCGCCACATGCTCGCCGACAAGACATCTAAGCAAATTCCCTACACTGCGCTTCACAACCTCAGTCCGCCCGTCTGTCTGGGGGTGATATGCAAATGAAAATTTTAGGGTAGTGCCCGTTTTGTACCATAGGATCTTCCAAAAGTAACTCACGAATCTAACTTTCGTGTCAGAGACTATGGACTTCGGTAGGCCATGTAATCTAAAGACGTCCCGAATGAAAATGGATGCAACACGTGATGCGTCAGCAGTCCTAAAGCAGGCTATTAAGTGTGTCATCTTGGAAAAACGATCAACAACTACAAAGATGGAGTCGTGCTTCTGAACCGTGCACGGCAGTCCAAGTATAAAGTCCATACTAATGTCCTCCCAGGGTCTAAGTGGGACTGGTAAGGGCGTATATAATCTTGTGTTCTGTTTAGTTCCCTTTGCAGTCTGACACGTACGACAATGTCGGACAACTCTGGCCACATCCCTCTTCAGGCCTGGCCAATAAAATCGATCCTCGACGATAGCTATGGACTTATCCCTGCCAAAATGCCCGGCGGCTCCGCCCGCATGAAGCTCCCAAATCAGATAGTCACGGTACGGTGTGCTTGGGATGCACATGTTGGAACCCCGATAAAGGTAACCTTCCCAAATCTTGAAACCGTCGACAGGCTCGGGTGGGTCTCGGGATAAAGCTGCGTATATCTCGCCGAAGTCCGAACAACCTGGGTAATCAGCAATAATCTGCTCAAGTCCGTCCACGTGGGCTCTCAGGGTATGCAGAAGGGTGATCCGCCGACTCAACGCATCAGCAGGTTTGTTCTCAACACCGACGCGATGTTTGAGAACATAGTGGAAATCCTGGAGGTACTCAACCTACTTCGCATGTCTATGCCCCAACTTCTTCTGGGAATCTAAGTACCGATGCGCCTGGTGGTCCGAATAGAGAACGAACTCCCGGGGAAGGAGGTAGTGTCTCCAGTATCGTAACGACTGAACGATCGCATAAAACTCCCTGTCGTAATTGGAGTATTTTTGTTTGGCTTCATTTAACTTCTCGCTGAAATAGGAGACCGGGTGTCCCTCCTGGCTCAACACACCACCGATTCCTACTTCTGAAGCATCACACGCGACCTCAAAAGCCTTGCCAAAATCAGGGAGTCGTAAGACCGGTGTCGTGGTCAACTTCTCCTTAATCTCCTCAAATGCTCGAGTGGCTGCGGGGGTCCACTGAAACTCGCCCTTCTTCAAACAGCTAGTGAACGAGGCCATAATCGTACTAAATCCCCGAACAAACCTCCTGTAGAAGGTAGCTAGACCATGGAAGCTGCGGGCTTCGTGAATGGTCGTAGGCAAGGGCCACTCGCGAATGGACTTAACCTTCTCAGGGTCGACTGACACTCCCGTGGACGATACAATAAACCCCAAAGAACTGAACCGACTCGACATAGAACGAACACTTCTTTAGATTCACGAATAACTTCTCACCACGAAGGGTCTCGAAAAGGAGTCTCAAGTGCGCTAGGTGGTCGTCATGGGTCTGACTATAAATCAGAATATCTTCAAAATACACAACTAAGAACTTGCCCATGTAGGGCCGTAATATCTGTGTCATGATCCTCATGAATGTGCTCGGGCGTTGGACAGCCCAAACGACATGACCAACCACTCATACAGGCCATCTTTAGTCTTAAAGGTCGTTTTCCATTCATCACCCTCTCGTACCCGAATCTGGTGGTACCCACTCCATAGATCGATCTTAGAAAAGAGCTGGACACCTGAGATGGTATCTAACAAATCGTCGAGTCGAGGAATGGGGAACCTATACTTCACCGTAATCTTATTGATGGCACGACTATCGATGCACATGCGCCAGCTACCATCCTTCTTAGGGGTAAGAAGGGCGGGGACGGCACAGGGACTCGGGCTCTCTCGAATGAACTGCTTCCGGAGAAGCTCGTCAACCTACCGTTTGAGCTCGGCGTGCTCATCTGGATTCATACGATAGTGAGGCAGGTTAGGGAGAGAAGCTCCCGGGACTAGATCAATGGCATGCTGGATATCTCACAATGGTGGGAGCTCATCGGGTAACTCCTCAGGCATGATGTTAACAAACTCCTCTAGTAAAGTCTGAATTTCCGGGGGAAGATCCAGGGTCACCGTTGGACTCTCAGAAGTCATGGTGGCAGCAACAATGTAAAATATGCCAACGTTCTTGCTCTCCCGCAGGAACTCACTACACCGTAGGAGATGCAGTGGCCTCGATGACATGGTGCTCGTGGAGGGTTCAATCGGACCCTTGGATTTCTCCTTGGGTCGGGTGGGTGACAACGTGATCTTCTTACCTTTATCGTAGAATGTGTACGTGTTCGACCGGCCGTAGCACGTGGCGTCGAGGTCGTACAACCAAGGTCGTCCCAATAATACGTGGGCAACATCCATAGGAATTACGTCACACCACACGTGATCCTCAAATGTAGCAAGCCTAATGGGAACAAGGCACCGCTGTGTCACCTGGATGGCGGTCTTGTCTACCTAAATGACCCGATAAGGATGAGGGTGGGGCTCGGCTTTCACTTGCATACGCTCTAAACCTCTCTGGGCCACGATATTGACACAACTCTCACTATCAATGGCTAGCTTGCAGGGTCCGCCTGCGCTAGGAAAATACGTGTAGAAGATAGTGGTGCGGCGCCAATCCTCGTCAGCGCGGGGGGGTATATAGGAGGCGTCGCACTACGCCCATCTCTAGGGATCTCTCAGCCTCGCTCTCCCATCCCTCCCGATCGTAGCCTCGACCTCCTCACTAACATCCTCGACTCCCTCTAGGCTCGGCTTCTCTTCCTCAAATAGCAGACTTCGTGTGGGGCAATGTGCCGCCACATGTCCTCTGCCGGAACATCTAAAACACTGAATACCCCCAGGTCTCTGACCCTCGGTGGCGATGGCCTTGCCCTTCATGTCAACGGTGACCCGTGGGGGCGGGTAGCCGTGGTGTAGTCTGGAAAGGGGTGGGCTTCTTGAATGTCGAAGAATCAGTCCGCGAGGGGAACTGCTTCGTACCCGATGTACAGAGATACTGCTCGTACTCTAGGGCGAGTTGGAATATCTGGTCAATAGTCTCGAGGCGATGGGGAATCAACTCTCTCCGGAGCTCCGAACGAAGACCAGCTTTAAATCGAGGCGCGGTGGCAATGAGCTCCTCTGAAATATCGCTCCTAACGACCAACTCATCGAATCGAGCCATATACTCGGCTACCGAAAGCGTCCCCTGACGTAGGTTCTGTAGCTGATCAAACAACTGATCACGGTAAGAGGTGGGGAGATATTTATCCTTCAGTCTCTCCTTCATTTCATCCCAACGAGTGATGGGATAATAGTCTTCTCTCTCGACAGCTCTCTCCACGCTAATCCAACCAACTTCATCTTCGCGAAACGGACGCAACACTCATCTCTCATATCGTACCAGTCAAAATAGTGATCCATGTCTAGGATCCAATCACTAAAGACCTTCGGATCCAAGCGGCCGTCGAACGATGGGGCATCGAGGCGAATCCGACGAGTGATGTCGAAGGCATGGCCACCTCTCCGGGGGTCAGGGTAGTCCCCTGGATAGTCATCATAGTCGTAATCAAATCTTCGTTGATCTGGCGGGTAATACTCATCTCGGTGCTGGTCGCGGCAGCCGGGTGGAGGCACACGGTCCCTAAGGTCAGGTTGCGGCTGACGGGGAATACGATAATCTTCACGCGGAGGTGGGGGTCTATCACGTGCTGGCTCAGGGTTTCGCCTTGCTGGCGGGGCTGGGGCCCGGTAGGGAATGTCACGGCGATGACGTTCCACAGGTGGTTGGCCCACTCTCGGCCGTTGGTCGGGACGTGGGGGAGCATCAGGGTCGTCCTCCAAAGAATCTTCACGATGTGTTGGCATGTCCCTGACATTCTCTAAGTGGTCCAGTCGTAGGTTTACCTCGGCAAGGTCTTGCCGCACGTCATTAAACTGGGTGCCTAAGGTGTCAAAATGATCTTGGATGAGGCGCTGGAACTCAGCAAACGCGGTGCCCGAATTCGAGCTTCCCGCTCGGTCGTCGGTTACTTGTGGTTCTGTCATGCTAGTCCTAAATGTCCTACCACTACGGAGCATGCAAATGACCTAACCTTGACCTCTGATACCAATTTGATGTAGGGTAGGATGCGTGTCGTGCAATCTAGGCTAACTCGAGTGAGTGGACACGTGAACACTTTATGATGACGCTCAGATTCCGACCGACAATTAATTCAAGTCAGAAATTTCAACCCACACATTTAATAATTTAAGCGAAAACAAGTTTCCAATATGGCAATTAAGCAAAGGCTTTCCCCCAAACGGAGGGCCTAAAATAAGCGCGCCACAAATGGTTCCTTCCTACAATCAAAACTCTTCACGACACAAGTTCACATATGAATATCCAAGCAAATATAAGTAATCCAAAAGATATTCAAGTGCTGAAAATTAACATTTCCATACAACAAACAACTCACAAATAAGGGAATGTCCGAGGCGGGGAAGATCCGACGGTTTTGAGGGTAGATCCGGGCTTGCGTGTCAGAACGGTGGCTGTCCGCGGTGGAGAAGGGTTGCGGTGGGCTTAAAACGGGTAGATTCGACCAAATATGGACGGATTCGGCCAAGGGGAGGGTTGATTCAGTGGTGGAAAGCGGATCCAGGTGAGGGGTGGTGAAGGGGTTAAGGGGAATTGTAGATCGGGGTTGGATCTCCCGGATCGGGGCTGATCCAAGAGAGAGGGAGGCCGGTTGAGGGTGGTAGCACTAGATCAAGATAGATTTAGGGTTTTCGGAGCGGTGGGAAGTGGATCCACGAAGGGGAAGAGAAGGAGGGGTCGGCTAGGGCAGAGGAGGCCCTAGGGGTGGTCGGTTTTGGGGGGGGGAAGGGGCTGCCGGTGCTGGGCTTTAGGTAGCAGGCCGGCGGTGGATTTCCGAGCACATGAGGGGGCAGTGGAACAGGAATTTGGAGGGGGAGGGGCTGTTGCCCTGATTGCAGGCCGGTGGGGTTCGGGTAGGGTTTTGGAGGGGATTCGGTGGCCGGATGGGGAAGGGCGTGGTGGAAAATGATGGAGGGGGTTAGGGTTTACCTTGGGGATGAATTTCCACCGCTAGGAGTCGGCACCTAGGGCTCCACAGCGTCGGCACCGTGGCTTGATCGCGGAGTTCTGGGAATAACTTCCTTCAAAACCAGCAATGATCTTTCCATTAACACTCCTATTTATAACATTCTGCGCATTAGGGCAACCCAGAATCTACGACTATGATTTGCCGAAGAGTCCACGTGTCAAATATAAGAAAATAAAACCGAAAATAACAAAGTTATATAGTAAAAAGGTTCGCGACGCGCATCCGGACGCATCCGCGGGATCGGATCGTCACTCCGATCAAGTCTTTCAACGAGAATAGACGAAAGTGGGCCCCGCTTTGTTATGGGCCGATGGTCCCCCATCACCATGTCTTCATCATCTTCTCCACTATCGTTATAATCTTCTTCTTCGTTGTATTCAACTTCCTCTTCATTGACATCGCCGACATCTCTAAGGACTAAGGAAGTAGTAGTCTCTTTAATGACTTATGAAGTAGGAGCTTTCATTTTAGATATGCTCCATTTCTCAAATGTCTTTGTAGGAACCACATTTTTTCCTTTCGTTAACCGTGTGCGATAAATTTCTTCTTCAACTACAATGGCACTCGCAATTGTGCCCCAAGTTAATAACTCATCATCAAAGACCAAGTCCTCCCGCTCAGCCTCAGCCTCATTATCTTCTTCCATTCTTCCTATCAACCATTCATTGATATCATCAATATCTGTCAACGAAATTGGATCTATGCGATCACGTGCATCATATCGACGTCTCAACGCTCGATTGTATTTCACAAAAACTAAATCATTCAAACGCTGTTGAGCTAGTCTGTTTCTATTTTTGCTATGTATCTGGAATAAACAATAACCGTATAAACAAGTTATCTTTTATATATAAAATATAAATCACTGATAATAAATTTTAAAAGCTTACATGTTAAAAAAAAAATCCATTTTCGCTCACAACCGGATGCACTGCATGTAAGACTAAGCACGTTTATGTCTAATCTTCTTAGGTTCGGAGTTGAAGCAACATACGATTACCACAATTCAGCTGTTAGGATAGTAAATATTTAAAAATTGAAAATTCTAAACAAACTTGTTTGAATATTGTCTAATTTTCCTGAGAATTTTATTTTTCTATGCCGAATTGCAAATTCCATTCCAAATAGCCCTTCAACATTTCTATATAAAATTAATTGGTCAATAATTTTATCTTGCTCTCCATGGCTTTGAACCAGTCTTTGCATTGTCTTGTATAAACCCTCCATAATTCTCTATATTCTGCTAAAACACAAGGCTAGTATTGCAGCATAAAATAAAATCAATAATGATTTATTGCCTGCAATCCTAAAATAAAATCAAAGCAGGAAACTAACCAATTGTTCGACATCGGATAGGCGGATACGAAGAGGGTTTCGAGCAGGAAGACTTAGAAAATGAGCAAGAAGAGGAGCGGCGGTCCTTGAGAGCAAGAGGAGCGGAGGCACTTGAGAGCAAGACGAGTGGCGGCCCTTGAGAGCAAGACGAGTGGCGGCCCTTGAGAGCAAGAGGAGCGGCGGCCGGTGGGCTTTAGAACGGAAAAGGAGAGCTTTTTCGCAGAAGAGAATGCTGAGGAGAGCTTGTCGGCGCGGGGTGAGAGGAAAAAATGAGCGCACGATTTCCTTGTGAGAAATATAAATTAGGACGGGTTTTTCCAGGCATCGGGGAGAGCTTGACCGCTACCGCCATGGGTCAAATTTGGCCGGGTTTTCCAGGCGCGCCTGGATGGCAAGAAAGGCGCGCGCCTGGATGGCAAGAAAGGCGCGCGCCTGGATGGCAAGAAAGGCGCGCGCCTGGATGGCAAGAAAGGCGCGCGCCTGGATGGCAAGAAAGGCGCGCGCCTAGGCACACCTGGGCGCGCCTGAGGCACTTCTCTCGCCTCGGTCGTCCTGAGGCACTTTGGCTCGCGGCTCGTGCGCCCGACGCCTCAGGCGCGCCTAGGCGCGCGCCTTGACAACATAAGGAGCAGCAACCGAGGCAGAAAGAAAGGAAGCAGTGATCGAATCCATGGAGCAAGTAGTAGCAAGGGGAGTTGCAGCAAGAGGAGCAACTTCTGTGGAAAGAAGAACCTGCAACAAGGCAAGCAAGAGTCACAACAAGACTAGGTGGCGACTAGGCGAGTTGTAGATGCGACTAGTTGAGAAGAAAACAGTGAACCAGGCACGTACAGAGCTAGCAGCCTGGAAGGGAACAGAAGCGGCTAGGCCAGGAGAGCAACGGAAGAACCAGCGGCCAAGGATAGCAAGACGCGGTTGGGAGAGCAACGATGACCTAGAGAACAACAGCTGCGGCGAGGCGAACATTAATCAGTTAGACCTGACGATTAGAAGATCAAAAGACGCGGCTAAGAGAGCCACGTCGGACTGGAGATCAGCAGTTGCAGCAAGGAAAGCAATGTGCGCGGGCAGACGAACAACGCTGACCTGGAGAATAACAACAACAACTAGAAGAGCAAGAACACGGGGCCGCGCGAGTAGGAGATGCAAGCCCAGAAGCCGCACGAACCGCGACAAAGAAGAAGTGGTTGCGGAACATTGTCAGACAGGTGGGGCCCATCGATGGGAGATGGAGGCTATAAAAGCAGAGGAATACGACAACAACATATAGCAAAAGGAACGAGGATTGACAACAGTAGAAGTTGTGGTTATAAAATACGTAGCCGCAAAATGAAGAAGTGTGGTTAGAAATTTCTAACCACCCAGGGAGCACGAGCAAGCGAGAGCACGACTTAGAAATTTCGGATCGTCGGCTCTGATACCATGTAGAAAGACATAGGAGAGAAAAAAAAGGAAATTGACATAGGAGAGAAAAAAAGGAAATTTTATTAATTTCTCTAATTCTTCGATACTTGAATACATGTATTTGTACATTTAAATAAGAAGGGAAGGAGGATAGGATACTCATCCTACAATGTGGGACTAAACTACAAGAAGATGGGCTATAATATGGGCCTTAATTTTGTGCCTTATTTTTCTTTAGCAGCTTTGATTTATCATTATGAGTTGCTTTAACATTATGAGTTGCTAGTGAAAGAGATTGTAAATATTTAGACCCCTTAAAAAACAAAAAAAATTAAATACAACGTAGCAAGGACACACTGAATAGTGAATATACTGAGGTAATAAATATAATGTAATTACTAGTTTACATTATTTGCATTTTACAATTTACATTATTTAGAATTTATCATTAAGATTATTTGTTGTTTAAATTAGGTTTTATCTTCCATAACATGGATTCAAGCAGTAGCGTTACTGAAAATGACAAAAAACTTTTTTGAAAATATGTGACAAGAGGGAACAAGTTAACTGAAGGAGGTGGAAGTATACGTTGGACATATAATTTCTGTGGTAAGCATTACAAAAACTCACGCACTCGCATGAAGAGTCATTTATTGAGGATGAAGAGTAGCGGAATCGAAACATGTAACAAGGTTCCGACTTCCATATATAAGGATATCTTGAAGAAAGATAAAAATGCTCAAGATTTTATTGAGCGACGACTTTCAAAATTTATATCGGTAGCTCCAAGTACTTCAAGTGGAGTTGGAAATATTGGTGATAAGCGGAAAAAAAATGATGATCCAAGCGATAGTGAAAAAAATTCAATTTCTAGTGCATTCAATAATGTGGTTTGAGCTCATTTGGATGCTTTAATTACTATGGCATTTTATTCGGTGGAGTTGCCATTCAATCTAGCAAGAATTCTTTATCGGGGAAAATCTTATTTTTTTGCCGCTAGTCATAATCTTGTGGGATATGTACTATCCAGAACCACTTTGTTGTTGAAGGAGAAGATATAAATAAAAAAAAGATTCGCTCCCATTCGAGGGATGCGGATAGAGAAAGGAGTTAGTATTGTAAGCGACAGATGGAGCGATCCACAAATAAGATCACTCATTAATTTTATGACAATAACCGATTCAAAAGTAATGTTTTTGAAGGCAGTTAATTGTGATGGTCAAACCAAAGACAAGTATTTCATTGCCTCTTTGGTCAAAGAGGTAATTTTAGAAATAGGATATGAAAATGTTGTTCAAGTTATAACGGATAATGCGGCAAATTGCAAGGAGTGGGGCAACTTATTGAGAGTGGGTTTCCATCAATTTTTTGGACTGCTTATGTGGTGCACATTCTCAATCTAGATTTGAAGAATATATGTGATGTTAAGAATTCGGAGAATAATGCGGTTATGTATGAAGAGTGTTTGTGGATTACCCATATTGGTGTTGATGCTTTGTTCATTAAGAACTATATAATGAATCATTCCATGATATTAGCTATGTTTAATGAGTTTGTGAGCTTAAAATTATTATCTATTGCCGAAACTCATTTTGCATCAATTATCATCATGTTAAAACAATTCAAATTTATAATGAATGGACTCCAAAGAATGGTTATTAGTGATCATTGGCTTCTATATCGTGATGATGATATGGAAAAACGAGACATGCGAAAGAAAAGGTCTTGGATGATGATTGATGAGATTCCATTGAGTATATTCTTTCATTTACCGCACCAATATATGACATGATTCGCTTTTGCAAATTGGGTAAGCTTTGTCTTCATTTAGTATATGATATATGAGACACATTGATTGAAAGAGTAAGGAAGGCTATCTACTCTTATGAGAGGAAAAGAGAAGTTGTGTCTACCTTTTTGAGATATTACATGCTATCTTTGTGGATTGTTGGAACAAGAATAACACTCTACTTCATTGCTTTGCGCAGTCATTAAATCCAATGTACTTATCTTTTTTAATTATAAATTTATATTTTTTCTTTTGTATGGCTGATTTTTAACTCATAGTTTTTTTTTATTTCACTAGAATCGATATTATAGTGAACAATGGATAACAGAGGATCTAAATAGAATTGCTATTCATAAAGATCTAGAAGTTAGCAAAGAAAGAAATAAATGTTTGAAAAAGTATTTTCCAAGCTCAATGGAGCATAATGTGGTCGCCAAGGAGTATGCAGAGTTCATTGACAAATCAGGGGGATTTTAATGATTATGATTATGTAGAAGAGTTGAGTAAACCTTGTATATACTTCTTGAATAATCAATTACAAATGTGAGTACAAATATATATAGAGAGAGTGAGAGAAATCCTTATTACAAGATGTGTGACTAAACATTCTAGTTAAGAGACTAAATGAGTCTTTACTAATGACCTTGGTGAGGATGTCGTGGTAAGAGACTAGTTACAAAATGCGTATAAATCGTAGGCACCGAGCTTGGACAAGAACTGATAGTACAGAGGTCGTGGTAAGGCCTTGGTGAGGATGTCAGCAACTTGCTCGGTAGCTGAAACATGCATTAACTCTACTTTCTTTAATTTAACCTTTTCTCGAATGAAATGACAATCAACCTTAATGTGCTTTGTCCGTTCATGAAAAATAGGATTTTTGGCAATGTCTATGACAACCTAACAGTCGCAAAATAGAGTGGCCGGTGCGGAAAGCTTGACTCCTAAATCATCAAGGAGACTCTCAAGCCAAGTGAGCTCAGACGCAACAACTGTCATTGAATGTTACTCGGCCTCAGCGGATGAACGGGCAACAACAGACTATTTCTTGCTACGCCAAGTAATGAGATGTCCTCCAAAATAAGTGCAGTATCCACTTGTGGAACGTCGATCATCCAATGAACCAGCATATCAACGTCACAATAAGCACTCAGAGATAAGGGAGACGAAGAGGGCTTGTATACAAGTCCCAGTCCAGGAGCAGTCTTCAAGTATCGAAAAATGCGCTCAACTGTCTGGAGATGAGAGATACGTGACTCATGCATGAATCGACTAACAATCCCAACAGCTAATGATATATCAAATCTTGTAACAGTGAGATATATCAGTTTTCCCACAAGACGACGATAATACTTTGGGTTTGGAAGGAGTAGATCAAAGTCTCAGGCATGAGCACATAACTTGTGATTAATATCCATGGGAGTGTCGAAAGACTTGCATCCAGAGTAGCCCGCATCATGAAGCAAGTCAAGACAATACTTCCTTTGAGATAACACCAGTCCATCAGGTCGCCGAGCCACCTTGAGACCAAGAAAGTAACGAAGGCTTCCCAGGTCCTTTGTTTGAAACATAGTCGCCAGATATTATTTGATCATATGTATTCCTGTAAGATCGTCTCCCGTAATCAGAATATCATCAGCATATATCAAGAGAATCATTGTGCCTGTTGGACGATGCCGAGTGAATAATGAGAAGTCGGCTGAACTCCGAGTGAACCCAACAACACTAACAGTCTGACTAAATTTGTCAAACCATGTCCGAGGCGACTGTTTGAGACTATAAAGTGACTTCTTCAGAGAATAGACAAGAGACTCCCCCGTGGTCTCAAACCCGGGAGGTTATTGTATATAGACGCTTTCCTGTAAATCACCATTAAGAAAAATATTTTTGACATCTAGTTGGTGCAACTGACAGTGCCGATGAACAGCGAGGGAGATCAACACACGAACAATATTCAATTTGGCAACTGGAGAAAATGTTTCATCATAATCTAGAACTTGTTGTTGAGTAAAATCACGAGCCACCAGACGAGCTTTCAAACGTTGAACCGCCCCATCTGGTCCTTGTTTGAGGGCAAACAACTACTTACAACCCACGCAAGTCTGTCCAGAAGGAAGAGGGACAAGATCCCAAGTGTGGTTTGCCCAAAGAGCAGACATTTCTTCGTCCATAGCCACTCACCATCCTGGATGTTGGAGAGCCTCTTACTCAGAAGTAGGGATGGTAATAGAGGATAAAGAAAGTGCAAACTGACAAAGTTCCGGAGAAATACGATGGAATGAGACATAATTCGCCATTGGGTGAGCAATAGAAGTAGTTGTCGGATCCGCATGCTACAAAATATCATCAGAGGAGGGCATCTCCCTTAGGGTAGTTGTCACGGCCCAGGCCCGGCTCGAGGAGTCTTAATGGGACCCGACTGGAACTGTGGAGTCCTGCAGGCTCGAAGTAACCCCAACCCTTTTCCGCACTTGTTTCTCAGCGCGACGGGTTGTTGAGATGGGGTCTCGAACCCACAACTCCTAGATAAGGGGATCTTCAACCATCCCTCATCACCGACTGAGCTGCATAACGCAGAGGGTTGTTGAGATGGGGTCTCGAACCCACAACTCCTAGATAAGGGGATCTTCAACCATCCCTTATCACCGACTGAGTTGCAACTTAGTTGGTGATGAGGGATGGTTGAAGATCCCTTTATCTAGGAATTTTGGGTTCGAGACCCCATCTCAATAACCCGCCGCGCTGAGAAACAGATAGAGAAAAGGGTTGGGGTCACTTTGAACCTGCAGGACTCCATGGTTACCAGTCGGGCCCCATTAAGACTCCTCGAGCCGGGGTTGGGCCGTGACAGTAGTGGGTGAAGGAGGACGACGAGTATACACACGAGTAATAGGTGGTTTGTGTGGAAGTGGCGTGGGAAGAGGAGGTGGGTTTGGTGGGAGTGGTGTAGGAAGGAGAGGCGGAAGGGTAGGAGTAACATGGACATCAGGCCGTGGAAGGAGTGGTGGGGGGAGAGAATCAGTTGGTTGAGAATGATGTGGCTGGTATTCTAGAAAGGTGACATCAGCAGAAGTAACAACCTCGCGATCTTTAGGAGAGAAACATACATAACCCTTCTGAATACGAGAGTGACCAACAAACATATATTTTGTGGCACGAGGAGCTAGCTTGTCTATGGACGAGCCAAGATTATGAACATAGCACACACAACCAAACACACGAGGGGTGACCGAAAAGGCAGGTGTGGAGGAAAAGAGAAGATTGAAGGGAACCGCAAAGTTGAGAACAGAGGAAGACATGCAGTTAATAAGAGAACATGCAGTAGAGACCGCGAAATTCCAATATTGCTTTAGAACATTTGAAACATAAGAGAGCGGGTAACCTCAAGGAGGTGGTGATTCTTGCGTTCAACAACGCCATTTTGTTGGGGGGGGGGGGTATAAGCACATGAGGTTTGGTGGATGATTCCAAACTCTACACATAGGTTGGTAAACATATGACTAGTGTATTCACAGACATTATTAGAACGAAGAGTTTTCATTGTAGTGGAGAACTGGTTGCAAGTTTCAGTGATAAAGACACGGAAAACACCCGACAGTTCAGAGCGATCACGAAGGAGATACAACCATATCACTCGAGAGTAATCATCTACAAAGGTAGCAAAGTAACGATAGCCAAAAACACTAGTGATTTTGTATGGTCCCCAGATATCAGAGTGAACAAGATCAAATGGAGCAACACTCCGAGTGGGATGAGGCGAGAACGTAGACCAATGATGTTTTCCATAGATACAAGACTCACAAGTGAATTCTCGGATGGAGACATCGGGAAGAACTTTTCGGAGTATGTTTAGAGGAGGGTGTCCAAGACGGTGATGCCACTCAGAAGAGCTAACATAGGACAAAACCGTCGGAGGAGAGGGGTCAAGGATGTAGAGACCATTCGACAGATGCCTTTTTCCAACGATAGACTGCGTTTGCGATCCTGCACAACATAAGAGGTGGAGGAGAATGTTACGTAGCAATCAAGATCTTGAGTGAGACGACTAATAGAGATAGGGTTGAAAGGAGAGCACGAAACATGAAGAACAGAGCGACGAGTGATGAAGGGAGTAATGCGAATGTCTGCGGAGCCAGAGACAAGAATGATGTCCCCACTTGCAACAGTAATAGACTTGGGATGCACCTAGTCCAAGTAGCGAGATGGCTGCCGTGAAGTAATATGGTGGGAGGCCCTTGAATCCAAGATCTAGGACGAACTATGGGCAAGACAAAAAACACACCGCCAGAGATGGACACAACAGAGTTCGAAGAATTGTCGATCCTCCCTTGAAGTTGCTGGATTTGGAGTCACAAGTCAGCAATGTCATACGAAAGGCTTTGAAGTAGAATGGGCATCCATGGGCAAAGAAGTCGCAGCGGCTAAGATGCAAACCAGCGGCTAAGAAGCAATCTGTGCGGCAGAGTGAAGTCGCACCGACCAGTGACAACAAAGAGACTCCGAGAAGACCCAGCGGCGGAGTAGATAGCATCCAACGGCAAGGGAAAACCGTGCAGAGCAACTGCAGGAGAAGCGGCCAACCCGTAGCAAACCACATGCGACAAAGCAGAGCCATGCCGCAGCGGGAACTAAAGCCCGCAGGTATGTAGGAGCAGCGGAGAAGCAACGGACTAGCGGCTAGACAAGCATACACAAGGCGGCCAGATAAGTCGCAACAAACCCCCAGTGGATAGCAGGAGAGGTCGCCAATGGATAGAGGAGCAAGCCTGCAGCAAGCAGTAAGTCCCGCAGCAGCCGCGGGTAGAGAACTAGATCCGCAACGGATAGAGGAATAAGCTTGCAACAGCGGGTAGAAGGCCAGTACGCGCGACAAGCAGAGAAAGAAGAGAGGGCGTCGACGGAAAAAAACTGAAGAATACCGCGCGAGTCCGCTGCGAGTAGATGAGAAATCTATAGGCCGCATCGAACAACAACGAGAAAGCAAATGAGGCGATCGCGCGAGAAGCCTAACAAGAGCAGTCCGCGAGAGAAGAGAAATAAAATTCCGCGTTGCAAGAGACCGCAAGCAGTCCATGGCGGGAAGAAGCAATCCGCGACAAGAAGAGGTCGAGCGGGTAAGAACAATCCGCGACTAGAAGAGGCCGCAACAGATAGAAACAGACCGCAGCGGGAAGAAGCTTACCGCATCGGGAAGAAGCAGACCGCAACAGCAGTTCAGAAGCCGATGAGAGAAAGAGGAAGAGGTCGAGCGATTAGGGGGAAGCGGGGCCCAGACGAATCCCTATATAAAAGGGAGAGGAGAGAAGAGATGGGCGGGAGGGAGGAGAACACCGAGCCTGCAGAAGGGGATGCGGTAAAGAAAAAAAGACCTCCCAACGGTGAGCGGATAGGAAGCCGGAAACGGAGGCGGACAGGAAAACCACGCGGCGGTCAAAAAAGGGGTTATACGCCGAGGGGAGTGTCAGGTGGATCCACCAGAGAGAAGGAAAGAGGCGGGTAGAAATGAAGAGATCGCAGACAAGGTGCAGTTAAGGAAAGCAGAGACCGCCTGACAGACTGGAAGGTAGTGGGCGGTTAGAAAAGCGCAGGCCGGATTTTTGCCTCTGATACCATGTTGAAGAGTTGAGTAAACCTTGTATATACTTCTTGAGTAATCAATTACAAGTGTGAGTACAAATATATATATAGAGAGAGTGAGAGAAATCCCTATTACAAGATGTGGGACTAAACATCCTAGTTAAGAGGCTAAATGAGCCTTTAGTAACGAGCCTTTACATATATCATTCAACAACTTCAATTCAAAATTGTTATCTTTTAGATCCAAAGACTTGGTGGATAAATCATGGCTTGCCGGCCCCTTCACTTCAAACCATTGCATTGAAGCTATTAGTACAACCATCATCTTTTTCTTGCGTCGAGAGAAATTGGAGTACTTACCCATTTGTCCATTCAATGAAAATGAATAGAATGACACCGCAATGTGCGGAAGATTTAATAAATATTCATAGCAATTTTCGACTTCTTTCTAGAAGAGATCAAAAATACAATGAATGCGAGTCTATATTGTGGGATATTGTGGGATATTGTGGACGATGTCTTTGAGTCATTCGATGATGTAGATACACTTGAGATAGCTCCGCTACGCGCCTGGAGTTCAGACTCTATCACCAGATAGTGAGAAGCTTTAGTTAGATCAAGGTCCCCCTTTTCTCTTTTGTATACGCCAGATGTCAGGTGTCTAAACGGCTAGGTAAAGGGTCGTTTTCTACTTCGCTGAAAGAGAGACTAATTTGAGCTGATGTCACACTCTGGTACTTCGTACCAAAACCTATCTAGGTGTGTTGATAGGAAGAGACCAGAAAGAGCCATTCAAGAATCTCCAGTTGGAAATTCAGAACATTGAACTGTGCCTTCACCCAACCCACGCGGTCCTTTTGGCAGCGGGTGGTTACCAATGTCATACTAGACTCTATTCTGACTGAACTACCTTCAGCCCCGAAGTCACTTCTCCTCTCTTCCCTCTCGACAGGGAACTGAGCTAGAGGAATTCATTCTCTCGTACTTTTGCTGTAGACAAGAAGTGAAAGTGTAGCGCTTCTCGTTTCAAGCCTCTTTCGATAGGCGAAGAGGTGGGACTAGGAGGTTACTACAAGTGCTGTGATGAGATCTGTCTTTCGGTTTAGTCGATCAAAGCCGCTTACCTCTGTCTTAACAAAGAAAGATTTGCCAATCCTGTGAGGCGAGCGACATCGAAGTCTAGACTACCCGCCAAAAGCTGTATGTTCAGCTAATCTATCGCTTGATGAACCAAAGTTGGAGCTCTCGATTATTGAAGATGTTGAAGTTGATACTACTTGAGAGAATGCTTAATTTTTTAAACTTGATATTTTTCATGTGAATGTAATGAAACAATGATCAATTGATGTAATGATGTGGACATATAGTATATTGTTCTTTATGATGCTTGTTTCCTTGAATGTTCTCTATATTTTTATAGTATTATATGAAATGTTATTTATAGCATTATATGAAATGTCAATAATGTGTAATATAAGTTTGAAGTCCCGATTTTCATATGTATGATCTATGTTATAGTCTTATTAAAAAAATTTCATTACAATTCAAGATATATACACATAGTTTGTAGTTGTCTTTGTTAGAAAGGCCTATTTTAGGGCCCATCTAGGGGCCCATTCTTCTCTCTTCTCTCTTTATTTATATTAGTCCCACATCTTGGTTTGGGATTTCTCTCTTTCTTCTTCTCCTATACAAATGTATTCATACTTATAATTATCTATTCAAGAAGTATATACAAGGTTTGGAGCTTTTTCTACATGGTATCAGAGCGACCGGTCCTCAGCCTGCGGTTTTTCCTTTCTACCCGCCAGCTCGCCTAGCTCCTGCGGACTGCTCGCCTCCTTCCCGCCTACCCGCCTCATTCCGGTCTGCGGCTCTATCTGCTCCGGTTGCGGCCTTCCTTCTCTTATCCGCATAGCTTCTGCGGACTGCCCTCTTTCTTTCCGCTTCTCTTCTTCTCCTCCGTGGTTCCACCCTCCTCAGGCTTCTTATAGCCATCTTCTCCTCTGACCCGTGGGGACCACCTCCTTATCCGCTGCGGACTCTCATCCTGTCCGCTGCGAGCTCTTCTCCTTGCTGCCTCGCGCTCTTCTTCTTATCCGCGGCGGGCTCCTCTCCTCTTGACCGCTACGGTCTCCTGCTGCTTGGGTTCTTCAACCTCGCGGTTTCCTCTTCTCCGTTGCGGACTCTCCTTTTAACCGCGTCATCTATTCTTCTGTCCGCTCGAGCCTCTCTACTCGCGGACTTCTCCTTCCCCGCCGCGGGCTCTTCTCTTGTCCGCCGCGAGTTTCTCTCCTCTCGCCTGCTCGCGTGGTTGTTTCTGGACTCTTGCCGCGGCCTGCCTCTTCTTCTCGCGGCCTCATCTCGTCGCTTGCTCTACCCGCGCGGACACCCTTTCTTTCTACCTGTTGCGGTCTCTCTTCCTGTCCGCCGCGGGCCCCTTCCTCTTACTGCTTTGAGTTGTTTTACTCGCGGTCTCGTCTGCTAACCGCTCGAGTTCCTAGCTCGTAGTATCTTGCTTCCCGCTGTGACCTTTCCTTACCGGTGCGAGTTCTCCTCTCTACCTCTATCCGCGGCTGTCCTCCTGATCGTGCGGGCTTCCCTTTCCGCCTTTTGGTCGCGATCTGCCTAATCGCTGGTGTGACCGCGCGGTCTGATCCTCTTCTCGCTGCAGCCTCCCGCTCTGCCTCTTCTTGGTGCGACCTGCTTCTCGCTGTCGACTCCTCCTTCTCGCCGCGGTCTGGTCCTTCCCGCTGCAGCTTGGTTCTTGCTGTCGCCGGCTTCTTCTTGCCGCGGCCTGGTCATTCTCTATCCGCCCGGTCTGGTTCCTTATTCGCCAGGTGTTTGCTTCTATTGCGGTCTTCTCCTAACCGCGCAGCCTGCTTGTTTCTAGCCGCTGCGGACTCAGTTCTTCCCGCGCTGGTCGTTGTCGTTTCTTGTCGCTGGTGCGTTGTCACCGTGACCGTTGCAGACTATTCCTTGCATAATGATCAGCTGTCCTCCGGGCTCCGTGGTGTCTGTTTCCGATGGTGGTACCTCCTGCCTTGCTCACAGCTCATCCTGGATTTTGGATTCCGGGGCCTCTCACCACATTACATCACGGAAACCACCACAATATTTGAACTACGTGTATCCCCAGTTCATTACTGTTGTTAGTGGGGACACACTTCCCGTCTCTGGTGCGGCAGATATTAACCTCACTCCCTCCATTACTCTTCGTTCCGCTCTTCATGTTCCGGGCTCTCCGTTCAACCTTCTCTCTATTGGTCGACTCACTGCTGACCTCGATTGTGCTGTTATTTTTTCTTCTAACTCGTGTGTTGTGCAGGATCGCAAGACGCAAACCATCATTGGAAAAGGGCATTTGTCAAATGGTCTCTATATCCTTAATCCGTCTCCCCCAACGGTGTTGTCGTCTATTAACTCAGTTGACTGGCATCGACGTCTGGGTCATGCTCCTCTAAACATCCTCAAAAAATGTCTCCCAGACGTGTCCTTCCACGAGTTCACGTGTGAGTCCTGTATCTATGGGAAACATCATCGCTCTACGTTCTCACCACATCCTTCTCGGCGTACTGCTCCCTTTGATCTTGTTCACTCCGATATTTTAGGCCCTTACAAAATTACAAGTGTTTTTGGATACCGTTACTTTGTCACCTTTGTCGATGACTACTCTCGGGTGACCTGGCTGTATCTCCTTTGTGACCGCTCTGAATTGCCCGGTGTATTCCGTACTTTTTTCATTGAAACTCGCAACCAGTTCTCCACCACCATTAAAACCCTCCGCACCGATAATGCCTGTGAATACACTAGTCATACCTTCTCTCACCTCTGTGCGGAGTTTGGGATCATCCATCAGACCTCCTGTGTCTATACCCCCCAACAAAATGGCGTTGCTGAACGCAAGAATCAACACCTGCTCGAGGTCACCCGCTCCCTTATGATTCAGATGAATGTTCCAAAACAATATTGGAATTTTGCGGTTTCAACCGCTTGCACTCTTATTAACCGCATGCCTTCATCTATCCTCAATTTTGCGGTTCCCTTCAATCTCCTTTTTCCCTCCCAACCTCCATTCTCCATCACCCCACGCGTGTTTGGTTGCGTATGTTTTGTTCATCATCTTGACCCGTCCACTGACAAACTTGCCCCCCGTGCCACTAAATATATGTTTGTGGGCTATTCTCGAACTCAGAAGGGCTACGTGTGTTTTTCTCCCACAGATCGCAAGGTGGTTACTTCTGCTGATGTCACCTTCCTCGAAGATCAGCCGTATTACTCTCAACCTATTGACCCTTCTCTTCCGCCACCTGTCCCGCGACCTGTTATTCCCGTAAATTCCACCATTCCACCTCTACTTCCCCCACCCATCCCACCTAAACCACCTACACCACCAGTCATTCGTGTGTACACTCGACGTCCTCCCTCGTCTACTACCCTACGAGAGCTGCCCCGCTCTAATGTTGCTTTGCAACCTGCGGATCCGACAACTGCTTCCACTGCCCACTTAATGGCCAACTTTGTCTCTCTTCACCGCCTCTCTCCGGAACTCCGTCAGAGTGCTCTCTCTTTATCCTCTATCTCCACCCCTAATTCTGTTCAGGAGGCTCTTCACCACCCTGGATGGCGGGCGGCCATGGAAGATGAAATGCGGGCTCTCTGGGCTAACCGAACTTGGGATCTGGTTCCTCTTCCTGCAGGTCAATCCTGTGTTAGCTGTAAGTGGATCTTTGTTATTAAACATGCGGCGGATGGCACCGTTGAGCGTCTAAAGGCCCGGCTCGTGGCCCAGGGTTTTACTCAGCAACATGGCCTTGATTATGAGGAAACCTTTTCTCCGGTGGCAAAATTGAACACGGTCCACGTTCTTCTCTCCCTGGCTGTTCATCGTCATTGGGCACTTTATCAGCTGGATATTAAGAACGCGTTTTTCAACGGTGATCTGCAGGAGACTGTTTACATGCACCAACCTCCCGGGTTTGAGACCACGGGGGAGTCTCGGGTCTGTCATCTTCGAAAATCTATTTATGGTCTCAAACAGTCCCCGCGCGCTTGGTTTGAAAAATTCAGCAAGGTTGTCTGTGATAGTGACTTTAGTTGGAGCTCGGCTGATTTTTCTCTTTTCACCCGACACCGGTCAACCGGAACTGTGATCCTACTTGTCTATGTGACGATATCCTCATTACTGGCGACGACATTACAGAGATACAACATATCATGAAGCAGTTAAACTCCACTTTTCAGACCAAAGATCTTGGCAACCTTTGGTATTTCCTTGGACTTGAGGTTGCACGACGCCCTGATGGTCTTGTGTTAACCCAACGGAAGTATTGTATGGACCTCCTTCATGATGCCGGGTATTCTGGATGCAAACCTGCGGATACTCCTATGGATGCAAATCACAAACTCTCAGCCCACAACTCTGACTCCGACAAGCTCCTCACAAATCCAGAATACTATAGACGCTTGGTTGGGAAGCTGATCTATCTTACGGTCACTCGACCATATATCTCTTTTGCTGTGGGAGTCGTAAGTCGTTTTATGCATGCTCCTCGGACATCTCACCTTCAAGCTGTCGAGCGCATTCTTCGATATCTCAAGATCACTCCAGGACAAGGGCTTGTGTACAAGCTATCCACATCTCTATCCCTTGTCGCGTACTCTGACGCTGACTATGCCAGCTCCATTGATGATAGGCGTTGCACAACAGGTTTTTGTACTTACTTCGGTGGACATCTCATAACCTTGCGCAATAAGAAACAGAATGTGGTTGCTCGCTCTTCTGCTGAAGCTGAGTACCACGCTATGGCTGCTGTTGTTTTCGAGTTAACTTGGCTTGAGAGTCTTCTGAGAGACTTGGATGCTCGTCTCTCATCACCAGCGACCCTATTTTGTGACAGTCAAGCGACAATCCATATTGCCAAGAATCCAGTCTTTCACGAACGCACAAAGCATATTGAAGTTGACTGTCACTTTATCCGAGAAAAGGTACAGGCAAAGAAGATAGATTTGGAGCATGCTCCTGCTGCAAGCCAAGTTGCTGACATCCTGACTAAAGCTCTCTCCCGGCCACTATACTACCAGTTTTTATCCAAGCTTGGTGCCTACGACTTGTACGCTCCAGCTTGCGGGGGAGTGTTAGAAAGACCTACTTTAGGGCCCATCTAGGGGCCCATTCTTCTCTCTTCTCTCTATTTGTATTAGTCCCACATCTTGGTTTGAGATTTCTCTCTTTCTTCTTCTCCTATATAAATGTATTCATACTTGTAATTATCTGTTCAAGAAGTATATACAAGGTTTGGAGTTTTTTCTACAGTCTTATTTTTATAATAATTAGTACTTATATTAAATTTTTTTTAAATGTTTACCTTATCCTTATTTTTTTAAAAAATCATGTCTCCCGTATCTGTTCGTATCGTATCCCGCTTCTGTCCCCATGCTACATAGCTGGTCGTCGCTAGGTCCTTGGTCGGCACGAGGAGACCCTCACAGGTCGTGTGACATGATCTCCATCAATAGCTTCTTTTATTTTCCTTGATTTACTCTTGATTTAGCATCTTTAATGATGAAAACATGTTTGCTGTTGTTCTGAAGGTGTTAATTTTCTCATAATATAGCCCCGACAAATGTGGATGTTCCATCATTTTTACTGATCGCGAAATATATCCTTATGCCTTGAAATTATTAAACTAGAAGAAAATGCTGGTTTTTATGAACCATCCTTTCTATCCATTTGTTCGCTATTTCAGGATGACGAAGTATTTGTTCAACTTGAAAATGCTGATATTGAACACTCAAAAGCTGTGGACTCTGCTGTTCTGGGGAAATACAATTTATGGAGGCGAGAATATGATAATGAGCATACTGATACTAAAGTAAAGTTCATGCGAGACCAAATGATCATGGCAAGAGTTTATATGGTTCTTGCTAAATCAAAGAACATGTTTGATATGTATGAAGAATTAATGAATCAACTCAAGGAGAGTCAGCGTGCTGTTGGAAAGGCAACTGCAGATGCTGACCTTCCAAAAAGGTAACGTCTTCCTGTTTCTCTAATAAGTGTTGATTAAAATATTAACGATTTGTAATGTTTCCAGTGCCCCAGAGACAATTAAAGCCATGAATCAACTTTTGTCAAAAGTTAAAGGACAGATGTATGATTGCAAGACATTTATTCAAAATCTTAGAGGGATGCTTCAATCTGCAGATGAGCAGGCTAGAGGCTTGAAGAAACAAAGCACATTCCTGAGCCAATTGGCTGCAAAGACAATTCCAAATGCCATTCATTGCTTATCGATGAGACTCAGCATAGACTATTACCTCCTTCCCCCGGAACAAAGAAAATTTCCCAGGAGCGAAAATTTGGAAAATCCAAACCTCTATCATTATGCTCTCTTCTCTGACAATGTGTTAGCTGCCTCAGTTGTTGTGAATTCAACTATAATGAATGCTAAGGTAATTGATAATTTGCTTTGTTTTTTTGGCCTTGCATATGCACTGTTTACTCTATAACATTTGTTTAGAAGATGTAGCAACTAATACTTGGTCGAATTTGAAGGAGCCTGAGAAACACGTCTTTCACCTTGTTACGGATAAACTGAACTTTGGAGCCATGAATATGTGGTTTCTGTTGAATCCACCAGGGGATGCCACCATCCATGTAGAGAATGTGGACGACTTTAAGTGGTTGAATTCTTCTTACTGTCCAGTCCTTCGTCAGCTTGAGTCTTCAGCCATGAAAGAGTACTATTTCACAGCCGCTCATCCTACGACCCTCTCAGCTGGTTCATCCAATTTGAAGTATCGGAATCCAAAGTACCTGTCTATGCTGAATCATTTAAGATTTTATCTACCACAGGTTTATCCCAAGTTAAACAAAATTTTGTTCCTCGATGATGATATTGTTGTCCAGAAGGATTTAACACCTTTGTGGTACGAAGATCTTAAGGGAAATGTAAATGGTGCTGTTGAGACTTGTGGTGAGAGTTTCCACAGGTTTGACAAATATCTCAATTTCTCAAATCCTCACATTGCCCAGAATTTTGATTCGAATGCATGTGGATGGGCCTATGGCATGAATATGTTTGACCTAGATACATGGAAGAAGAAAGATATTACTGGTATATACCATAAATGGCAGACATTGGTAAGTCTATCGAAGCCTTGTTCTGTTACAACTCATAGAAGTTCTCTTAAATTATTATATTTAGTTCTGCACATGCTTTAAGTTTGTTACTAGCTGAAGTTTGCATGTTTTGTTCATTTTTTGTTCAACTCCTTATTATGGTTTATTTCACTTATGATCTAAAGAAGTATCCCCAATTAGCATCAGTTGTGTTCTTGATATAGGCATTGCATGGCTATCATTGTTGAGCTAAGTTTGTTCTTCATAGAAGTTCCAAATATGTGCCACTGTATATTGGTGAATACATGACATTATAATTTAAATTTAAGAGAAATTAATTCTGAAATTTAGGGTAACTGGAGATTTTAAGCTATTCAAGGATTTAATCCTGAGAAAATCCAATTAACGGTCTTAGGTAAAGAGGAGGGTTAATTTTTATATTTATCTCTTATCTTTATAACTTCTATTGTAAATTCTTTTTCTTCGTCTTTTTGGAAAATTATGTTGACCTCCGTTTCTTCTTCTGCCGCCCATGCATGAAATTTTGAGAAGAGACGAAAGATTGTGTTGTATTCTTATTTCCGTACATTCTTGCCATACAAAGTGGTAGCCTTGATGTACATAGGATTTTGGATAAATGATGATATGGATTCACATTGTCAGTGAAATTAATTTTCCATTTGGAAATTGAAAGCCAAACTTAATAGTCTTTTACTCTTTTTAGCATTATCACAATAAGTGTAGCTGGCTTTATAAATCCCAATTCTTTCTTTGCTCTGTGATTGGTTTAGGGTTTAGGTCATGAGATGTTAAATCCATTTTGAAAAAAATATATATTTTTCATAACTTATGCAAGAATTCATGAATAAGTCTTTGCCAATTATGAAAGAAAAAAAGACTTGGACAACGATAGCACAATATGGTTCAGCGCAGTGGTGGACACAAGATTTTTTTCTGTATGGATGGAGTACTAATTCATTTGAAAATTTAATAAACAAATATTGAAAAATATATCTATGATTAATGTCAAATTTTTGTACATTATTTCCTTATTTTAATATTTTTTTGGACAATTTGTCTAAATATAGAGAAAATGTCTACATTTTTAATGGTTTTTTGTACAATATGTCTAAAAAGGGCAGCCCGGTGCCCAAAGCATCCCCGCATAGCGAGTGTACAATATGTCTAAATAAAAAAAATATCTACACGTTTTATGAATTTTTTGTACAATATATCTAACTATATTAAATATTTCTACATTTTAATAATTTTTTAACCAAAATAGCAAATTTAGGCAAAAATGTATATATTTGGTACATGAGACCTTTCTGTTAGGAAGAGGAAGGGGGAGAGAGAGATCTAAAGGAGAAGAATTAGAGAACTAGGGTTGAGTAGAAGAGAAGAGAAAATACCTTGGAATAATCTTGCTTGTCCACCAAGAGAGCCACCCCGGGGTATTTATACCCGGGGTTGAGAGGGGCCGGTCGGCCCCTCCCCATATGGGGGCTGAACCGGTCTGGTTCGGCCCCATACCGCCGGTCTTCAAATAGAGGGAGAGGGAGCTGAACCGGTTTGTTCAGCCCCGTTGTCGCCTTTGGTTTGCTTCCGCCTTCGCGTGTATTGACGCCCAAACAGCCGGGCTCCGTCCAGGGGCGTAACATTCCCATCCCCATCAAGAACCAGCTTGTCCCCAAGGTGGTAATCGGGGTAAAGCTCCCGGAACTCCAACAATTCCACCCATGTGTTGTGCGTTGCGGACATATTCTTCCACTTGACTAGTAGCTCTGGACGATACTCAGTGCCGCGGTGCTTCCACTTGATCATCAGAATTTCCTCGGGTATCGGACGCAGCTCGCCTCTGTGCTTGTGGCCTCGGGCAGGAGAGGATTGGGTCGAACAAAGTCGCCGATCTTCTACTTCAACAAGAAGACATGAAAGGTCGGATGTATCCTCGATCCTTCGGGCAACGCCAACGTGTAAGCAACAGGGCCCACTCGCCGAATAATCCGGAAAGGGCCATAGTAACGAGGTGCCAACTTCTGGTTTGACCGCTGGGCCACGAACAACTGCTTGTAGGGGCGGAGCTTGAGAAAGACCTCATCCCCCACCTGGAACTTCCGCTCCTTCCGATACTTGTCAGCCTGCACCTTCATGCGGTCCTGTGCTATCCGGAGATTCTCGCGCAAAGCGGAGAGTGTGCGATCACGATCACGAAGTGCACGGTCAACGGCGGGCACGACCGTACTGCCGGCCTCATAACTGCTCAAGGAAGGAGGACGACCGTACACGACCTCGAACGGAGTCATGTTGCTGGCAGAGTGGTAGGACGTGTTGTAGCAGTACTCGGCCCAATGCAACCAACTCGTCCAAGTGCGCGGCTCGTCCATAACATAGCAACGCAGGTATGTTTCCACGCCTCGATTGAGTACCTCTGTTTGCCTGTCTGTCTGGGGGTGGTGAGCTGTGCTGAAACGTAAAGAGGTCCCTTGTAAGCGAAATAGCTCCTTCCAAAAGTTTCCGACAAACGTCGGGTCACGGTCTGAGATGATCGCCCGTGGTATGCCATGAAGCCGAATAATCTCGCGGGCAAAAAGAACGGCGACAGATTCGCCGGTGTAAGGATGGCTCAGCGCCGTGAAATGCCCGTACTTGGACAACTTATCGACCACCACCATGATGGCTGACTTGCCCTGATACCTGGGCAGCCCATCAATGAAGTCCATGGAAACAATATCCCAAATCTTGTGAGGAATCTCCAAAGGTGTGAGTAAATTGGTTGGGGACGTGGTTTCATACTTCTGGCGCTGACAAGTCTCACACTGCTGAACAAACAACTGGATGTCACGACGCATCCCCTTCCAGAAAACATTGGCCCGTGCCCGCTGGAGAGTGCGAAGAACACCGACATTACCACCCGTCGGAGAGGAGTGGAACTCATGCATCATAATTGCCCTCCAGGCAGACTTCGAAGGAATGACCACGCAACCCTGATAGAACAACCAGTCATTCTGAAGATGGTAGCCCGGAGTTGTCTCGCGTGCCTGTCGAAGAGCCTCCACAATAGGTTTTAACTTGGAATCACGCTGTACCTCGTCCTGTATCTCGTCAATGGAGTCATGCAGTGGTGTAGTAATCTGAGCGAGGGCGCCCTCAGGTAAGCGGGACAAAGCATCAACAACCCGATTGTCCTTCCCGTGCCGGTAGACGATCACATAATCATACCCTAGAAGTTTGGTCACCCACTTTTGTTGGAGAGGAGAAGAGACCCGCTATTCCAAGAAATGTTTTAGACTCTGATGGTCCGTCCGGATCTTGAAATGTCTTCTTAACTAATATGGCCGCCACAGGGCCACCGCATGAATGAATGCCAACATTTCCTTCTCGTAGGTGGACAACCCCAGCATCCGAGGGGCCAACGCCTTGCTGTAGAAGGCTATGGGCCGCCCTTCCTGCATCAATACAGCACCGAACCCCACTCCAGAAGCATCAGTCTCCACTACAAACTCCTTGGTGAAGTCGGGAAGCGTCAAGACCGACGTAGTTGTCATGACCTTCTCGAGTGCTTGGAAGGCCTCCTCCGCCTCATCCTGCCAGAGGAAGGCGTCCTTCTGCAGCAACTGGGTAAGAGACCGGGCGATCTTGCCGTAGTCCTTCACAAAACGACGGTAGTATCCGGTAAGGCCTAAGAAGCCCCGTAGTACCCGTACAGTTTGGGGCCGTGGCCAGGACAACATACTCTCAATCTTCCGGGAGTCGGCCTTGACGCCCTGAGCCGAGACTAAATGTCCCAAGTATTCCACCTCCTCCTGACCGAAGGCTCTTGGACCGTTTGGCGTAGAGCTAGTTCTGGCGGAGGATGGAGAAGACTTCTTCACCATGAGCTAAGTGCTCCTCCCAACTGGGACTGTATATGAGAATGTCATCGAAGAAGATCAGCACAAAACGGCGAAGGAGCGGATGAAAAATCTCGTTCATGTTGGCCTGAAAGGTGGAGGGCCCACCGGTCAGCCCATTGGCCATCACCAGGAACTTATAATGGCCGTCGTGTGTCCGGAAAGCTGTTTTGTGGATGTCGCCCTCTCGCATAAGGATCTGATAGTAACCGGACCGCAAGTCCAGCTTGGTGAACCGTTGTGCGCCGTGCAGTTCGTCCAACAACTCTTCAATCAAGGGAATAGGAAATTTGTCCTTTACAGTGACACTGTTCAGTGCGCAATAGTCAAAACCGCCACGAACCATCCTTCTTCTTGACCATAATGATCGGGGCAGAAAATGAGCTCGTACTGGGGCGGATGATCCCCGCATCTAGCATCTCCCGAACACTGCGCTCGATCTCAGCCTTCTGCATGTGCGGGTATCGATAGGGTTGGATGTTGGTAGTCTCCACCCCCGCCTTGATGACGATCTGATGATCCTGAAAGCGCGGTGGTGGGAGAGTACGGGGTTCCTGGAAAATGTCAGCATACTGTTCTAGGAGAGACTGCATCTGGACAGGTATCTCAGATGGCCCGATGACGGCCGACTTCACCCCCAACAGCACTGCCATCATGTTGTCTTCTTCCCCAATACGTTGTAGGCTTCAGACAGAGACCTCCTTCACCGGAGAGGATTTTAGGCCCTTCATACAAAACTACTTCTCATGCTATAAGAACTCCATAGTTATGTCGTCCCAATCAAAGGTGACTCGTCGTAGCTGTCGCAGCCAATGTACCCCAAACACCATGTCTGAACCTCGGATGGGAAGAAGATAAACATCTGTATGACTCGTGTAGCCTTGTATATTGAGCTCCACCTGCTTCATCACCCCCTCACACTGTAGCTTGCTCCCATCGGCCACCATCACCTGAAAGGAAGCCCCTCGATCGATCACGTGTCCCACTCGGCGCGCCACCTCGGGATGGATGAAGTTGTGGGTACTCCCACTATCTATTAGAATTGTCACACGTTCCCGTAGGACCTTGCCCGCCATGCGTATAGTGAGGGGGGCGTTGCAGCCCTCCATAGCCTGTATCGATACTCCAAACTAAGTCACCTCCGACTCCTCTATCAAGTCCGGCTCGGGAACCATGTCCACCTCCTCGGCCTCCTCATGTAGCATGAACACCTGGACCTTTTGACATTTGTGCCCCAGAGCAAACTTCTCATCACAGCTGAAGTTCCGGCCAAGTCAGCCGAGTGACAACCGGCTTGCTTGGACCCTGAGATTCCCTTCTCACCACCGCAGTGGTGGTAGTAGTACGTGTTGTGCTGCGGGAGCGTTGCCTATTGTAGCGTTCCTCCTATATCCGAGCCAAACTGATCGCATGGTTCAAGCTGCGGGGCATGTAGGACTGGATCTCATCTTGCAAATAATCCTTGAGGCCCGACACAAAACAACTGAGTAATGTCTTCTCTTCCCACTGTACTCGGTTAGCGAACTTCTCGAACTCTGTTCGGTACTTCATCACTGTACCCTTCTGCCGCAGTTTCTGTAGGAGTGCCTCAAAGTCTTCGTACTCTAATGGCCCAAAACGAGCGGTGAATCCATCCACGAAGTCGGTTCAGGCCACGTAGTCCTTGCCCCTCAGGAATCACTGCACCCACTGGAAAGCATCATCCTCCAGGTGGAATGATGCTAACTGCACTGCCCCTCGGGAATCTCCTGATAGCTGAAAAACAGTTCCGCCTTCTGCAGCCACTCCAGGGCGTCACTCCCATTGAACTTGGGAAAATTCATCCGCGTCAACTTTGGCGGCATGTACGGCCGCGGACCGGCCTGTCCACGCCACCTCGCCTCCTGTCCATACTCTGTCGGCCTTCTTGGTTCCCCAGGTTCAAAAGGCATGCCCAGAAACCCTTGACGAAACGACCCCGTCGCTGGAACACCTTGACCACCCCACTGCATGCCTCCCCCGAACCCCACGGGCTGCCCCCTTCCGGCCGGGTGAGGCAGCAGGCCTTCCCCCTCTCCATATTGGGGAATCGGCCACCTTGCCGCGTCTAGCGCCAAACCCGCCGCCTGGGCCCAAGCCGCTGTCCACCCCTGCGCTGAACCCACCTGCGCCACACCCTCCTGCGCCGCACCCGCCTGCGCCGAAACCGCCTGCGCCGAAACCGCCTGCGCCAAAACCGCCTGCGCCAAAACCGCCTACGCCGAACTCATCGGTGCCGATTCCGCCGCCCTGGCTCGATCCGCCCCCTGTTGCGAGTCCCGCGCCCCGATCCCGCTCCCTGGCCGAGGCTTCCGCCGTCCTTTGCCCCCCATTTCCACCGCTCCGGTGCGGATCGGCCCGTGGAACGGAAGATCCGCCCGGATCCTCTTCCGACATGGCCTTACCCTTCAGATTTTGTGCCAACAAGGCAACAACGCCATCATCTCCTCCATTCGGGTGTCGATCCGTTCTTCTAGCCTTTGTTTGGATGTTTTCACGTTTTCCTCGATGGCGGCCATCGAATCCGTCAACCCCATCAAATTTTCCTCTAGGGTTTCCAAGCGGCCGATTTCGTCTTGCGTTTGAGTAGTCACCATGGTGGAGAAGAGTCTCTGATACCAAATGTTAGGAAGAGGAAGGGGGAGAGATCTAAATGAGAAGAATTAGAGAACTAGGGTTGAGTAGAAGAGAAGAGAAAATACCTTGGAATAATCTTGCTTGTCCACCAAGAGAGCCACCCCGGGGTATTTATACCCGGGGTTGAGAGGGGCCGGTCGGCCCCTCCCCATATGGGGGCTGAACCGATCTGGTTCGGCCCCCATACCGCCGGTCTTCAAATAGAGGGAGAGGGGGCTGAACCGATTGGTTTAGCCCCGTTGTCGCCTTCGGTTTGCTTCCGCCTTCGCGTGTGTTGACGCCCAAACATTCCGGCTCCGTCCGGGGGCGTAACACTTTCACTCCATTTCAATAACCTTAACATGAAATCAAGAATCATTATGTCAGTCCTAATTTGCTGAAGATTATTTTTATAGATATTATATATGTTAAAATAGCCCATGTAAAGGGCCCATTATTGGGCTCATTTATTGTTTTATCTTCTCTCCTCTTTTAGTCCCACATCTTGTATAGGATTTTCTTCTCTCTTCTTCTTCCTATATATTTGTATTCTCTCCTTGTATTTAGATACACAAGTAATACATACAATATTTGAGCTCTTTCAACATGGTATCAGAGGGAGCGGTCTCTCCGGTGCGGTCTCATTCTCTTTAACCGCCCAACCCGCCACCGCCCGCCCTCTCCGCTTCTCCTGCGGACTGTGAGCCTACCCGCTCCGATCTCCTATCCGCGGGCTCCTATCCGCGGGCTCCTATCCGCAGGCTCTGCGATTTGCCTCTGCATTCCTCTTCTCCTCTCCCTCTCCGTGGTTCCACCCTCTTCAGGTCCTTTTATAGCCACCATTCTCTCTAGTTCGTGGGGTCCACTTCTTTTCTATCCGCTGCGGCTTCCCCTTTTATCCGCTGCGAGTTCCTCTCCCTCTTGTTTCGTGCACGGCCTGTCCGCGGGCTATTCCTCTCCCTTCTATCCGCGGGCTTCTGTGTCCGCTGCGGCTTCGCCTTCTGTCCGCTGCGGCTTAGCCTTCTGTCCGTTGCGCCTTCGCCTTTTGTCCGCTGCGCCTTCGCCTTTTGTCCGCTGCGGCTTCGCCTTCTCTCTGATTCTTTCTTCTCGCTTGCTTTCTCTCGCGGTTTCCTTCCGCGATCTGACCGCTGCTGGCTTCACCGAGACCGGGGAGGACTCTCTTTTGTTTCTCCCCTCTGGTCGCGAACTGACTACTCGCTGGTGTCCGGCTTGACCGTGCGGACTGCTGCCTATCCGCATTCTGGTCGTGGTCTTCCTCAGTCTTTCTCGCTGCGGCCTCCTTGTCTTCTCGCATGCGGTCTGTCCTCTTCTCGCCGCGGTCTTGCTCCCTTCTCGCAGCGGCCTCCTGCCCTTCTCGCAGCGACCTCAGCCGGCTGCCTCTGCGGTCTGCCCTTATGGGCTCTTCCGGTAACTCCTCTGGCTCGACGGACAGCCCGCCTGCTGACCGCCCGGCCTGTCCGACTGACCGCCTGACTTGCACTACAGAAGTCCGTGACGAGCTGCGCATCACTACCATCTCTCTTTCTGGAAAGAAGAACTTCGTCCCTTGGGTTCATTCTGTTAGACGGGTTCTTCAGGCCAAGGGCCTTCTCCCTCACCTTACTCAGGCTTCTCCCACTCCTCCTACCGATGACTGGCTCCGCAATGATGGCCAAGTTCAGACCTGGATCTTGAATTCTTTAGATGGTGAGCCATATCAAATGGCTATGTATCATGAGACTGCCAAAGATATGTGGACTGAGCTACACTCCTTATATTCTGGAAGGGACAGCCTCCAGCACCTCTACGACATCCTAACTGACTTCTTTGCTCTTGACGCTGGAGGGGCTTCAGATATGACCTCCTTTGTTGCTCGTGCGAAGACTCTTGCTGAAGCATGGATCCAGCATCAGCCCTTCACCAATGATGTTGCTCAACGCGCTCAGAAGGAAGCCGTCTGTACTGCCATCATCATGGCCCGTCTTCCCCCTCACCTTCAGAGCATTCGTGCTCAGGTCCTGGCGTCCTCTACCACACCCTCCTTTTCTGATGTGTGCTCCATGATTCTCCGAGTATCACCTCCTCCCGATACTACGGCTCCTCCGGCCCTTCTTCAGCAGGCACCTCCGTTTCTACCATTCCCTCCTCCTCCTACTCGGGGGGGTCGTTCGGGATCTCGCGGCCGTGGTCGTGGTGGCCGGGGTCGGCCGAAGTGTTCCTTCTGCGGGAAAGATGGTCATCTCGAGGCAACCTGTTACAAGAAAGTTGGCTATCCTCCTCTCCCGGCGGCTTCTGTTGCTACCGATGTTGGTCCTCCTGATCTTGAGAGTGTCCGTCTTCAGCTCCAGCATCTCCAGGGATTGCTCCACCCACCATCTGCCTCCATTGCCTCCGTCTCTCACACAGGTACCGCTTGTCTCTCCACCGGCTTGGGCTGGATTGTGGACTCTGACGCTACTCATCACATTACTCCACATCGACCTGCCCAATACCTGACTTCCCCTTATCCACAGTCTATTACTGTGGCCAATGGAGCTACTGTTCCCGTCTCCGGCTCGGCAAATCTTCCTCTCACTCCTCCATCTCCCTTCGCTCGGCTCTTCACGTCCCGAGTTCACCGTTCAATTTACTTTCTGTTGGACGGCTTACTAATGATCTAGATTGTTCTGTTATATTCACTTCTTCTTCTTTTGTTATACAGGATCGGCGGACGAAGACTACCATTGGTAAAGGCCGGCTGCAGAATGGGCTCTACCTTCTCGACGAATCTCCCACCATCCTCTCATCCGTCTCTTCAACAGATTGGCATCGTCGACTTGGGCATGCTCCTCTACCGGTCCTCCAGCGGGCTCTCCCCGATGTTTCTTTTACCCCCTTTCAGTGTGACTCCTGTATCCTCGGCAAGCAGACTCGTTCATCTTTTTCTTCCCATTGTACTCGGAGCGCTGCTCCTTTTGATTTAGTGCATTCGGATATTTGGGGACCATTTAAAATTACTAGTATTTCTGGTTTCCGGTATTTTATAACGTTTATTGATGATCACTCTCGCACTACCTGGCTATACTTCGTGATCGCTCCGAGCTTCCCCGTGTCTTTCGGGCCTTTGTCCTCGAAACCTGTACGCAATTCCACACGACCATCAAAGTACTACGAACTGACAATGCTCGTGAGTACACTAGTAACGAATTTACTGTTTTATGTTCTGAGTTCGGGATTCTACATCAAACTTCCTGCACTTACACGCCGCAATAAAACGGTGTTGCCGAACGCAAGAATCGCCACTTACTCGATGTTGCCCGTTCCATCATGCTTCAAATGCATGTCCCCAAACCATATTGGAACTTTGCGGTCTCGACCGCCTGTTTTCTCATTAACCGTCTCCCTTCCTCTATTCTCAACTATGCTACTCCGTTCATCATCCTCTTTCCCTCCACTCCGGCCTTTCCTCTCCCACCTCGTGTATTCGGTAGCCTCTGCTATGTCCACCGTTTGGGGCCTTCCTCAGATAAGTTGGATCCCCGAGCAGCCAAGCATATCTTTGTTGGATATTCACGCACCCAAAAGGGGTATGTATGTTATTCTCCTTCTACACGCAAGATCTCAGTGTCTGCTGATGTCACTTTCCGCGAGGATCAACCATTCTTTCCTGCTCCCTTACCTGACCATCTACCACCCACACCTACTTCTCCATCCATCCCCCGCCCGGTCATTCCCGCAACTACTCGTCCAACTGTCATTCCCTCTAAACAGACTGTCGTTCCCTCCAAACCACCAGTTATCCGCGTCTACACTCGTCGCTCTACCACTTCTGTTGCCCCTCTGTCGTCGGTCTCTACCATGGATACTCCGCGTCCAAATGATCAGGTATCGCCTTCCACTGCTCATCCGCTGGCAAACTACATCTCTCTTCATCGCCTCTCTCCCCATTTACACACTTTGGCTACTTCTCTCTCTTCGGTTGCTATTCCTAATTCTGTGCAGGAGGTGCTTCAACATCCAGGATGGCGAGCGGCCATGGAGGAAGAAATGTCTGCTCTCTGGTCTAACCAGACATGGTCGGTTGTTCCCCTTCCACCGGGCCAGAAACCAGTTGGGTGCAAGTGGGTCTTTGTCATCAAACATGCTGCCGATGGGACAATTGACCGTCTAAAGGCCCGTCTTGTGGCTAGAGGTTTCACTCAACAGGAGGGACTAGATTATGAGGAAACGTTCTCTCCGGTTGCGAAACTTAATAGTGTTCGCGTCCTCATCTCTGTTGTTGTCCATCGTCGGTGGCCTCTCTTTCAGCTGGATATCAAAAATGCTTTCTTGAATGGGGATCTCCAGGAAACTGTCTACATGCAACAACCACCCGAGTTTGAGACCACGGGGGAGTCTCAGGTCTGCCATCTTAAAAAGGCTCTATATGGTCTCAAATAATCTCCGCGGGCTTGGTTTGAAAAGTTCGGCAAGGTCCTCCGTGAGATTGGCTTCACACGGAGCTCGGCCGACTTCTCGCTCTTTACTCGTCACCAACCAACAGGAACGGTTATTCTGTTAGTATACGTCGACGATATTATCATTACTAGAGATGACTCTCAAGGGATACAGGCAGTCAAAGTCCATCTAAACTCAGTCTTCCAGACAAAGGATTTGGGACCTCTTCGCTATTTTTTGGGTCTTGAGATTGCCAGAAGGCCGGATGGGTTCACTCTCTCTCAACGGAAATATTGTCTTGACCTTCTTCATGATGCGGGTCAGTCCGGCTGCAAGCCAAGCGATACTCCTATGGATGTAAACCACAAACTGTGTGCCCAGACATCATACTCCGATCTCCTTCTCCAGAATTTTGAATATTATCGACGTCTTGTTGGAAAACTGATATATCTCACGGTTACCAGACCAGATATTTCCTTTGCTTTTGGTCTTGTCAGCAGATACATGCACTCTCCTCGGAAATCTCATCTTCAAGCAGTGGAACGAATTCTCAGGTATCTGAAAACCGCTCCTGGTCAAGGACTTGTCTACAGGACCTCCTCTTCTGCTCCAACATTGGTGGCATATTCTGATGCTGACTACGCTGGCTCTCTCGATGACCGGCGATCTACGAGTGGTTTTTGCACTTACCTTGGCGGACATCTTGTTACTTGGCAAAGTAAGAAACAAGCGGTCGTTGCTCGATCTTCAGCCGAGGCAGAGTACCGGGCAATGGCATCAGTTGTATCAGAATTGACATGGCTTGAGAGTCTTCTTACTGATCTGGGTGTAAAATTACCATCACCAGCTCCTCTCCTTTGTGACAATCAAGCCGCCATACACATCGCAAAGAACCCGGTCTTTCACGAAAGAACGAAGCATATTGAGGTCGATTGTCACTTCATACGGGAAAAGGTTTAAATGAAGAAGCTTGACCTAAAGCATGTCCCAGGATCGGAACAAGTCGCGGATGTCTTCACGAAGGCTCTTTCCAAGACACTCTTCTATCAATGTTTGTCCAAGCTTGGCGCATACGATTTGTACGCTCCAGCTTGCGGGGGAGTGTTAAAATAGCCCATGTAAAGGGCCCATTTATTGTTTTATCTTCTCTCCTCTGTTTTTTTTTTTTTAATATTTTTTTTTTATCTTCTCTCCTCTGTTAGTCCCACATCTTGTATAGGATTTTCTTCTCTCTTCTTCTTCCTATATATTTGTATTCTCTCCTTGTATTTAGATACACAAGTAATACATACAAGATTTGAGCTCTTTCAACAATATAAAATATTTATAAGGCCAAAAAATAATTTTAATGTAATTTCCTTACTGATTTTTTGTTATGGGTCCTCCGTCATTTATCTTAGTATATTAGTATTATGATTTATTGAGTCTTTATTATATCGAGTCTTTATTATGATGAGTGAAGTTAGAGTATTTAGGTATTTACATATTTCACATATTATCTTTGTAGCGGGTATTTACGTCCGTGCTATTTGGGCCTTATATAAGGAGGTCTTGTCATGTATTTTAGGTTAAGCAATGAAATATCAATTTCTTCATCTCTCTAAATGTCTCTCCCTTTCTCTCTAAGTTCTTCTCTCCTTCCTCCACCCTCTAGGGTTTCTTTCTCTCTCATCTCCTCCACCATTCTGGGGCTTGCCCCTTGTATCTCCGCCTCCGACAATCCTCAACGAAGCAATCCCATAACAATTTGGTATCAGAGGGAGGTTGGTCCTCTTCCGCAGACGCACACCAACATCGCGCCGATGCCTTTTCGTCAGTTATCTTTTTATCTTGTCGTGTGTATTGAGTCATAGTTATTTGACTCGTCGTAATGTTTTCGTGTTTTAATATTTTATGCATCTTATGTAATTACGGGTATGTCACCCGGGGTCCTATAAATAGACCATTGTCTTGTATTTGATTTTTTCAAGCAATGAAATATCAATTTCGTTTCTCTCTAAAATTCATCTCCCTCTCTCTCTAAGTTCTTCTCTCCTTCCTCCACCCTCTAAGGTTTCTTCCTCTCTCATCTCCTCCTCCACCATCCTAGGGCTTGCCCCTTGTATCTCCGCCTCCAACAATCCTCAACGAAGCAAGCCCAATCGTCTGACCTCTCCAGTAGTTTTTTTGTACATGTTTCTTAACACTGCAAATTTTGAGAGGGGGTTTTGATAATTTTGAAAGATAGAGGAGGTGTCCTCATTGTTATGCAAAGTTAGAGGGGAGGTCCTAGTAAATGACCTATTTTTATGTTGATTTAAGTCAATGATGAAATTGTATAATCGATGGCATGCACATTTGAATCGATGATTGCCTGTTTTCTCTTGTTACTAACTGGCTTTTATCTTGTTATTAACTGTCTTATTTATCTTTACCAGAACGAGGATAGAGCCCTCTGGAAACTTGGAACATTGCCACCTGGATTATTGACATTTTATAAGTTGACGCATCCACTGAAAAAATCATGGCATGTTCTTGGTTTGGGCTACAATCCAAGTATTGATCGGTCAGAGATAGAAAACGCCGCTGTCGTGCATTATAATGGTAACATGAAACCTTGGTTGGAGCTGGCAATGACCAAGTACAGACCGCTCTGGACCAGATATATCAACTACGACCATTCTTACATTCGAAACTGCAAGTTGAGAACATAATCGGTGCTGAACAAAAAGGCATGATTGCTCTCACTTGCTTCCTGTTCTTCTATGCCATGCCTTTTTTTTCTATTTAATTCTTTGTTTATTGTTGCAAGATTTTTCAGTCTAGTTGTGTTGCTGAAGTACATGCTCTCTTCAGGTCAATTCTTATTCTTCTGATCCTATTATCTTCATGTAAATTTTTTTCACCTCCATAGTGACAAGTGTTTTTTATGATGCGTACCAGCACGTCAGACATTCATAACAACTTTTAAGTGAAATATAATTGTATATTTGAACCATGTTGTTTCTGATAACTACTGTTGCAGGATGTACATATTCCTTTATGCTTGTCAGTTTTCAAATGGATAGGTTAGAAAGAGTATGCTTGAGAGTGATAATGATGCTTTATTACACAAGGGGCTAGTGGTGGTTCGTGGATAGTATATTTTAGGAAATGACAAAATTTATTAAATTTCACAATTGTTGTTATGTAATTAGACATCAACATATGTTTTTAACTTCAGAGCTCCTTTAGTATTTGAATGGATTCATTTTAAATATAGAGTGGGTTAAGGATATAATTTAGTGAAATTTGAATCACAGCTTATTCGAGTTGGCCTCACGCGTGCTCTTTTGAACCAGAAGAAGTCCACACTTGAGACTTGAGTTGGGCTTGTACACCCCTAAGTTGTAAACCGGTCAAGTGAGTCACCTAACACAATTAATTGACCCAATTGACCCGAATTAGGTTAAATAAGTAGAAGATTGACCGAATGGTTCACTGACCCAATAATGGCCCAATTGGGACATAGTAGTTCACTATAGACTGATAAGGTCTTATCCGAGACCAATTAAACCCCTACGAAACTCAAAGCAGTAAAATTGATCAAACATGTCATTTTGATCCGTTAAGCTGTCTAATGACCCGAGTCAACTTCACCAAGTTAAACGAACAGATGATTAGCCAGAGTGAGCTTCGATCCACCGGGTCTAGCTGGTTGCTCCGAATTTGCATCACCAGCTCATAATTAGGGTTGGCTAAGTCCAATTGGGCTCGACCCTGAGTTATTGCTTGCCTTGTGCACTTGGCCATTTTGATCCCACCCAAGCCTATTGGCTCAGGTCAGCTATTTGAGCCACGTAAGACCAATTTAAGCCACCTGTGATGCGACCAATTGACTCAGGTCAGCAGGATCCAAGTCCAATTGAACCTGGGTCCAACTTAACTTATCCCATACCCCAATTTAAGGTGTAATTGGCTAATTGGCCTCTACATGTTGCCTCCGTCGAGTGTGCCTGAGTTGGTCCTAAGGTTCTCTTTATGGACCTCCCTGAGCGATCTCCTCCGTCCTGTTTAGTTCAAAGCCTGTCGGGCCAAATTTTGGTGAACTTGACTATGTGGGCCTAGGGCAGGTCACAGTAGGTCAAGGGAACCAATTTGGTTAAATCTGGTGACAAGTTTTTTTCTCTTATTTCCAAAACTTCTTCTACGTTCTTCCTTTCTCAAAACGTTACATTTTCTCTCCCCTCTTTGTTCTGTAACCTGATAAGAGTTCTAGGTTAGTCGAGGCACCCTAGAAGGGCAGGTCTACTCAACATAGCTACCCTACACTTTATTTTCCCCATCCAATTGTCCTATGCATACAAGATGACTGGATTTATTAACCAGCCAGTCTGCAGCTAGAAGCAAACAAAAACCTTTCTGTCATATGGCATAATCAGGTGGATCCAGATAGGCAGGTACTTGATTCTGTAACAGTTCCCAGGTTGTCAGCAATCATAGAAACAAAAAAGAATATATATATATATATATATATATATATATATATATATATATATATATATATATATATATATATATATATATATATATATATACCTCCATTGTTTGCTGTTTTAAGAAAGAGAACACCAGCATTATTTATCTATATTTAGCAATTGATGCAAACAGCTATATGCTTATGCTAGACCTGCACTGCCTGTATGGTGAGCACATGAATATGGGAAAGGAAAAAGCATTGTTTAGCGATGTAGAGGTCCACTCACATTATTCCTTCCTAATGAAAACAAACCTGCCACCCATTATTGCTTTAGAAATAGAACTAGACCACTATGTTGGCCTAAATAGCATGGCCATTGAAGGGTATTGAGAAATTATTAGAGGCATGTTGTTTATATATAAATCAAATACATTTAGGCTCCGTTTGGCATGACGGCGACAGTCATGAACACGGAACGGGTGTTCTATGGCGGCGGCGCTTCTGTCCAAACTCTTCCGTAGCTAAATCTCCTGGCTAAATGGAGCCTGGTAAATTTACCGAGTATATTTTATCTGCACATGCTCTAATTCCTAAACGCCAAACATATAGAGAGCATGCATTCCGTCTCTTTCTATCCCTTCAAACGGGACAGCATTGGTTAAATATTTTAGAATATTCTCTTAGAACGCCATTATTCTATATAAAGCCATCCCCTCCAGCCCTAATTTTATATTAGATCCCAAAATAATTAAAAATATATTAAAGATAGCTATCATATCAGCATACTCTAATTTTTTTTTTTTTGCTTTTATAAATGTCCGGAGTGGGAATTTATTCCCATACGCTGGAGTGGAGATGATGCCAAATCCACGAAGTGGATATTACAATGGAAAATTAAATAATTTAAAAGCCACAATATTGTTCACAATTTATTAATTTAATGAGGCTGCCATCCCTCGAAGAAAAACAAAAGGAAAAGCGAAAGCTATTGCGCTCTCATCGGGTGTTTAACGCTAATGACAAATTAATGAAATAGTTTAAGGTCATGATTGGCAGCCAATTGGGCGGCTAAATTACGAATGCCACAGGTCTCGGCGTCTTTTGTGCTGGAGTTTTGCTGGATATCAGCCCTTCTTTTTGATTCCTTAGGCATTTGTTTATTCACGAATTTGAGCACCTACAGAACAATGACACCTGCACTCAGGGACGGATCCAAGGGGGGGACGGCGAGGGCCCGGGCACCCTCAAGAATTTTTGAAAAAATAAATGTTGAATTTGGATGTTTCTTGCCCAGACAATGAATTTTGACTGTTTATCCGTCAAAACGGTATCCGGATGAGGGAGAAATGGTCTAGATAGGTGAAAACGTTCAAATTTCATTTTGATTAGAATGGGAGGAAGATGACATGACAACTGATTGGTCGAGATGATACGTGTAAATTTAGTTGAGATAGCTACAATCAATTTTGACATCCTCAAGTCTACTTTTTTTTTGCTCGTTGCTTATTTGAAATCTCTGTAAGAAACACCGTCATTTTTAATATGATATAACACGATATCTTCTTTACTCAACACTTGTAATTTTGTTTATTTTGTTAGTGTTCTTCTAATTACATCCCAATAGTGCACCAGATCAAGATCATACCTAGCTGGATGAGAGAAAGTCCAAAAGCATAGGAATAAATTTTCATCTTCCCTCGCAAAACTTTGCTGCCATGTTTTCTACTACAGTTTAGATCATGGTTTTGATTTTTGAAGATTACATTTTTTTTTTTTGAAAAAATAGGAATCAATGAATGTTTAGGTTGTCATTAGTCATTAGTTAGATCTGATTTTGTGAAGAGATTTAATTGATTTTTGAATGGATTTTATTGATTTATGAAGTTTGTTTAGTGAATGTTTAGTCAGTAGTATTTCAAGTATTTGAAGAAATGATAAACTCAAATTTAAAGAAATGAATTTTATGTTGAGAATTTCTATTGCTAAATATTAAAATATATATAAAAAACATAAAAATAATTGATCATTTTTTTCAATTTAGGGTATAGATGTTAAAGATGACATAAATAAACTAGTTGATTTTAAAAGAACATCAATTTCTTCAATTTTTTATCCCGTGAGCCAAACTTCTACCTCCAAACAAGATCATTTAGGGTTTTTTTTATCAATTTAGATGTTAGCTAGCTCATTTAGTCATTTTCTTAGAGTAACAATGTTGATTGTACTGCTCATAGGTTAAATTTTGATGAGTGACAACACATGTAATTTAGATGATGTTTGGTTATTGTTTATACTATGTTTCTTGATGTTGTCATTAAGCGAAACAAGAAAAATGATTACACTCTAACATTCTTTCATGCTTTAGATTATGATTTACCCTAAAAGTTAAAATGAGCTTATTTTTGCAAAAAAAAAATTTATCCTACCTTATGTCTTGGCCCCCGCTTAATAAACTTGCTGGATTCACCCCTCTCTGCACTTGAATTATCCATGTGCCATTAAATGAACTGGCAAGTAGATGAGAGGAACCATCTTGACTAGGCCAAGGGACCCTAAGCTTCATAGTTTATGGAGGAGTTAAGCTAGCTGTTCACGATCTCAAAATTCACATTGGTGGGCTGAAGCATTGTGGCAGTCAAAATATTAGTGCGGCGGAACACGAAATAGTAGGCAATGTGTGTAAGAGGCCGAAGAATAAAGTGGTGAATGATGCGCCGGAGGATTCATGAACTAATGAGGGCTCGACTGGTAAAAGGGTGAGCCGGTAAAATGGTGCAGAAGATCCTACTCCCATCATCGGCTGAGGGTGAAGAAACCAAATGTTTAGAACGAAGTGCATCTCCAATAGTAAGCAGTTTGATTTGGTGATTAACAATGGCGAATGTAAAATATCATCAGTTGATCAATGTGACTTGTATCTCTCGCCCTATTCGATTTGGTGAACATGTTCTTCGTCGTTTCGGTGAACATGTTCTTCATCAGCTGAGGGTGAAGAACCCGAATGTTTAGAACGAAGTGCATCTACAATAGTATTCAGTTTGATTTGGTGATTGAGAATGGAAAGTGATAAGATATCATCAGTTGATCAATGTGACTTTTATCTCTCACCATATTCGTTTCGGTGAACATGTTCTTCGTCAATCCAACCCAATGTTAGTTGATTGTTGTTATTCCTTGAGCTCCTAGCGGGTGTATCTGGTGTCAATATGAATGTGGAGCTGTGTGCTATCTGCGAATGACGATTCTACTACTGTAAGTGCAGTTATGAGCTTCTGCCGGCAAGCGATTATTTATCGGTCAAAGACTTTGGCAGCATTATAGTGTGGATTACCAAACGACTTGAAATTGAAAGTTTATTTGGGATGCGAGCGTTGATTCAATTAGTTTTGGTAGAATCAAAGAGCAGTTACGTAGTCCGATCTCTCTTCGAAGATTGCTTATTTGGTGCAACACTGCATATTGGATATTCAATGAGGTTGTTCCAAGAATCTTCATAAATGAAATGTAAGTATAAAGTTTACACAGATTTGTGCAGGTAGATCTAAAACTAAATGATGAGCGTAAAAGTAGGTGCATCATAAGCACACAAAAATCCAATGACTAAAACTAAATGATGAGCATATGGCAACTGGGAATTGTTGTAACACTACCGAGTATTGTATAAGCCGTCGTGAGATTCTCACTTCAGAATGTTGAGGCAATGGGGAATTGTTGTTTCTATTTTTCTATTTATAAAGTATCTGTGCTTTTATTATTATTATTATTATTATTATTATTATTATTATTATTATATATATGTTATTATATATATATATAAAACACTTATAAAGATTTATGAAATGATTTTTAAAATCAGGCTTTTAAAATATCTTTAGGCCATCATGACCGTCGGATATGTTCTGATATTTCAGGAGCCATCTGATCAAACCGCTACCTCTCTCTCCATTTTTTCATAGGTCTCCTAAACCTATAGGGCCTTCCTAAAGCTAACCGCTCCTTTAGAAATAATAAATTCAAAAAAAAAATGTTTAATGGGCCGGGCTGCAACTGAGAGATGTTCCGACAGGCTGCATCTGAAAGGATTCGGCGGACGAGAACCGCAGCACTGACATGTCATAGATCTGCACCAGAACATATCTCCCTAACACGATGTGAGACTAATTTGTGCAGGAATTATAAAAAATCAAAAATCAAAAAAGGATTGTTGGGCCTCGAACAACCGATCTCTTACTTAGGTTCCAAAGCTTTATCCATCAAGACACCAAATATTTTGTGCTAAGCCGTGCACATTACTGTTTTTTTTTAACTTCAGATCGCTGGAATCTTCTCTCTCATAATACCTCCAACTAAATCCTTTTATTTCAATAATTTATTGTTTAATTTTCCATGCCCGTTGCACCATTTTAGTAAGCACAAATAAAATTTTGTATGCCCGTTACACCCAATGTCGTTACTTTCTGCCCTGTGGCGGGAGCGGGAGAAGCCCGCTTGGGGGCACGAGGAACGGAGGGCCCCGTTATCTTGAGACAGATACTGTCACATATGTATATATATATACGAGTGACAGGCACGGGCCTCCGGCCCGATGGCCACGCGCTACAGTATCCGGCCGGCGATGGCGGGCTTCGTCCGCCCCCCGGCGAGCGTACCGCCTGTTTTTTAAAATTGAAAAATTAACTAATTAAAAATTTAAATTGAAAAATTTTAAAAATAAATGAAAAATTAATAATAAGAAAAAACATTTCGCGGGTGAGCACTGTTCACCCGTCTGTTTATACTTTAATAATTTAATGAGTAAATTATACTTTAATAATTAAAGAACAATACTTTTATGATTAAATATTAATTAAAAAAAGCACTGCCTACCTTTTAGTCCCACACCGTCTGTTCGAATGTAACTTTCTGGTTTATATTGCTTATTCCGCATTCAATATTTGAAATTAGGCAAATAATTTATGCATTTTGTTGCCAAGAACGATATCTATAACTTTCATGTTGAAGCTTTTTCCAAAATTTGCACGGTTTAGCCGGAATCTGACCCCAAAAATTGTTGACTCGAATTTTGAAATTTATTATTATTATATTTATTTCGAGCCAGCAACCTTTCAGGAAAGATTTTGGTTAAACCGTTCAAATTTTGAAATATTTTTCAACACGAAAGTTTTATATCTCGTCCTTGGCTACAAAATGCATATTTTATTTGCTTAATTCCGACATGTATTGTGGAAGAACCAGCTCAAGCTTTTTTAGGCTAAAAAATCTTGAGCTTATATATGTTATTTTGTATATATTTAAGAAAAAATGCGTTCATCTATCGAATTTTACCAAACTTTATCACAAAATATTCATTTTTATTCTTGAGCGAATTTAATTTTCACGTGTTTAATTACTTTTAAATATGTGGCTCATCCTCTCATTTTTTTGTTGTTTTTTTTATTTGGAGTTATAAAAAATGAGTGGTGTTATGGACACACCATAAATGACTATGGACATCCAACAATTATATATAACCCAGTATCGATATGTACAATAAAATCTCGTTATGTACAGCAAAATCTCGTTATGTACAGCAAAATCTTGCTATGTACAATCAAATCTTGCGAGTCAAATGATGTTGAAACTACTTGGTATTTCCCCAACCTGATAATCGCTAGATAGATTCAATGAGTTCAGATTAGAACATTGAGATCATTGTTCTGAGCACAAAAAGACTCCAAATTGTTGATCCTATCAAAAACATTGGGAAGAAAATCGAAAAAATTATTCATAGACATGTCAAACTAAAGAAGATTGGAGAAGTTACTGATACTTTTACTCAAGGAGACATAAGTAATTCTGTTGCAGATTCAAATTTTTGAGGCACTGCGGAGTGAACAAATATTAGGTAGGATGCCGAAAATTTCATTGGCGTAGACGGAGAGCTGAACAAGGGACCTGCAATTGCCAAAGCCCGCCAGAAGATTGTCGGCGAAGAAGTTCATGGAGAAGAAAAGCGATTGTATTTGAGGAGATGAATGATAGAAATCTGCGGTAATTGAGCCACAAAGGTTATTATTTGTGACATCGAGTATCAAAATGGTAGATTCGGCAATGGATGTTCGGCGCGAGGATGGGAAGAAGGGGTTTCCACCGGCTTTGAGCAGCAGCGAAGGGAGATCCACAAGAGTTTCTTACGGTGGAGGGAGGTTGCGCGAGCGGTAAGGAGATGGGAGTAGAGATGGGTAGAGAAAGAAATCCTAGTGCGGGTTGACTATCCTTAGCGGCAAGAAATATGAGAGAATAAAAACAGTTAGGTAATTATTGACGTGTTCATAGTCAAATACGATGTGTCCATAACACTCAAGCATTTATCCCGCTATAGTGGGACCGGCTATATGGATCCTTTGTCGTCATTGTGCTCTATCTTTTGTCATAATCTCACTAATGTCTAAGTACATCATGTGTTTCCTTATAGTTTCATTACAAGTCTATTAGTCTACCCCTGCCTCGTTTAACATGTCTAGTGACTAGACTCTCACAACGCTTAACATGTGCCTCTAATGATCTCCTTTGTATGTGTCCAAACCATCTTAGTCGAGCTTCTCACATCTTCTCTGCAATTGGTGCTCCTCCTGTCTTATCTCTGATACATTCATTACTAATTTTATCTAGTCTCGTGTGTCCACACATCTCCTTAAACATTTTCAACTCCACAACTCTCATTTTTGCTCATGTACACAATTCACTGTCCAACACTCAGAACCATAGAGCATCTCTAGTCTAAGTGTTGTACGGTAAAACTTGCCCTTAAATTTTAATGGTGCTTTACAATCACATAAGATTCATGACGCGACTCTCCATTTCAATCAACACGCTTGAATTTTATTTATCGCATATTTATCAATAACTCCGTCTTTTTAACTATACATTTTTAGAAGATTATGGAAATGAAGAAAAGAGAATGTAATGTACACGGTTTCCGGTCGCCACCTGGCACTTTAGATTGATAGTTCTTGGCGATAGAAGATTTTGAGATCTGAAAGCTTTGATGGTTTGGCAGCCAATACAGTGATGACAAATGGCACAAAAAAATAGATTCACCATCTTTCTCCACTCGAATGGGCCACTTTTCGGCAGGTGGTGGGGTCAGCCACGTGTCGCAATGCTAGGCGCCCCTGACCTAAACAATATCTTCCCGTGGAGCCTTTGAGCTCATCAACATTTGATTGAATGGCCGAGATGAAGTTGTATGGATTACATTGACAACGTGTTGGAGAAGAATAGCTACGGTGTGGGCCCAAGCGCCATACCTTGGTGCACACAAAAATCCCCAGCATGATCGCATGCGGCTTTCCTGGAAAAAAAGATCCTTCCAAATTGCCCATATATATTTCACTGTCCTCTGAGAATGACACCTGTCACACATCCACGGCCCTCGGCCGTCCTGATGGCATGTTCTCTCTTTTCTATTTTGTCATTTTTATAGATATTTTCATGCTAACATTTGTAGTAAACTGATATATCAAAAAAGAGAGAACAAATTTAAAAGTATAAGGGGACACTTGGGCTCCGTTAGGCACGGTGGTGGCGGTTGTAAAGTATAAGGGGACCATCATTTATGAAGGATTATCTAACAAACATTATCCGTGTTCAAAAATTATTTAAGTAATTTTATTATTCGCGAATACTTTGAATAAGGAGAAATTTATTCGGATTCGGATTCGAAAATGATTCGAATCTGAATTTGAATTCGAATTCAAAAATTATGAATATTTATCGAATCTTCACGAATCGAATCTTGAATTATTCACGAACTATACTATTTGTTAACAACTATATCCGTGTGAACATAAAAGTGAATAAAATTTCTTAAGTGGGCTTTAACGAATGACGATTTAACCCCCTTGTTCATGACCGCCACCACCGCTTAGGCTCCATTTGGCACGGTGGTGGCGGTCGTAAATGTTAGAAGGGGCGTGCGACCGTATCCCATCTCGCAAGGTATCCGGGTTGCCTTCCTTAAACTCCCTTAGAGGTCGGCATGTAAGATAATATCTTGTGATGGGCCAATATTGGTCATATAGACCCATGTGCGTTGTCGTGATAATCGACAATGTAGGAGACCCATTCATTTATGATCGAGACGGGTCTCGTCGCGTTTCCGTTGCGCCTTAGCCTAGGGCGCAGTTTTATGTTGATGAGGACTCATTATGTGTAGAACTAAATTTAAGTGAGTCGTGGCCCTACGATCTATGATGGGTGGATAGGGCATGACCTATATAAATGATATAGTGTGGTTCTCCTCATAACCCTAGCCTTATTTCTCCTCTTGGAATGCCGTCGACAAGAGGTATTCTGTGAATAGGTATTCGGGCGAGAGAAAGAATCCCGCAACCCGTCTCCGTCGGCTCCTCCTGCGACACAGTGCGAGACCGGCGCTCCAGGAACAAGGGTCGGCTTCCGGCGGCATCAGAGGAGCACAACTTTAATTCGGAGTTGATTCCACAACTCCATCTCCTCCAGCTAGTCGACTCGCATATGGCCGCAGGTATATATAGTAGAACCTCTTTCGATTCTTGCAAGTGATCCTCCTCTATGCAATGGCATCCTCCAGATGTTGCATTTTAGTTTACACGGCAAGCGCAACGTCTCGCCGACCTCAACAACCCGCCACAAACGAGTTAAGGGAGGTCAGCCCGGTTTGGGAGATTGACTGCACGCGGTTGTGTGGAGAGCGGGTTGGGGATGGTGGACTGCAGTCCGGCTGGAGGCGGCCCGTGATACTCACATGAGTGAGCCGGCCCCCTTTCAACAGTAAATACATTGGTTAAACCGTCATTCATTAAGGATCACTTGACAAACATCATCCATTTGAACATAATAGTGGATGAAATTCGTTAGACGGGCATTAACGAATGTCAATTTAACCCTCATGTTCATGACCGCCACCACCTTGCCAAACGGAGTCTTAGGGTGACTGTCGTGAACACTGTGGTTTAAACTACCGTTCGTGAACATCCGACCACAACTAAGGCGACTCTTACGCTAAAAATTAGTGTTCTTTTTGGTGACGGTGACGACAGTTGGCATGCCGTATATTTGATGATAATTCATTTGTATTATAATGAATTAATGAAATCATATATTAACTTCTTTACATGTATCCTCATTAATTTGCAACTACTAATTACATGTATATCTTTATAAAGCGTCGCCTTAGCTCAGGTTCAATTAGAATCAATCTAATTATTGGCGGAATCATTGATTTTGACTTAAAATGTGAACATTAATATCTAATCTAACTTCCAAGCTAGCCGCAATCTAATGATAATCCAACGGCTACTAGTTAAATATATTTTCACATAGTAACGTTTGACTCGGTTCAAGTTCATTCAGAACTTGACCCGATCCATTAGTAATTCCCGATCTAATTATCATCTGATCCTCAATCTAATCTAACGAGAGTTTGCGAACGACATCTTACGGCTTCTAATTGAATGTATCCTCACAAACCGACGTCGAACTCAGCTTAGGTTGACCAGGTATATCAACCCTAAGCTAGCCAGTTGACCCAGTGATTTTGATGCAGACATGTAAATCAATAATTTATGCAGCTTTCAAGCGTTCCTTGATCAAATGAGAATTTATAAAAAGGAACTCAGTAAACATGGTCACTTCTTTCTTTGCAGCCCTATCAGATGAATGGGACCCATCCAGCATTAAAAATTGTCATAGGCCAAAAAAACTGGAGGATATCATGAGACATATAATGAGCATTAATCCAACTTCCTTTCACACGCTCACAAACCGTCTGCTAAAAAGCTCATGAGACAGATAATGATATTTTTAAAGCTCCAGGTGGAGCAATATGATTCCCATTTTGTGGGATGTGGTTAATTTTGATGGTGGGAGGTGGTTACAATTTTTGGGGAAATGTTAGAAATAAAATTAACATTTTATATCTTTGTATGGATCTCTCAGGTGGAGCAGGGGGCCGGCTCACCAGATCCATTTATAGGTTACTTCTTATCCATCCACGGGTTTGTGCTCTCCATTTCCTCGATTTGATTTTTATTACACCGCTCTTTTCCGTTTCTCTCTTCGATCGCAGTTACTCATTGCCCATTCGTCCTTCATCATAGAACACACCACACTAATATTGCCTCCTTCACAGGTCACGCAACCAATCTCACCTACTTCACCGATCAGATTACTTCTCATTTTTAAAGGTTCAGATTCACCTCCGTCTGCATATCAGAAATCTTCTCACTCATAAAGGTACGTAACAGTTTTTTCTTCCCCTAATTTGAATTGTAGAATCATCATAATGTTATGTATAGATGAATTTCTGTTGTGATTTTTCACTAATGCTAGCATGCAAGCCTTTTAATTTATACTATTTCATTTTTGAAATTTGCAGGAGCTCACCAAGCGATAACCGTGGCATAATTTCTAATGCCTATAAACTTGAGGTTAGACGGTTCATAAGATTTTTTTCTTTGTACGGCTTTTTTTAAACTCTCAATTAATATTGTTACATTCTATAGTCATAATATCATTTTTGTTATTGATGCAAGCTCTAACTTAATAGATCAATTAATATCATTGTTTAGCTACATATGCTCCTATTATTTACAATTATTTGATTCAATGTTATCTTTAGAATCTAAAATGTTATTATGTGGATGATGACATGAGAGAAAATATCCAATTTCATCATTCATATGATATGGATATATATAGCATAGAGTTTTTCTTCATATTTGGAAAAGACATATTTTACAACAAATCTAAAAGATATGTTCACATTGGTGTCTCAAACAAGACACTCGACAATGTTTACATGTGTGCTATTATATTTACAAAATGTTACATCGGTAGCTATTATAGACAATAACTTTTATGGCCAATGCAGTTCACAAAACAACAGGTTTGATCTTGGAATTGAAGTGGTGTACAAAAACACCAAGTCATAAAGGTAAGCAAGCCTCTTCTGATCTTGGAGTCTATCTCAAGGCAATTTCCTCTCTGACTCAATGATAATTTCAACATGCAATTTGCTCTATGCACGCCCTCCAAATATAGATGTCAACAAGGGCCCAACTACAGGCACGCGCTCAAAGAAGACAAGAGCTTCGTCATCTTCATGCAACACACCAACATAACCGCTCTACCACTGATGAAGAAGGTAGAGAGGCAAACAACTCCAGCTTGCCACCTGGAACATATTGCACTAGAGGAAGGTCAAGAATATATGCATCGACTCAAGACCGACGTGATGCGACAAATTTAAGAAGACGAGAAGCCCGACGAAAGCAACGAAACATGCAAACATCTCATTCTAACCAGTCGCGCAATCAGGACGAACCTAACTCCATGAATGCATCAATTCAGCCTGAACATCAAATCCGCATAGAACAAGCTTCAGAAAGCAATATTGGACCCATGTTAACCACTGAAATTACCGTAGAAACATGGGTAACTGGCCCTCCAATGTTTGTTGAAGGTATTACACATAATCAAAGTCAATAGAAATTGATCTACAACAATGATTTTTATAATCTAAACAATACAAACAACTACTCTTTCTGTAGGTGCTGCGATCCCTCAAATATTGCCAAATCAAATGGTGGAACCGGCTAACATGTTGGTAGATCCCGAAGTTCAGTTATTTCCAGCAAATGCGCATACAAATATGTGCAATCTGCAGAATTCATCAGAAATCAACTTGCTACCAAGAACAAATCGCCCAAGAGGAAGACCAAGAGTATATGCAACATCACAAGATCGACGGGATGCTATAAATGCTCGAAGAAGACAAGCACGACAGATGCAACAACACATAAACTCGACAACATCCAACGAGTTAAGCAATCAAACAGAGTCACATAATCCACCGCATGTTGTACAAGACAGTCTTTCTGAACAACAACAAACAATAAACGTGCAACGAAGAAGTGCACGTCTACAAGAACAACGAACGACAAATATAACCGATGTGGAGATGCATGTGGGTTCGTCAATCCTTCAAGGTAATTTTCATTATGACTGTGCAATTTCAACATTGGGAGTTGTTAATCATAATTGTTTCACAATAATCTCCCTATGTTAACATGCAGGAAACAACCCAAATCGATGAACGACAACTCATTTCATAGCAAGAAACTGTTACCCCGTACTTAATGTGCCCACAGTCACACTATCTTCCCCTACTATTTGCTCACATTGTCATGCAAAGCTTTTTCACACTGAGACATCAACTCTATGCTCCAAAGGAGGTTTAGTGGATCTACCGAATATCCCAGCACCGCCTGAGCTACTTGAACTTTACACTGCATAAACTACCAAAGCACGCAATTTCAGGCATAATATACGTGCTTACAACTACGTATACTCCTTCACATCTATGGGAGTAACGTTTGATGAAAATGTGTCAGTATTTAATCAAGGTATCTACACTTTTAGAGCGCATGGTGCAATATATCACAAGATTGGTTCACTCCTCCCAGAAAACAGTACACGCCCGCGTTACTTGCAAATGTTCATTTATGACACTGAACATGAAGTTGAGAATAGGTTGCTCGAGAGTCCAGGACTTCACATCCCAACACTTGAAAAGATCTCCAGCATACTAGATGCGGTAAACCCCTTCGTACAAACATTCAGGCAGCATGCAAAACAACCAAACCTTCAACAGTGCAGATTATTAATTAAGGAGAGACCTTCAGTTGAGCGTCAATACTCACTCCCAACGACATCACAGGTTGCAGCGATTTTAGTAGGAGCTGATGACTTTATGGAAACCAACGATAGAGACATACTCATCAAAACAACTTCAGGCAATCTAATATCTATCAAAGAGTACTCTGGCTATTACGACCCTCTACAGTATCCGCTACTGCTACCACACGGGACATACGGTTGGCGTGGAGACGAACTACTTGATCGCACAGAACGAACTAGCTGCTGCGACTACTACTCATACTTGCTTCAGGTAAAACAAATATAACAACACATAATATAAATCCTATTTTTTATATCTACATGCTAATTTAGAAATTTTTATGTAGCAACGCAGTAACACACCTTCCATACTACTACATGCTAGGCGTTTACTATAACAATACATGGTTGATATGTACATAAAAGTTGAAACACAAAAACTGCGCTGGATTCGGTCCCACCAAAGTGATATTAGGGCCGAGCATTATCAAGGTTTACAAGATTGTTTATATAGTGGTGAAAACGATGCAGGTACATATAAAATCAATCAAACTTGATGGAAAGTAACCTTTAAAGGATTAGAATTCTACCGTACTTATAAAGTAATTCTATTTAATCATTTTACAGGTAATGTGGGACATAGAACAATCTTACCGTCATCTTTTATTAGAAGTCCCAGAGATATGTACCAGAGGTATCAGGATGCTATGACAATTGTGCGTAATTTTGGCAAGCCAGATATTTTCCTAACAATGACGTGCAATCCTTCGTGGCCGGAGATAATCAACGAGCTTTCTCCCGGACAAACGCCTCAAGATCGCTCAGATTTAATCTCCAGAACTTTCCATGCAAAGCTAGAATGTTTAAAGGACAAAGTTTTCCACAAAGGTGTTCTTGGTAGAGTGGTTGCTCACGTTCATATTGTCGAGTTTCAAAAGCGTGGAGTACCACATGCACATATGTTATTTATTTTCAACGAGCATGATAGGCTCAATAGTCCATAAGACTATGACAGGGTCGTAAGAGCAGAAATACCAATAGAAATAGAAGAACCCGAGCTATACAATGCAATACTTAAACATATGATACACGGACCGTGTGGACGATTGAGACCGAACGCACAATGCATGAAAAATAATGTTTGCAAAAAGGGATTCCCGAAACCTTTCATTGAAAGCACAACACACGGAATTGATTCGTACCCCCTATACCGTCGTCGGGACGATGACAGGAGAATAATACTAGGTCGTGATGACAACTTGGTAATCGATAATGGCTGGGTCGTTCCGTACAACCCCTGGCTTCTACTTAAATATGATTGTCATATAAATGTGGAAATATGCAGTAACATTAAGAGCATCAAATACCTATACAAGTACGTATACAAGGGTCCCGACTGGGTTGCATTCGAAGTACGCTCAGGTCAGAACTATGACGAAGTAAGTAAATACGTCGACGTACGTTGGATTTGCCCTCCTGAAGCTTCATGGAAGTTGTACAAATATCAAATGTATCAAACATATCCTTCCGTTGTAAGATTACAAATCCATTTACCAAATCAACATCAAGTTAGGTTTCAAGCAAATCAGACTATCTCTACTGTGCTCGCTGATGAACGTAATTCACGAACAATATTAACAGAGTTCTTCAAAGTATACAATGATGAGTTAGAATCCACACAATATTTATATGTGGACTTCGCAAGACACTACCGATGGCTTACTCCAACAAGGAAATAGATAAAAAGACGAAGGAATCGAATAGTCATTGGTCGCATTTATGTTGTATCACCAACGGAGGGTGAGCGATTCTACTTACGTCTTCTACTAAATCACATTCCAGCACCAACATCATTTGATAACCTATACACTTTCCATGGGTATCGTTGTGCAACATTTAAAGAAGCTGCTGAGAAGCACGGGTTGCTTGAAGAAGACAATAGCATTAGAGAATGTCTAGCTGAAGCCAGAAATTTCAGAATGCCATCTGCATTACGAAGATTATTTGCAACAATATTGTTGTATTGTCAGCCGACCGGGGTCAGGACACTCTGGGAAGAAAATCATATGGCAATGATCGAAGATTATGGTAGCACAAGCACTTCAAACAGTAATTTCTTAATTAATAGATTACTTTGTGAGCTAAACAACATTTTCGAACAATATAATAAAAGCACTAAGGATTTTGACTTGCCAAGATTAAGCGAGGGCATACAATATTCGGTAGACTTATCGGGTTTGATTGACAACGAACTCGCAATTCCAATATCCGATGCAGATTTAGATTCGACGACACTCTTGAATAATGGACAACAAATTGCGTACAACACTATATGCAACAGTATAGCAGAAGAAAACAGAGCTATTTTTTTCGTTGACGGTCCCGACGGGACCGGTAAAACGTTCCTCTACCGGTTTATATAAGCAACTTTTCGTAAAGAAGGACGCATTATTATAGTTACTGCAACTTCTGGTATAGCAGCAAATTTGCTTCCGGGTGGCTGCACTGCACACTCTCGATTCAAAATACCAATTAAACTCGAAAACGTATTGAATTGTGGTTTCAGTAAACAATCAGATATGTGCAAACTGGTCGAACTTGCATCTGCAATTATCTGGGATGAGACACCCATGACAAACAAGAAAACTTTTGAAATACTTGACCGTACATTGCGAGATGTGTTAGAAAATGACAAACCTTTTGGGGGAAAGGTTCTTATAATGGGGGTGATTTCAGACAGGTTACACACGTCGTTGTGAATGGTACAAGATTGGAAATAATTAGGTCAAACATCGTTGAGTCTTTTTTATGGCCAGAAGTGAAGTTGCTTAAACTAACAGAAAATATGAGGGCACGCAATGACGTCTGATTTGCAGAATACTTGCTCAGGGTTAGAAATGGTGAGGAGCCAACAGTAGAGAATGATATGATTCGGCTTCTTGACACAATTGTTATGCCTTGGGAAGGAGAGCATTCAGTTGATGATTTAATAAATTTTATTTTCCCTAATATGCAAATGTACAATATTAATAGTAATGATGTCGAGTACATGGCGACAAGGGCCCTGATAACTCCCTTGAATGAAGATGTTAACAATCTGAATGAAAAATGCATAATTATGTTCCCGGGAGATAGTACAACCTACTATTCTTTTGACTCTGTCTCTGATAATAAGCATAACTTATATCTCCCAGAATTCTTAAACTCAATTAATCCCGGAAATCTACCCCCGCACAAACTAACATTAAAGCGTGGCTGCCCCATTATGCTACTCCGAAATATAGATCCGAAAATTGGATTGTGCAACGGCACTAGACTAATATGCCGTAGATTTGGAAGAAATATCATTGAGGCAAATATATTAGTAGGACATTTTAAGGGTCTAAGAGTTTTTATTCCACGCATACCACTTAAGAGTGGAGAAGATTATAAGATGCCTTTTGAACTAACAAGAAAGCAATTTCCTGTCAGATTGAGCTTCGCTTTAACAATTAACAAGTCTCAGGGACAGACAATAGGGAATGTCGGGATCTACCTTCCAAATCATGTATTCAGTCATGGTCAATTGTACGTTGCTTTATCTCGAGGGGTTTCAGCACATACCACAAGGGTATTAGTAAAAAACTACGTTATCGAGGGTCATGAAGTTGTGTTCACTAAAAACGTGGTATTTAGAGAAATATTTGATCGTGTTGACTCTACAACGACGAGAAGTACGGTATGACATCAAATACAACAAAATTTTATTTCATAAATAAGAACTACTTCAATTGGTTGAAAAATTAAATAATGTATTCATTTTCATTACTCACTGCAGAATCATGACGTTGATTGTTTTTAGCTATATTTCCAAGTTACCCTTGCACTCGATCTCATACTTCCCCTGATTGAACAATGCACAAAGTACTGTAAAGTTCTGAAATTCTGTATCATTGTAGATTTATTTTTTGGCAGAAATACTGAAATTTAAAATTAATGTATTTATTTTTTATATATCTTTATTTTACAGATCATACGTTTTGTTAGATGATTAAAAGACTACACTTCATTTTGGTTAAAAATGATGGATATGAGGATATCTATTGTTCTATATGTTCAGGTAAGAATCAAGTTTATTTTTGTTAATGTGATTATATAACCAAGCATTTGTTGATACTAACTTATAGTTGAAAATCATTCTTAGATGGTTATTATTGCCCACAACAAATGTTGTCTCCTACCAAAAGTCATTCTTAGATGGCTATTGTCGCACCCACCACAAATATCGCACTCATGACAAATGTCGTACTCACGATAAATGACGCATCCACGACAAATACCACATCCACGACACATAACACTTCTCACGATAAATGTCGTCACCACGACATATGACGCACCTACGACAATGTCGCACCTACGATCAATGTTGCCCTCACGACCAATGTCTCCCCCACGACCAATGTCTCCCCCACGACCAATGTCTCCCCCACCACAAATGACTCCCCCACGACAAATGTCGCCCCCACAAAAAATGTCAGCACCCACGGCAAATGTCACCCCAACGATAAATGTCGCCCTCACGACATATGTCGCCACCACGACATATGTCGCCCTCACGATATATGTCGCACCCACGACATATGTCGCACCCACGACAAATGCCCCCCGGGCCGAAGGCCCGTGCCTGTCACTTGTATATATATAGATATTTATTTAAATATATGCACATATATAATTATTTATATATATGTACATGAATATATATTTATATATTTATTTATAGAAATATATATATATTTATATAATTTATAAAAATATATGCTTATTTCATGTATATAAATAATTTATAAATATATATATATATAAATAAAAAAAATATTTTATAAGAGAGGAATAAGGAAATTATAAATTCTCTTTTTTTAATTAAAGCTTCATTTGGGGAGGCGTTTTCAAGCCGGTGTGGGAATAGAAGCCACCGTACTGCAGGAAAACAAGCGTGCAGCATCTGCTCTCGCCGCGCTAGAGGAACACATCAAAAAATCTAAGTTTGGAATCCCTGCCTCCCCCTCCAGCTCCGAACGGCGACGACATTTTCACCCGCTTGCTCTTGCCGAACCATATGAAGTCTAAGAGACATAAAATTTTTCAAAGAAAATAATTTTGTATCTTTATAAATATTTTGCAACAAAAAAATTCGTTGCTATTTTGCAACAAAAGTTTTGCTACGAAAAAATTTGTTGCTATTTTAGCAACGAAAATTTTGCAACAAAAAAAATTATTGCTATTTTAGCAACAAACAAATCCCTTGCTATTTTGATAGGTAAAATAAAAAAGTATATTCCTAGCTAAATTTGATGCTAATTAGGAAGGATTATCAAGCCTTCCTAATTTCCCTTCCTAAATCATGTTTTTCTTGTAGCGTGATAAAAAGAGGGTATATTTAAATTCTACATTACATTGTGTGTAAGCCGGGAGCCTTATATATGTGATTATCATAAGATCAGATTAAAGTGAAATCATATGTTCTTATCGAGTTCTTACCTGCAGCAATCGACATTTACATATTCTCGTCATTTGACAATACCCCCTCCCTATTGACGACTGTCACTTTTTTGGCATTCAATTATCGTCGATGGCATCTAGGTGATTAGGCACATATATAAGGGTCATATATGGTGCATCTCTCAGTCGCCATATTTTTTTACAAAGTTCTATGACACGTTCTTTAAATGCATATTTGATTCAAGTTTATTGTGTATCGAGGTGATATTACCCATAATTAGTCATGTCTTATGTATTTTCCTATATGTTTGTATGTATTCAATGAAGAGGTTGTAAATAAAGGATCTTTTATCCCTCTTCAAAGCATTTACAAGTTTACCTTCCTTTTTTAAATTATAACATATATAATTAAGAATGAATAAAATAGAATAAGCTTTTTCATTACAAATATATTGATATTAACACATTAAGCTTTTATGTTAGTCAATAAGAGGTGCTGCAATGAAGGGATTTTTTATTCCCGGGCTCCGTTTTCAAATCTAGTCAAATTCAAAAAAACTACGATACATTTTTTGTGCGGGGATTCGGACTAGCACTTGGCACGATAGGAGTGATCCCGGTTATTCTCTTTTGCCGCCCAAACGACGTCGTGAGGTGGCGGTTTGTCCGGCATTCAGAATCCAACACGCTTGGGACAGCATGTGGAGGCTTTCTTGAACCGGGTACAAATGTTCTATAAATTTATTTATTTTTATTAGAGAAAAATGGACAAGAGTAAATTTATCGATAAAGTCAATTCATAAGACATTAGGCATGTGAAGCTTTTCTTTAAAGCACATTGATATCATCAATATCAATCCAAAAATAAATATATAAATAAAATTAATATATATATATATATATATATATATATATATATATATATATATATATATATATAAATATATATTATTCGCTTAAGTTTGATCTTTATTGAATTGTTGATATTGAGTAATTTTAAATGCAAATCAGTTTTGATTACGTTTAAATCATTGTTTATTGCAAATTATAAAATTTTAAGTGCCAATCAATATGATGTGCAAACCAAATGATTTTTTTAAAAAAAAAATCATCTTTGAAATCAATGTCAAAAAAGTACAAAAAAAAAACCGTTCCTCTTCGTTGAGGGCCACCGATGGCGGGCAGTTCTCCTCCATCATGTTCTCCTCAATTAGCACGGAAAGGACACCTGACTTCAGCTCCTCGAAGAGCTTCCTTCCGACCTACCACACTTCTCGTTTCGACTGGTGGATCTTCTTCCTTGGAGGGGAAGGTGTTGTGAACGTTTTCATCCGGATCAAATCCGTGTTTGAGTGGGACGCTTCCTTCCGACCTACCATGACATTGTCATGGCGCGGCGTCATTCCCAACGCTCGCAAACTCCTTAGTGTTGTACTTTGCTCATCGCTCCCTTTTGCGGTGTGCACGGGGTTTGCACTATATATATATATGTATATATATATATATATATATATATATATATATACATACATATGTATATGTGTATATACATATGTATATACATATGTACATACATACATATATATACACACATATACATAAGTATGTATATATACATACATATATATATACACATATACATAAGTATGTATATATATATATATATATATATATATATATATATATATATATATATATATATATATATATATATATATATATATATATATATATATATATTGTTGGAAAATCCGGTACAATTCGCAGGCAAAGCTATAATAATATTGCAGTAAACAAGAGCACAAAAATAGCCACAGAATTTATAAATGAAAATATAAATTCAAATACAATAGAAATATGAGAAAAAATGACCGTCCGGTGAATACGCCGTGGATGCACCGGACACGTACGATCCGCGGCGAGAATCTGAGATCTGGACTGCAATCCGCCTTGCGGACGCACAAGGTTCACCGAACCTTCAACGTCGAAGCCCGACGTTCAACCGCACCACCACCGGAGAACAACGCCGCCACCGGAGAATAACACCGTCGAGGCTAACTGCACCCGCGCACGCCGTCGACACCGCGCCTCTCCACTCCAAAGAACGTTCACTGCAACGCCGGCGAGAAACTCCACCTAGCCCGGCGGCAACTCCCTCTCTCAACGCCGGCGGCTACCTCCTCCAAGACCGGCGACAACACCCAAGGCCAACGACCTCTCCGAGTGCACGAGCGAGAGAGAGAGAGGGGAGAGAGAGACGATTCCTCCAATGCTATAGCCGGCTCCTATTCCTCCAAGACTACGTACAGGCCGGCCATCCTTCTCCAAGGCTACAGGAGAGTTTTTATATTTCTCTCCATATGTTCTCACGGTTGGAAAGAGTATTATTCCACTCGTACAGGGGGGAAAAAGGAAAACATTTTCTCTCCCTCATTTGGCAACCCAAGGCCACCCCAAAGAGGAAAAATATTTTTCCCTTTTTTGCTTATTCTCCATGATTTGACGGCAAGGTTCAAACCAAAAATAACAATCCACCACCTTGGTTTGAAACACAGAGCCACTACCAGCACGAAACACTCCCTGCACAAAGCACCATCCGCACTAGGCATCAACTGCGCGAAGCAACACTGCACGTAGCACGATCTGCACAAAGCACCAGTCTGCACAAAGCACCAGTCTGCACTAAGCACCACCTCAAGGACTTGAGGCGTCAGCCGACCTGCTCCAGTTGACTCATCCCTGCTCGGGCTCAACCTCTGAATGTCGACGCAACTGGATCGCTGAATCTGACTCGCCTAGTCAGACTACCAGAAGGGCGATCCCCTGCACCACCTCGACCATCAACTCTGTCAGCCGCAGAAATCATGGGCACATCACCTCGCATCGTGGTCCCCATCAGCCGGTACAGACTACCGCATTGCATAGCTCGCATGAGCACGGTGCGTCCTCGCGTCACCGTCAGAACTCCACCTCTCGCCGCAAAACTGCATCCTCTGGAGTCTAGTCTGCCCAGCGATATCAAATTCCTGCGCAGCTTGGGTACCAGATGTACCCGCTCAAGCCTACGCACTGCTCCATCATGCATCTTGATGTCCACCGTCCCTGTCCCCGTGACCTCACATGTTGAGCCGTCACCCAGAAAGACCGACCCAGTCGTCACCTCCAGTGAACTGAACAACCCTGCATCCGAGCAAATGTGTTGCGAAGCACCAGAATCCAATACCCAACTATCAGAGTCACATGGACTCTCAGTGATGAGGAGAGACACATCACTATCATCTGCCGTAGCTACCGCCGTCTTGCCCGCACCCTGGACGTCCCCAGAAAACTGCACACGCTGCGGACAATTTCTCCTGATATGGCCACTCTGCCTGCAATGGTAGCACGTCACTGCCTTCCTCGATGCGGATCTGGCCCGTGCACTTCCAGATCCCTTCTCGAACTGCCTCCCTCGTCGTCCTCCTACTGCCAAAGCATGCTCACCCTCAGGAGCGGGGTCTGACAGCATCTGACTGGACAGTAACGCAGACGTAATCTGCTCCACGTCTACTGTATCCTTCCCATACAGCAGGGTGGTCTGCATGTGCTTATACGACGCCGGAAGCGAGGTAAGAAGCAATAATGCTTTGTCTTCTTCCTCCACCTTCACACCAACCACATGCAGTTGGCTCAGAAGTCCATTGAACACGTTGAAGTGTTCCTGCAGGTTACCACCTTCCTGCATCTTCAGGCCGTACAATCTCTGCTTCAGTAACAGCCTCGTGGTCAACGACTTGCTCATGTAGAGTCCCTCCAGCTTCTCCCACAACGTGACAGCTGACTCTTCAATTCCGATGTTGAATAGCACCTTGTCGTCGACGCACATCCGAATAGCGCTAGTGGCGCGCTCATCCATCTCCGTCCACTCAGAATCCTTCACCGGAGCGGGCAAAGTATCACGCCCCCGCAGCACTTGAATCAACCCCTGCTCAACCAGCATATCCTTGACCCGAATCTGCCATAGGCGAAAGTTCCCGCTACCATCAAATTTCTCCACCGAATATCTGGCCAACACCGTGTTCTTCGCTGCCATAGCTGCCTGTAGTACCTCTAGATGATCTGATTAATTCACGGATCAGATCTGGGAAGATAGGGAGCGGACCGATGTCGTCACCTACCGTTGACCCAAATCTAAAACCGGAACGTCCAATCAATCACCTACTCGGAACCTGCCTCTGATACCACTTGTTGGAAAATCCGGTACAATTCGCAGGCAAAGCTATAATAATATTGCAGTAAACAAGAGCACAAAAATAGCCACAGAATTTATAAATGAAAATATAAATTCAAATACAATAGAAATATGAGAAAAAATGACCGTCCGGTGAATACGCCGTGGATGCACCGGACACGTACGATCCGCGGCGAGAATCTGAGATCTGGACTGCAATCCGCCTTGCGGACGCACAAGGTTCACCGAACCTTCAACGTCGAAGCCCGACGTTCAACCGCACCACCACCGGAGAACAACGCCGCCACCGGAGAATAACACCGTCGAGGCTAACTGCACCCGCGCACGCCGTCGACACCGCGCCTCTCCACTCCAAAGAACGTTCACTGCAACGCCGGCGAGAAACTCCACCTAGCCCGGCGGCAACTCCCTCTCTCAACGCCGGCGGCTACCTCCTCCAAGACCGGCGACAACACCCAAGGCCAACGACCTCTCCGAGTGCACGAGCGAGAGAGAGAGAGAGGGGAGAGAGAGACGATTCCTCCAATGCTATAGCCGGCTCCTATTCCTCCAAGACTACGTACAGGCCGGCCATCCTTCTCCAAGGCTACAGGAGAGTTTTTATATTTCTCTCCATATGTTCTCACGGTTGGAAAGAGTATTATTCCACTCGTACAGGGGGGAAAAAGGAAAACATTTTCTCTCCCTCATTTGGCAACCCAAGGCCACCCCAAAGAGGAAAAATATTTTTCCCTTTTTTGCTTATTCTCCATGATTTGACGGCAAGGTTCAAACCAAAAATAACATATATATATATATTGATGGATTGACAGATAGATTTATATTTTATCACTTTTCATAACATTTGGACAGCCGTAGGTTTGACTACATATTTTCTAATATGCGCATTATACATAGGAATATGTTTATCCAACAATTAGAGTGAATTATTCATATTCTACACCATTTTAAGGTAGAAAATTAAAATTTTAATTTATTAGTTAATATCTAATCAATTGAAGAAATTTTCAAAGAAATATAATGTAAAGTGAGGCACATGGGACTATGGGAGATAGCAGAAACTCTTATAAACAAATTTATTGGCCGTTTCTGGAATTTAAATCGTTTTTTTTATATTAGTTTTTTTGACATAGCTAATATTCATATATGCATCACGTTTATCCCTGTGTAGATGATCGTAAACGAACATTATTAAGAGTGTTTGAGGTAAAAGATTTGAGTACCTTTCTCTCTTTTACGATCACCGTGCGTTTGGTAGGGGCCATCAGATTGTTGATTCCTGCAAAAATGTGTGAATATTGAACGAAATACGATTGTATATCAATAAATATAATTGTATTTCAATGCATCCATATTTTGATAAAAAAAATACTCCGTCGTCAGATTAGAGATTGAACGGCTCTACGAGTAAGGCACTGTGTACCGTAATATCTCTCAAGCAATAAAGCATATACGAGCGCCCCATTTTGCTCTGTTATGATCAAATATAACAAGTACTAAGTACTATATGCCGGTCATACAAAATTACTTAAAATGACTAAGGTCCCGTTTGGGAGGACTTATTTTCACCGGTCAAGCGGTCATGACCGCATGAATCGGGATTTAAATAAGTCCGGATTCATGCGGTCATGACCGCTTGACCGGTGAAAATAAGTCCTCCCAAACAGAGCCTAAGACTCCGTTTGGAAGGACTTGTTTTCATCGGTCAAGCGGTTACGACCGCATGAACCAGATCTTAATTATGGTGCGGTTCTTGCGGTCGTAACCGCTTGACCGGTGAAAATAAGCCACACCAAACAGAGCCTAAGATTATTTAATTTTCTCCCTCAATTATGAACTTCTGCCAAACTTTAATGAGAATGTTTTGTTTTTAATACAAAGTAAATATTCTTTTCCCTTTAATTTAGGGCTCTGAGATTAGAACCGTAGTTTTGGCTATTAGCAATTTTGGCTATCCGCAAGTATTGTTTTTTAAAATTGACTATCCGCAAGCACGGAAACTATTTGCAATCAAAAATTGGAAAATGGAAGAGCAGGGTACCACTGCCTGGAGGGGAAATGGGCGCTTGAAAATTGCGTAATAGAGGAGCACCGCCGCCAAGAGAAAGAGAGAACGCCGGATGTGGAAAAGATTATCGTCAGATAATTGAGGACAACGTGCTGGGATAAAGAACACCGCTCGGAAAATGGATAAGGAGTACTTGCCGGATTTGGAGCCCTTCAGGCCGGACGGAAAGAGAGGAGGAAGGGTCGTCAACGGAATCACAGTTTGGAGGGAAAGCGAAAGCACAAGTGGGACGAGTGCGAATAAGGAATATTTTTTGTTCAGTACTTACTAATATGAATTATAAAAGTGCAAAAAATCTCAAATTTTGAGTGCGAATAACCAAAAATACTATGCTAATATAACACCCTTAATTTGTCCACGCATCGATACGGCCGTATCTCGGCCGTTAAGCTAGTTGACTGCATATCTCGGCCGTATCTCCCACCTAGAATTGAAATACATGGGAGTAACCCACCTACATTTTTTTTCCCTTTTAACAAGCTAACAACTATTTTAGGGTAATGGTTGGTCATTTTAATTAGCATTGCATCGCATACTTCTAGATATAGTGGGCCCCACAAGCTATGTGAGCCCCAATTTCTGTTTAAGTTAAACGTGTTAAATTTAGGGCGCTGATATTTGTACACCATAAACGGATATTCACACATCATTCTTCTTAATAAAATTCTTTTTTTTAAACTCTAAAATCTGATATTTGTACCTCATTTTCAGCCCTCATCTCACGCCTTTCTCACCGATGCCCTAAGAAGCCGCATGCCCGCGGCTCTTCCGCTCGGTGTTTCCTCCGCCTGGGGTTGCCTCGGGCCGCCGTGCAGTCCGCTGGTTTCCTCCAATCCGGCGGCCCATCCAAACAGAGCGAGAACTTCAAAAAGATCTTGCTCCTGCCCCGGCTATGGAGTATCGCCGGCTCCTAACAGCGGCGACGGAATTCATTCTCTCTAGTGATCTTCATGCCCATGCCAACCCTCCTCTGGACTCGGCTGAGATCAGGGTATCGATGGTCTTGAAGCCCTACCCAATTGAGGGTGTCGCCTGGCTCATCGGCCGAGACCAACTTGACGTCAATGTCTTACTTGGTAGCGTTCCCCATCTCTTCTCTTCATCTTCCCTCAACTTCCTGATTTGTTATCCATATCCTCATTTAGAAGCGGGGTTCTTTTACTTGCAGGAGACGAGGTTGGTTGATAGCAATACCAGCTGCTGATATGCTTCTTTCCTCTTTCTCAACCCGTTTTGTGTTCGGATGAATAATAGAATGTCTTCTCTTTTTCTGGTTGCATACTGCTGTTTGACAAATTGGGGTACAAATAGTCTATTGGGGGTACAAATATAATTTTAAGGTGTACAAATATCTATGAGTTATAAATAGTTATTTATGATGTATAAATATCAGCACCCTAAATTTATGGGTTTTCAGTTTTCTTGACAAAGATGTAGATCTTTTAAGGCATGGAGGCGTGCCACAGAGAGTCATATATATGGAATTTCAAATTTGAGTGAACACTGAATACTATCATAAAAGGTTTAATTAAATAAATAAAAATGATTAATTAATGAAGCCCTAGATTTGAAGCCATAGCTAATTGTATGAATTGGAAATTTGAAAATGAAAAGGGGAAAAAATTAGCATGTTCCATGCAAATTCTTAGTGAATTATGATTTGGATATTATTTCATTGTTGGTTAATTATTGATGTTTTAAATTGATGATTATAGAATATCAAATTTGGTGACTTGCCTTTTATGGATGAGGGGCGACGAGCAAAAGCCGGCTTATACCGCAAACGCTCGCTAAGCGACGGTAGAGTTGTTATCTCTTCACAAAAGATAGAGGAAGTCGATAGCATTCACGCCAAATTAATTTTTTTTTGAGATACCTTGAAGAGAATTACATTGATTCTCTTGTATTTTTCTCTGGGTTTATTACCAGGTCTCTGTTTAGCAAAGATGATGCTTATTCAGACAGTGACAAATTGTGTAGAAAGCAGATGCACACTTTTATTCTTAGTGATGTTTTTTTGGGGTAGCATTCTAATAATCTCATAATTTTTACTCATTTTTTAAGTTCTTTCATATAAGAAATCAGTGTGCCTATTAATGCTTATAGTATGATTCTGATTAGGTCAGCGCATGTATATTTATTTAATCCTCAAAGATGCTTAGTAGTAAGGGGTCAAATTTCCAACAAATTTTTGTAGTTGACAGGTTCCCTCTAAATATTCCCGAGTCAAATCGATACGGCTTTGACCGAAACTCTCAAGCAAGTAAATCAGGCGAGTGAGCCGCACGCATGAATTGCGCCCGCTTGAAGAGTCCAAAATCACCCTGAAAGGGGGGACAAAACCAAACACACAAAGGCACTGTGCATGACCCGGTCACGCGCAGCCAAAGCGCGCGCGCATGGCCGGAACCCGCACACGCGCACAAGCGTGGGTGTGTGCGCGTGCACGACCAACGCTAGCGTGCACGCGTGGGCAGCGCTAGCGTTGGCAAAGTGTGTGTGGCCAGTGCATGCGAATGCACGCGGGTGGCCAGCGCCCGGTCACGGGTGGCTAGTGCGGGTCACCAGCAAGCCTCCGGCGCACCACCGCCATCTTCGGCCGCCTCTGGCGGCCACCATCGTTAAGACATGCCCGGACCGCTCGGGGCGCATGTCTGTAATTTCGGGAAACTTGATGATCTGGGTGATCGGAACAAAACAACGTCATTCATTAACTCAGGATTTAGTCTTGCGGAATTATTAACGCATTCCTTCAAGAATGCTATAAAAAGTCCCTCAAACCTTCATTTGAAGACAAGCTGCTTGAGAGCTAGATTTAAGAGAGCTTTGAGGTATTCCGTGAAGGACATGGGACTTAGATCGCTCCATCGCTCCGATTTCACTTAGCTCCCTCTCTAGTATGCTCAAGCGTAATACGCTCGCGGGCTCAACATCATGTGAAGGAAAGAACTCATGTGAAATCTCCAATGGACGCACTCTTCAAGCCTTCATGGACTTAGCCATTTTTTCATTTCTCTACACTCAAAGCTCGCAACGAAGAAGTAGCCTATCCCTATCACCCTCTGAGGGACTCAAATACATGTAAACAAGGGGGAAATAGAGAATTTTGGCCCAACAAAAATCCATCAACGTGATTTTTCATCCTGTGCAACCCCGTATTCGTTGAGTGGGCCCCTTGAAAGGTGACCATGGAAAAGAGAGCAGTATTAGGCTTAGGCGGGCCGGTCTAGGCGAGTGCAAATGGATTTCTTCCAACTCGCATAAGATCAAATCGCCAACAGTATGATGGCGAGAGGGGCATTCAGGCCCGCACTCACCCCAGGACTAAGGCAGGGGAGAGAAGAGTGGGGTAAACAGGCCCACATTTTCCCTCAGCCCCGAGGTGGCAGCGAGTGCTGGCCTTATCAAAGCACTCGATGCCCTAGGCGAGTGGTAGCCACGGGAATCACTCGCCCAGCAGTGCTTTTACCAGAATGCCCTTGTTGTCCTGCTAAAAGCTTTCCCAAACAACAGAGTTTCGTTGTTGACAGACCAACTTTGGGCTGCGTTTAGTAGAACCAAAAAGCGGGATTCCGCTATGTGAATGCCAGACTTAGAAAACTATAAATAAACTCTTAAAGGCTCCTTTGAGAAGATCTGATCCATGGGTTTTCTCCTCCTTTCGTTAGCTTCTGTTAGCTTCTAGCGCTCTCCAAGTTTCCCAGTTCTAGCATTGGTTTAGAAGAAGATGTTCTCTTAGATCTTTCAGGTGTGTGGCGGGACCTCCTCGCCGTAGCTCTGAGTCTATTCCATAGTCCTTAGCCATCATTTAGGTGTCCAGACACAAGAGAAGTAGGTGCAGGCTAAACTCATGAGTCTGAACTCTGGTTGAGATCGATTTCTGATTTCAACATTTTTGGTGTGTGGAGCGTGGACCGTAGCCTGTGCAAGAAAATCCTGAGTTTAGCTTCATGGTTGGAGGTGAAAGGCAAGAAGTCGATCTGGGCGACTCGCCACCCCCAACGGGAGTAGCAACTGTTGGGATGTTTGAAGATTTCAAGAGGGAGATCCTAGAGACCCTGCAACATGCACTCGCAGTGCATGGCGAGTGCTTGACGCCATCGGTTACGGTGGTCGCATCCTCGTCATTGGGCGAGAACGCCCCAATCAAGCGACCTGGGAAGGAGCTGGTGGTCGAGGGGAGTGAACTTGATCTTGCCGGGCGAGAGCTTTTTCCCATCACATGTTGGTGTGCGCGGAAGGGGATGTGTTAGTGCGCGCACTGGGGACCTCTCTCGCACACTCGTGCGTGCCAGGGGTTGCTTCCATGTGATGGTGCGCATGGGACTGCGATCCCCGCACACTCAAATATGTGCGCACGCACATCTTTCCTTGTTTGTTGTCGTATATGTCTATCATCCAAAACATATATTTTATGACGGTATCATTTTTTTTTTGTACAAACTCAGCATAGCAAATATAGCTCAAATATGTTCAAAACACAAGCAATCGTGGGAATAAAGAAAAAAAATCCACCGACATCACCACAGTCCCACCAAGAGCGAATGGAACTAGCTAGCCCCATTAACTAACAAATGCGCTCTCTGTGCATTTCAAGTCAGTTTTTCATCAAGCTCGACTCTGAAAATTCTTATTTGTATTGTGCATGGACCCTAGAGCTGTTACGGTTCCGGTTCGGTTCCGGTTTTACTAAAATCATGAACCGAACCATTAAGATAACGGTTCTTCAAATTAGAACCAAAATCTTATTTCGTTTGACCGGTTCCGGTTCTGGTTCCCCTAATGGACCCCTCCTTCCAGTTCCACATGACATTTTAACACATCGGCCCCGCTCGATCCATTAAAAAAAATCCAATTTATTAATTAGACTACAGCTAATGTACGTATTAGTCAAAAATTAACATAAAAATCAACTTCTTTAGTATATACTATATAGAGCATTGGTTTAAAACTTAAAAGTCTTATGAAATTTGTGCGTGCGGAATATTCGAGCTAAATAGTTAGTCCTTTATGAATTATTAGGCTTTAATTTAGTCCTTTAACTAATCATTTGTACGCAAGCACTAATTGCTTCTACGACTTATGCATAGGGATTAATAAAATTATGGCTCTATTAATCATTACTCGCAACATGTACAGTCATTAGTAAACTGCATTAATTATATACATACTATTTAAGAATTATCTAAGCATTCTAATGCATTGCACAAATTAATAAGAGTGCTGTTATTAGCAAATTTAATTTGACTTTTAACAAGATATTACTATTAACAAATCTTCAAATTTGAAAATGATTATTTGTAAACATTTTTTGTTACTATAAAATCACCGTAAAAAATAAAATCAAAATTTAAATTTTTATTTAAAAATATGCATTCACTCGATAAGTCGATATAAACTGATACATATGTTAATAATACTGATTTGATCTCCTTAGAGGTGTTAGCCGCACCTCATGTATGGAGTGCTGATATCCGAATCTCCCCGACGTAACCACCCGATGTGTAACCGCCGTGCCAGCCGCCATCGCCGCCGCCGCACTGAAACCGACATTATCGTCGACATGCAACCCACCATCACCGTCGTCGCGCCAATTAACCTCCATCGCAGCCGCCACGCCAACCGTCATCGCTGCCGCCGCACCGAAACCGCCGCCGCGCCAACCGCCATCACCACTGCCGCAATGAAACCGCTATCATCATCTTCGTTCCAACCGGCATCACCACCGCCACGCCAACAGCCATCCCTGCCGATGAGCCAACCGTTATCACTGCCTCCACACCGAAACCGTCATCATCGCCGTCACGCCAACCTCCATTGTCACCGCCACACCAATCACCATTGCCGCCGGTGCACCGAAACCGCCATTGCCGCCACTGCCGCCACGCCCACCGCCGTCACACCGAAACCGACATCGCCGCCGCCGTGCCAATCGTCATCGCCTCTGCCGCACCGAAACTGTCATCGCTGTCGCTGTCGCGGCACCAAAACCGTCATCGTTGCCGCCGCGCCAACCGTCATTGCGGTGAAAAATAATTTAGTTCACCGAACAAAATATTAATTAAGTTTATAAAACAAAATATTAATTAAGTTAACAAATTTTAATTAAGTTTAACAAATTATTTATTTTTCCTCCTGGAGTCACGAACAGGAGAGGGAGGAGAGCTGCGAGCAGGAATAACGAAGGTGATAGAAATGAATTACATATGAATTTACTAGCAACAGAATTGATTCTTTCAAAAAGAATGAAAAAAATAAATTAAAGATGAAATTTGAGTTTCCTAGAAGTTAAATTAGATTTGCTAGTAATAATGGGCATTAATAATAATTAAAGGCATTGATTTCTTCATAATGGGCATATTGGGTCACGGACAATTAATTGTGGGATAAAGTTTAGGTAGCATGATCCTCACCATTTGGGATTAAATGGATTGTATCCAATTGATAGTCAAGATCTTTTCTTAGGAGAAATGAAGGGTTAACTAATCTCATTTTTTTAGGGTCCGTTCGTTTTAAAGACAATGATATTAAAGTATTGACTTTAAGAAAATGAAATTCATTTCCGTTGTTCGTATCAATAATTGTAGAGAGAAATTGAATTTCTGGTGGAAACTCGTAGATATTCACACAAAACTAAAAACTCATTGGTTCAATGTCTATCTCCAAGTGCAGATATTGAGATTGACAACATCGGCTTTTCAAAAGAACAGTAATTTTTTTCTGTATGAATGCGATTTTTTGGAATCAGACATAAATTTTTGCTCGAACGCGATTTTTTTGCACGGACGCGATTTTCTGGGCAGGACGTTATTTTTTCGCACGGGCACGTTTTTATCGCCCGTACGCGCATTTTTCGACCTGACGCGCTTTTTTCGCCAGGACGAGATTTTTTTGCCCGGGCGCGGTTTTTACTACCAGACGCAATTTTTTCGCTCGTGGGCGTTTTCTTCGCCCGGGCGTGAATTTTTCACCCGGACGCGATTTTTTTGCCCGGACGCGATTTTTTCGCTTAGACGCGATTTTTTCGCCCGGACGCGATTTTTTTGCCCGGACGCGATTTTTTTCGCCCGGACGCGATTTTTTCGGCCGTGGGTGTTTTTTTCGCCCGAAAACGATTTTTCGCCCGAGCGCAATTTTTTCCCCGGAATTGATATTTTCGCACGGGCGCAAATTTTCCGCCTGGCTGCGATTTTTCGGCCCGACTGTGATTTTTCCGCCCGGCCGCGATTTTTCCGCCCGGGCGCGATTTTCCGCACGGGCTCGATTTTCCACACGGGCTCGATTTTTCCGCCCGGGTGCGAATTTTCCGCCCGGGCTCGAATTTTCGCCCGGACGCGATTTTTCGCCCAGACGCGATTTTTTCGGCCATACACGATTTTTTTACCCGAACGCGAGTTTTTTAGCCGGACGCAACTTTTTTGACCGGACGCGTCTTTTTCGCCCGGACGCGACTTTTTCACCCCGACGCGACTTTTTCGCCCGACGCGATTTTTTCGCCCAGACACGATTTTTTCGCCCCGATGCGAAAATTTTGCGTCCTGGCGAAAAAAATCGCGTCCGGGCGAAAAAGTCACGCCCGGACGAAAAAATTGCTTCCGGGCAAAAAAATCGCGTCCGGCCGAAAAATTCGTGTTCGGGCGATTTTTTCACATCCAGGCGTAAAATCACGTCGGGTACATTGAAATTACTTGATATGAATCTTTTATTGAAAAAGGAAAGAAGAAAACCCCGTTTGAAAATCGCGTCGGGGTGAAAAAATCGCGTCGGACGAAAAAATCTCGTGCAGTCGAAAAAAATCATGTCCGAGCGAAAAAGTCGCAACCGGGCGAAAAAATTGCGTCCGGGCAAAAAAGTACTGTCGGTGCGAAAAATTTGAGTTCGGGCAGAAAAATCGCGTTCGTGCAAAAAAATGCGTCTCGGTGAAAAAATCGCGTTCGAACGAAAAATTTCGTGTTCGGGCTGCAAAATTTAAGCCCGGGCAAAAACATCGCGTTATTTTAAATATAGAGCATTGACCAATGTCAATTCCTATGATTGAAAATCTTTTCGCAAACGAACAATAAAAAGTGATCAAGGACAATTCTTATGACAGAAAGTCATCATGCGGCCGAACAAAAGAATTGGATTTAAACTCAATGTCAATTCCCATATGTATTGATATTGAATTAAAAGTCAATATATACTTCAATATCAATGTTCTTGAAACGAACGGACCCTTATATTTCTTATAAACATAACATCTCGGTGCACAAAGGCATCTCCGCATAGTGAGGTTTGGGAAAGGGTCCCATCAAGAACATGAGTGAAATATAAGGAAACCTCACCATGCATGTTTGCATGAGGTTGTTTCGAGAACTAAAACCCTTGATCTCATGGTCATACGGCAACACCTCAATCAATGCGCCAAAACTCTCCTTCATTCCACAATTTGAAAGTGCAACAATAAATAGTATTTTTTTTTGCAGGACTCGTCCCTTTCCGAAAAACAACAAAAATGAAAAGAAAATAACTTGCATTTAAAAAAAAAGATTCCGAAGAATACTGTATACCAAAGAAAGGAAATAGAGCACCTTAGGCTCTCTTTAGTGCCATAAGTTTTTTTTGGCAGTCTAACGTATGATTCTTCGGTGCGGATGGTTTGTTAGCCTTCAATTAGTGATCGGACGATCAATTTTTTAATTATTTATATAAAATAATAATAATAAATGATTTCTGGTAGGAATGTCAAGGTCTGACTGGAACTAATTTGTAAAAGTATTTTTTATGCTTAAATAAGATCTTAAAATACGTGTAAAAAACTAAAAATAATCTAATTATGATTTCATAATTATATATTTTTAAAAATAATCTAATCAAGATCGTCATAGTGTGCATCTGTGTGCTCCGTCGTCAAGATCATCCCAGTGCGCCTATGCGCACTCCACCGCAAGGGTCGTCCTAGCGCGGCACCGTGCGCTTCGCCGCCAAGATCATCCTAGTGCGCCTTCGTGTGCTCCGCTGTTAAGATTGTCCTAGCGCATCTCTGTACGCTTCGCAGTCAAGATCGTCCCAGCGCACCTCCGCGCGCTTCACCACCAAGATCGTCCAAGCGTGCCTCCACGTAACGCGTTCCCGCGCGCGCCTCTTCCTTGTGTGCTCCCACGCGCTCCGCCTCCTAGAGTGCCCCATGCGCTCTCCTCCAGCAAGCGTCCTGGTGCTGTCCGCCAGCAAGCGTCCCGCGCGCTCTCCGCCAGCAAGCATCCTGTGCGCCCTAAAACAAGCATTCTAATCACCGACAAGACAACCATTGCAGACTTCTCTAAAAGGCAAGCCGAGACAAACCACAAAAGATAAAGTGTACAAATCGCACCGCCCAAACTTCCAAGACACAAGAGCCGGGACGAGAAAAGCAGGTCGCTCCTGCTTCTGAGAATCAACGAAAGACTTCAAAGCACAACGAGTTCATCCCTTGCAGCACAAGAAGAAGTTCATAGCTCCGTGAGAGGTGGTCTGTCACCCTTCGAGCCCAGCTCTCGCTCTCTCCCCTCCCCCCAACTTGTAATGAGAGGTGGTCTGTCACCATTCGAGCCCAGCTCTCGCTCTCTCCCCTCCCCCCAACTTGTAATGAGAGGTGGTCTGTCGCCCTCGATTTCTTCAAAGCAGCTTTGTACAACAACCGACAACTAGTGGAAGTTTGGTCGGCACAGCTCCGGTCACGTGGTTTTTCACGTTAAAAAATTATCTTGTCAGCTTTCCCTCTTTCTGTGACTGTTTGATCGTTCGATCGCTCTCGAGCTAAGGCGGTCCAATTTAGTCCAGTCTACCGGGGCTTAGAGCAATCCACGACAGTTGTTTTCTTCATGTTGTTGTTGTTGTTTATCTCAAATTGAGAAAAAAATAGACTGCACATCGCACAGCTGTTTTACCAAGCAACAACCTGCTTCTCTGTTTGAAACAACACTGCAAAAGCTATATTTCCAAACAATTTGACAGATTCTGTCATCATTCTGCAAAACAGCTGATTATTCTACCATTGTTTTTCTTCAGTTGCAACAACTGAGCTAAACAAAGCATTAATTTCATGACACCTGACCTCGGAATCAAAGACCCTCGTTCTATTAAAAAAATTAATTATGCAATTGATGGGTTACACCACCATTTATAAGGAGGATTCCCCCATGATCTCCTCCCAAAGTGGGAGATCATGGGGATGATTAGTCAACCCCACCTCCCATGTGTGTGTGTTGCTCGAAGCATCCGGATGGGGATCTTGGTGGAATCCCCTACCTGTTGCCCCTAGATGGGTATAAATAGACAAACTCTTAGGAGTTACTACGGGTATGAGTTAATCGTGTACCCGAACTAACTCATTATGCCTTCGAACCCGTTATTTGTCCAAATATACAACAAGAATGTGGAAGCTTTTACTTTTTGCTTTCTCTTCACGAAAACTCATACCCGTAGTAACTCCAAATGGTTTGTCTATTTATACCCAGCTAGGGGCAACGGGTAGGAGATTCCACCTAGATCTTCATCCGGATGCTTCGAGCAACACACACACCATGAACTCCCTATATTGAGGGAAACATGGGGGGGGGGCACTCCCTCTCTCTCCACCAAAAAACAGCCACCCTTTAAGGGGAAACTGCGCGCCGCCGCCGCCGGTCAGGCCGCCGCTGCCGCCCGGCCGCCCCACCACCGTCGACGGCTTCCCCGTCGTCCGATCGTGGTGGGCCTCACTCGCCATCCGATCTGGTGGGTAACCACCCACTAACCCACCAAGTTAGTGGTGGGGCCCGCAATAATTCTCTCCCGGAGGCTATAAAAGGAGCCCCAGGGCCTCCTCATAATTCACCTTTGGGCTCCCGGTCATCTCCTTCCTCAGGCGATAGCTCTGCCAGACTCCTCCCTCGGATCATCCTCCAGCCACCTCGAGCCACCAGTGTGCCACCTGCAGGAAAACACCTAAGTCCAGGAGCGAACGAAAGAAGGAGGAAGATGACCACTGCAAGCGGACAAGCGCCGAAACCTCGCTCCAAACTTCCAAGCACCAGAACCACTTCTCGGATTCCAGTGTCCAAGTAGCTCCCGCGGCGCAGCCTGTTGCCCATTGGGGGAGGAAATCTCTCTCTCACCCCCCAAGTTGTAACGGGGAGCGGCCCGTCGCCCCCGATTCTCCGAGCACATTGTAACCGCAAACAGCTAGTGGATTTTGACCGACACAGATCCGGTCACGTGATTTTTTACCCGGTTGAGGGGTTTTTGCACGTCATCACATCTTGTGCCAAACTTTTATTTTCATTGACTGTGTGCGCGCTCGACCGCTCCATAAGCTAAGACGGTCCAAGTAAGATCCGATCGGGGCATCGAGTTAGTCCGCAGGAGCAATTTTCCTCTAAGCAGCTTATCTTATAAAACGGAAAATATAAATAAAGCTATCATTAAAAATAAATTTATTTAACTAATTAGTCCGATCATTTCATTAAGAATTTAAACTTAAAGATATTTTTATTTCATTTATATATGCACCGTCACTACTGGTGACTCATGACAGAAATCTTTCAGGCCCATGTTTATTCGTCTCATTGATCCCCGTTCCCCGCACAGAGCATCTGCATATATACAGTTTAACGCTAACATAGAATATTTTTTTTAATTTTAAAAAAACTAAGGAGTTGCAACCTAGATATAATTAATATATAAAGTTATTATAGTCATTTAGAGGCTCTAATTTTGCATAATTACATCTGACACCCCCTCTAACTTTCAAAATTACATTTACGGCCCTTTAATATTTTCACAATTTAATTACATTAGTCCCTCTAACTTTACAAACTTCCAGGGTAGATATATATATATGTATATAAACAACAACAAAAAATAAAAAATCAAATATGTATTATGTAATATTAATAAATTTAAGCAGAAAAAAACAGGAGTACATGATAAGATTGAAGCAGTTGTGATGAACAGTTAAATGGAGGCGAAGAGGACGCAGGTGCTGAGGAGGAAGAAGATAAATTAAAGGTGGCGGGTTGCGGGCACTGACATGTGAAGTGGGGCGCCAGGCTCCGCTTAGAAGGTAGCGGCTGCAAGCTAGCTGGGAACGGTGGATCCAGGCAGGCCCACTTTTATTTATTTGTCGTCTCTGCCGGCGGCTCCGATCATCGCGCCGGTGCCGGCGGCTCCGATCATCGCGCCGGTGCCGGCGGCCTCCACACGCATGCTTCAATATTTCATCATGCTGCCTGCGCTCCCGCGCTGCGGCCACCATCGCCTACTCATCGCTGTTTTTTTTATAATTCCTTCGGTGCCCTGTAAATAAATATATCATTAATGCACTTTGCATGCGTATGATGAAAATTTTAGCTGATTGTTAACCGCAACCCGTTATTGGCTAGTCGCACCCCAAAATCTGCTAATTTTTCGCGCCTTTTCGAAATACGTCTTTTACATGCAATTTCAGGAAAAGTGTTCAACACGAAAGTTGTAGATCTCGACAAGATCTACAACTTTCGTGTTGAACACTTTTCCTGAAATTGCATGTACAAGACGTATTTCTGAAAGGCGTAAAATCTGAGCATATTTCCAAAGTACGCCTTGTACATGCAATTTCAAGAAAAGTGCTCAACACGAAAGTTGTAGATCTCGACGATATCTACAACTTTCGTGTTGAGCACTTTTCCTGAAATTGCATGTACAAGACGTATTTTGAAAAGGCGCGAAAAATAATGAGATTTTGAGGTGCGACTAACAAATACCTTGTTTGCGGTTAACAATCACCAAATTTTATTAGAATATATGATTTTTTTATTAATTTAATTCAACATATTTATTTAAATGTTTATTTGTTAATTTAATTAAATATAATTTAATGTTTATTCAACATATATAATTAACTCCGTTTGGCACAAGTGCACAACGGTGACTGTTTGTGAATTAAGAGCAAAAAAATTCTAATGAGAGTCATATATAACCATTTCGAGCTGGGATAGAGTTAGACTCTATTTGTTTGGGCGTTTCGCTGCTCCGTTTTGGGCAAATGCCGTCGGAAGGAGAGTAAACAAATAAATTTTTGGTGGCGTTTGCTCCTTTTCCACCCGCCCGCCTTGAGAAACGCCCCAAAAAGCTCCGTTTGGAGCAGCCATCTCCCCCCTCCGGTTCGAACAATTCGTTTCCACCCGCAGGATCGACCCGCCACCGCCGAAGCAAATGGAGCCTTAAACTCTTTTAGGCTCCATTTGGTTCGGCGATGGCGGGTCGATCCGGCGGGTGAAAACGGAGTGTTCGAACCGGAGGGGGGAGGTGGCTGCTCCAAACGGAGCTTTTTGGGGCTTTTCTCAAGCCGGGCGGGTGGAAACGAAGCAAACGCCGTTGGAGGTTTATTTATTTACCCTCCTTCCGGCAGCGTTCGCCCAAAACAGAGCAACAAAACGCTCAAACAAATAGAGCCTTAATTTGCACCTCTGTTCTTTTTTTGTGTAAGGTCTTTTTGATTCTTGTAGTGAATTTTTAATTTTGTTCATTTTATTAATCTTGCGGGTCACCAAGTTTTCCTCAGGTTCAAAAAATCGGACCGTTTTAGCTTTGAGTTAGACCGGGTGCGCAAACAGTCAATGAAAAACAGCAGCAATGACAGCACAAACAATAGCCGCCTGTGAGAGGAAACGCGCTGCCTCTGTCTTCCTTTCTCTCTCTCTCTCGCTTGTGCACTCTGAGAGCGCTGGCCTTGGGTGTTGTCGCCGATCTTCGAGGAGGCAGCCGCCGGCGTTGGGAGGGGAGTTGGCGCCGGGCTAATTAAAGTTAGTCGACAGCGTTGCAGTGGACGTTCTTTGGAGTGAAGAGGCATGGTGTCGACGGTGTGCGTTGGTGCAGTTAGCCTCCACTGTGATTTCTCTCCGATGGTGGCGTTGTTCTCCGGTGGTGGTGCGGTTGAACGTCGGACTTTGACGTTGAATGTTCAATGAACCTTGTGCGTCCGGGAGGCGGATTGCAGCCCAGATCTCAGATTCTCACCGCGGATCGTGTGTTTTCGGAGCATCCACGGCGTACTCGCCGGACAGTCATTATTCTCCTATTTTTCTTGTATTTGAATTTATATTTTCATTATATAAATTGTGTGGCTATATTTTGTGTTCTTGAATATCTGCAAATTAATAGCTATGTCTGCGTTTGTACCGGATTTTATAACAAGTGGTATTAGAGGCTGATTGGACGTTCCGATTTTAGGTTTGGGTCAACGGTAGGTGACGACATCGGTTCGCTCCCTATCTTCCCAGATCTGATCCGTGAATTAATCAGATCATCTAGAGGTACTGCAGGCAGCTATGACAAGGAAGAACACCGTGTTGGCCAGATATTTGGTGGAGAAATTTGACGGTAGTGGAAACTTTCACCAATGACAAATTAGTGTTGCCTAAAGGTATGAAAACTGTTGCCTTTGATCTTTGGCAACACGCCTATTTGAGACACCCATATGACAACAGTTTTTCATGTTTTGGCAACACTTTGCAGTTTTAGGGAATGGTTTTCAAGTGTTGCTAAAGGCCGGATATGGTGTAGTGGCGGTTGATCCAAGTGCTGCGGGGGCGTGATTCTTTGCCCGCTCCGGTGAAGGATTCTGAGTGGACGGAGATGGATGAGCATGCCACTAGCGCTATTAGGATGTGCGTCAACGACAATATGTTGTTCAACATCGGCATTGAAGAGTCTGCAGTCACACAGTGGGAAAAGCTGAAGGGACTCTACATGAGCAAGTCGTTGACCACGAGGCTGTTACTGAAGCAGAGACAGTACGTCCTGAAGATGCAGAAAGGTGGTAACCTGCAGGAACACTTCAACGTGTTCAATGGACTTTTGAGCTAACAATATATGGTTGGTGTGAAAGTGGAGTAAAAAGACAAAGCCTTATTGCTTCTTACCTCGCTCCCGACATCGTATAAGCACTTGCAGACCACTCTGCTGTATGGGAAGGATACTGTAGATGTGGAGCAGATCACGTCTGCGTTACTGTCCAGTCAGATGCTGTCGGACCCCTTCCTGAGGGTGAGCACGCTTTGGCAGTAGGAGGACAATGAGGGAGGCAGCTCGAGAAGGGATCTAGAAGTGCGCGGGTCAGATCCGCATCGAGAAAGGCAGTGACGTGCTACCATTGCAGGCAGAGTTACCATATCATGAGACATTGTCTACAGCGTGCACATATTTCTGGGGACGTCCATGGTGCGGGCAAGGCGGTAGTAGCTACGACAGATGATAGTGATGTGTCTCTCCTCGTCAATGAGAGTCCATGTGACTCAGATAACTGGATATTGGATTCTAGTGCTTCGCAACACATTTGCTCAGTTGCAGAGATGTTCAGTTCACTTGAGGTGGCGACTGGGTCGGTCTTTCTGGGTGATGGCTCAGCATGTGAGGTCACGGGGACAGAGACGGTAGACACCAAGATGCATGATGGAGCAGCGCATAGGCTTGAGCGGGTACACTTGGTACCTAAGCTGCGCAGGAATTTGATATTGTTGGGCAGACTATACTCCAGAGGATGCAGTTTTGCGGCGAGAGGCAGAGTTCTAACGGTGACGTGAGGACGTACCGTGCTCATGCGAGATATGCAGTGCGGTAGTCTTTACCGACTGATGGGGATCACGATGCGAGGTGGTGTGCCCATGATTTCTGCGGCCGACCGAGTTGATGGTCGAGGTGGTGCAGGAAATCACCCTTCTGTTAGTCTGACTAGGCGAGTCAGATTTAGCGATCCAGTTGCGTCGACATTTAGAGGTTGAGCCTGAGCAGGGATGAGTCGACTGGAGAAGGTCGGCTGACACCTCAGACTTGAGGTGGTGCTTCATGCAAATTGGTGTTTCGTGCAAACCGTGCTACATGCGGTATTGCCCAGTGCAGATGGTGCTTCATGCAGGAAATGTTTGGTGTAGGCGGTGACTCCGGATACCGAACCAATGTGGTGGATTGTTGTTTTTTGAGGCTTGATTCAGATTTATAAATCAAGGGAAAAAAAGGAAATATATATATTTATATTTTGAGTTTCTTCCTGAGAAGGCAATAAAGGAATAAGAATTAATTGATTCCTTTTTTGAGGGCTTGTACAACAATGAATAGATTGTTAATTATTATTGTCATTGGGTGGTGTATATATTGAAGAGCCAACCCACCGTGGGAATTGTAGGAACCGCCTAGAGTTTTGGAGAGCCCCCTGTGAGAGGAAACGCGCTGTCTCTGTCTTCCTTTCTCTCTTTCTCGCTCGTGCACTCGGAGAGGACGATGGCCTTGGGTGTTGTCGCCGATCTATGAGGAGGTAGCCACCAACGATGGGAGTGGAGTTGTCGTCTGCTTGTTAAAGTTTGTCGTCAGCGTTGTAGTGGACGTTCTTTGGAGTGGAGAGGCGTGGTGTTGACTTTGTGCGTTGGTGCACTTAGTCTCGACGGTGATTTCTCTCTAGTGGTGGCATTGTTCTCCGGTGGTGGTGCGGTTGAACATCGGACTTCGACGTTGAAGGTGATTGCAGTCCAGATCTCAGATTCTCGCCGCGGATCGTGTGTATTCTTGAGTATCTGCAAATTTTATAGCTGTGTCTGCTTTTGTACGGATTTTAAAACACTCTTGCGCTCACGAGTTCATCTATGTGAGCGTTAACCGGTGAGTGTTGATTAGTGAGTGTTGAGCGGTGAGTAGTGAGCGGCCTAGAGAGAGAGCAAAACGAATTTCAAACAGATGAACGATCTAAGTCTCACGTTCTTGCCAAAAAATCTATGAACTCTCTCTAACCTCTGAAGTTGTTTTCTTCATATGAGTGTCTGAGGCCCTTTTATAGTTTTCTGTAGAGTCATGTTGGTAATTGCGCCCCAACAGATTTTAATATAGTAAAATGCATCGCTCCGTTTCAGTCACCTGAATCGCCAATTTTCATGAAATGATGAAAGTGCCCCCCACCCCCGGCAGCTCGGGTGGCCCAGGTTGCCTAGCGGCGATCTGAGGCGGAGGAGGCAATCGGTGGCGGCCGCCGCCGCACGCACGCACGCAATGTGCGTCGTTTACGCGGGTACGTGCTTAGTTTTTCCCTCCTTCTAGGGTGCTCCTATGTATCTGGGCGATCACAGTTTGATGTGTGCGGCTCGCTTATTCGGGTTGCAGACACACCAATAAAGAATGAATGCAAACAAACTAACCTCCGCATGAAAAAAAAGAACCTCTATGAAAACTAATGAGAAAAGTTTGATTAGACACACTCTAAGCTCATGGAATGAGAAATAACAAGAAAAGAGTTTATGTAATAGATGATGATCAAACTGCATTAAAAATGAAGTTCTTGAGCAGGAAAATAACTCGAAATAAGAGTTATACGAACACAAGTATAGAGATAGCATGACTAAAAATAGGGGAAAATAAACATGAGCAAATGAAGAGATAATGACTATGAGAACAAAATAAGAAAGAACAAAAACTGCAGGAAGCCCAAAAAACATATAAAAAGATAAGAGAAGGATATGTGAGAAAACATTAGAGAACGTCCTCAAGGCATAGGGATGCGACAGACTTTTCCTTATCATCATCAGGGATCTTCCTTTTCTTCTTGTTCTGAAGTTTCTAATAATCCTTTATCTCATGACCCTTCTTTTTGTAGTAGTTGTAGTAGTTATCTGAACTTTTCTTAGACTTGCCTCCTCTGCCTAAACCAGACTTACCCCAAAAAAATAAAGCTGAACTTTCAGCAATACCTGAGCAAGACAACTTTTTTTGGATGTCATATGAGATTAAGGCTGCAGTGACCTCTTCCATATCCAAAATATCATTACTGTAGGTGATGGTAGTGGCTTTGCCCTCGTAAGATTTTGGAAGAGAGTTCAAAAGAATAATTGTCATATCATCTTACTCCAGCTGAATATTCATGCCGAGAAACTCAGATAACAATTTATTGAAGCTGTTCAGGTGGTCATGTAGAGAGGAACCCTCCTCCCACATTGATTGGTAACCTCGGGATTCTTATGGGTCTTTCCCAATAGGATACTGTGTAAACCTTCCTTGATTAGTAGTGCTCGAAACTTGACCTGTCACGGGCCAAAATTGTGATTTCCATCGAACACAACTTCAAACTTTGTACTGGGTGAGGAAGATGTCATAGAAATCAAACTGAGGAAATCTGCACTGAGCCCGAGGCTACCATATAAATTCACGGATCAAGATTAGGAAGATATGAAGCGGACTGATGTCGTCACCTACTGTTGACTCAACTCGAAACAGAACGTCCAAATGGTCTTTGATCGAACCTGCCTCTGACACCACTTCTTATGAAAAACCGATCCGAGTGCAGATGAATTAACCTGTTCCAAATAATTTTTCTAACGGCCAAACGAGTGATTACGAAGAGTAATAAGCGCATAAAATAATAAGAAAGAAAAATAAATAAAAGGCACTACAAAGAAAAGACATACAAATTTTAAAGTGGTTCCCTGAAAAAGAAAATGAGTACGTCCACAGTATATGCAGAGATATATTTACTATTAATTTTTCAAGCATACAATAAGACTAAAAAAGAGGAGAGAAATAGATTGGGAAAATGAAGAAAAGCTCGAATCCTTCAAGGTCCGGCCGTACACGTCGCGACGAGAAGGAAAACTTAACGGCAAGAGAGGAGCCAACGGACGAAGGTCGAGCACGCTGCAACTGAAGAAAGAAGCCGGCGGTGAGAAGAGTAACTCGGCTGCCTGCAGCTTGAAGAAACCCGACGAAACCGGCCCTGCTGCTTGAAGAAACCGGCGTCGGCCAAGAAGTCGGCGCTGCTCTCTCTCCTTAACCTGATGAATCGGGAGACACGACATGTCTGTTCATATGTTGAGGAGGGGGCAGGATCAATAATGCATGGGAAATTATTTTCATTCCATTAATGCTTCTCCATCAACGATAAATGTGAGGGATATCAAAACTGTATCAACTCTGATGGAAAAAAAGAGAAGGGCGACATATGGCAACAATGCATGAGATCGATTCGTCGACAAGTGCTATATATATGTGTGTGTGTGCACGCGCACGCGTGTGCATGTGTGGGTCTGTTGGATTTCCGCGTCACGTGTATTTAGCAGTGTACGGGCGACTTAATGCAGTCGTTGGATTGAATCCAATGGCAAAAAAAAAACGCGTGACATTGGGGCGGCCGGCGGCTGTGGTCTCGCAAGCAACCGACCGCCCTGGGCTCGTCGGCGTGGACGCCAGCGATACCAGGGAGGCCGGTGGCCGGCGAGCCTACAGCCGTCGGCCGCCACGTTGCAATTTTTTTTTACAGCAGGGCGGCCGGCGAGCCCGCAGCCGCCGGCCGCCCCATTGTCATGCGGGAAGATAGCACAGATAATTGAAAATCCGTGTTACACGGATTTTCATTTATTGTGTGTGTGTGTATATATATACACACCCAATCGACGCAGTGCACAGGCCCCCCAAATGCCCATCAAAAGAGTACTTCGGCCACGACATTGCACCGGCGCGACGATGGAGACTGTTAGGATCGTGACACCTCACACGCGCACGGATCGTCCGGATCGCGCCATGTCACCGATCCGTGGGAGTTTTTCATTCCTAGTTTAGGATTATCTCAATATAGGAATATCATTTAGATGAGAATTTATTTTGGGGCTCCTCATTCCTAATCCGGGCAAATCTTTTTTGAGCAATCCTAATTTATTTGGGAAGTTATTTGATGGCCGGTTATTCTTCATTCCTATATTAGATTATCTCCTAATTGAGATGGGTTTTTTGTTGCTATTTATAGGGGAGCTGTCATGACCGATGATGAGAGGAAAAATCCGTGAGATCTAATTTGTGAACAGAGAGCTTCAGGCGGCGCAATTCCGGCGGCTACGACTTCGTCTCAGGCAGCGGCGGCGGGTTTTGGGCCCGGTGGCAGAGCAGCAACGAGACAGGCATCAGGCGCGGCGGCGAAGGAGCACGGTGGTCTGGAGGGAGTTCCGGCCGAGCTTGGCGCGCGCACTTTGGTTGCTCAGGAGGAGCAACGTTCCGGGCGATAGCGCTGTCGGAAATCCGACAGCTCCAATTTCAGTTTTCTTTGTGTTGTTTTTGTTTCCTTCTCTGTTCGACCCATTGAGGTCTATTGTAATCGGTAACTTTCTGACTTTAGTGGATCTTTCTGGCGCGCTCTCCCCGTGGACGTAGGAGCCCATCTCCGAACCACGTAATCTTTTGTGTCGTCTGTGTATGCTAGAATCTCGTTCCGTATTTTATTTTGCGCGATATTGGTTCTTGCTCATTCGTGAAATTCCGTTGCGCTACCGCGGCTTAACTCGATCCGATTTCACAACAATTGGTATCAGAGGCAGGTTCCGCGGGGGTGATCGTCTGGACGTTCCGGTTTTCTGATTTGGGTCAACGGTGGGTGACGACATTGGTCCGCTCCCTATCTTCCCAGATCGGTTCCGCGAATATCATCTTGATCGCCCAGTAGCTCTGCGAGCAAGACAATGTCGGCAAAATTCGAGATTTCTAGATACGACGGCAAGATTGATTTTGGCCTTTGGCAGAAGCGCATAAAGGCCGTTCTCGTCCAGCAAGGTCTTCACAAGGCTCTCCTCGGCAAGGAGAAGTCCGGGAAGAAGGACGACGAATGGGAGGAGCTCGATCTGAAGGCCATCAGCACGATTCAGCTGTGTTTGGCCGATGAGGTGATGTACAACGTGGTCGATGCTGAGACGACGGCGGACTTGTGGAAGAAGCTCGAGGAGCTATATATGTCCAAGTCGCTGACGAATAAGCTGTATGTGAAGAAGCAGCTATACAGCCTGAGAATGTCGGAGGGCTCGCAACTGCTAGATCACATGAACGTGTTCAACAAGCTCGTCTCACAGTTGCGGAGTATGGACGTTAAGGTCGAGGAGGAAGACCAGGCTCTTCTCCTGTTGTCTTCATTGCCGAGGTCCTTCGATCATCTGGTCACCACTATCCTCTACGGGAAGGATACCCTGAAGATGGAAGAAGTGATGACGACGCTGCTCTCGAACGAAACAAGGAGCAAGTCGGGCCCTAGGGCCGACGAAGGCTTATTCGTGAAGAGCAAAGACACATTGAGTGGTAGATCGAGAGGGAAAGGAAAGCGGGAAAACCGACCTAGGGAAAAGTCCGTAGGCAGGAACACGTGTCACTACTGTAAAGAGGAATGGCACTGGAAGGACAAGTGTCCAAAGCTGAAGATCAAGGAGCAGGCGCATGAGCAAGATTTGGCTGCGGTGGCATCTGAGGATGAGAGCGATGCTGACGCTCTTCATGCTGCACCTAGCATTGAGACCACAGGCTCCTGGATCTTGGATACAGGATGCACGTTCCATATGTGCCCGAACAGAGAGTGGTTCTCCAGCTTTAGGCAATATGAGGGTGGTCGAGTTCGGATGGGGAACGTTTCAGAGTGCGAGATATTGGGAGTCGGTAACATCAGGATCAGGATGTTTGACGGAGTGGTTAGGACCCTCACCGACGTTCGGTATGTGCCTGATCTGAGGAAGAGTTTGATTTCGTTAGGCACTCTGGAGGCCGCCGGGTATTCTTTTACCGGTAACGGCGGATATTTGGAGGTCAGAAGAGGCGCGCAGACAGTCTTGAGAGGAGAGCGTTTCGGGTCGCTCTATAGACTGATTGGCACCACGACTGCCAGGGGAGATGCGAGGAGAGAGTTTAAACCGTCTCTCGAGCTACAGGGCACAGTAGCATATGCATTTCATACGATCTCCCCAGATCGCGGTTCCTTTGATAGAGCTATAGAGAGCAGGATCCGCTCTCAGCAGAAAGCTAGGAAGGACCGGCGGAGGAGCAGGGCAGGTTTCGTGGCGAGGGCGTGTGCGCAGAGAGAGGACCTTGATGGAGGTAAATTTTTCGCATCCGTGGGCGGAGAGTCATCTCAGGAGAGCCCAGACGCCGCAAAGGGAGCCATCCGGTTCGAGGGTGCCACCAGGGAACTCATGATCACTCAGGAGAAGGTGGAGTCGCACAGTGAGAGGTTGAGTGCGAGTCGTCTTGCAAAAGACTCGGTCTATAGGGCAAGGGCGAAGCACGTCGGGGTGCGCCACCGGGAGTTGAGGGAGTTTGGTAGAGGTAGAGGCAGGAAGTTACGGGAGATATCCTGGAGGGATATTAGTACGGACTTGCGAGGAAGTCCAGTGACTGGAGTCAAGTTCAAGAGCGGTCTTGACTTGACTCATTCTGATGCGCGTTGATCGCGGTTAGGCCCCAGGGAGAGGGGGCTCGTAGTCGCCAGTAGTGGAGATTTAAGCTGAAGGTTGAGTTACGTTCGTCAAGGTGGAGTTTCGTTTGCGTGAGGCGTCAAGGTGGAGATTGTTAGGATCGTGATACC